>CAIIXF020000007.1:32012697-32612697 GCA_903813345.2 Owenia fusiformis
AGCACCATATTTCATAACAAATATGGCATTAGCGCAAGCTCGTTGGAATTGTTGATCATCTGTGGAGCAATATAAATGATTTAATGTTATAAAGCCATACTTTATCTGCAGCTTACCTTCAGTATTTGCTGGTTATTACGTTCTGTTATTAGATGTCAAATGCTGGTTGAATTAATGTTTCTGTGTGAACATGCAATATTGTTGTTTCATTGTAAACCAAGGGAACTTCTAGATTTTCTCATTCAATGAGCAGTAAAAAAAAGCATTCCACTTCGGAGGTGTTCCACTTATAGAGGTTTAATTAACATTCAACAACAGTCAGTTGGTCTTGGGCCTCTGAAAAGTGTTCCACTAACAAAGGTGTTTAGTTCTAGAGGTATTCTACATTTAAGTTTCACTGTACAATATTATATATTTCACGAGAACAGCCAAATAGTGACATCAAAGTGAATCTGGAATTTTTGGGAAGCAAGGCTTTTAGAAATGAAATGTCAAACTTAAGCATAGCAGTCTTCTTTGACAGGGAATCAATATGCAGGAATACTCAAAATGTAATGAAAATGGATCAGTGAGAACATGGCCTAATTGAGACCTTCATAATACATATATACATTTCCATGGAACATGGGCCTGTATATGTAAATTATTACCACCTTGCCGGGCCAGTTCTAGGGGTTTTAGTACTAGATTAGAAGGTATTCATTTTACTATATTGACCTGAGCAATATGTGACGTCATAGTGGTGGTCAATATAGCCGGTCGAGAATGTATTTAACGACCAGCAATTTTCCCCGGGAAATTAGATATCGTTCAGTACGTAAGATTTTCTTGCTGTTTCAGTCCTGGTCATTAACGGTGGTAATAATACTAATAACGTCATTTCTGCGGGCAATATAGTGAAATATTAGAACTTGGGCCTTCAGCCCTCGGCCTTCGGCCCTCGGTCCAATATTTCACTATATTGCCCACAGAAATGATGTTTTTGTACTAATAACTAGAATATATAGTTAAATAAGAAAATCAGTTTCTGACCTCTCTTTAGAACTTGTTTCATTCTATTCCATTTCAGTCTCTGCTTGATATGACAATTTCATCGTCAATGCATTATACACTGGGAGGTTTTAGATACAGGGAATATCCTGAGGGATATATAATATATCTTCCAGAGGGCCCAAATCAACCATTGAGAACATGCTAACCTAAACGCTTTACACAGAGTGAGTTATATAGAGAACGAACCTTAAAAGCTTTACACAGAGTGAGCTATACAACAGAACCAACCCTAAAAGCTTTACACACGCCTTACCATCGCGTAAGCAGGCGTCACCGTACAGCGTAAAAAAATAGCGGAGTACAGTTTTCTGTACGGTAACGCAAATTAACTGCTTTGAAGCAAAAACTATGACAAGGGTTTAAAAAAATTAATTTGATGAAAACGAATACGATTTCATGTGAAATAAAAACAGCATTAATACTTCCTGTCCGCCTGTCCGCCATCTTAAATGCGAAGGTGACGGCTGTAACCTTCGCTTGATACTTACCAGTGATAATGTACATGTAGATCTGACGCTTCTTTACCTCTTGTTCGAACAGTAAGATTAGAGCACTTCATAAAATCTAAGGAAGCGTCACCGTACAGCTGATGCGTCACCGTACAGTTCTGATCTTTTTTAAATAAATACACTGAATGATTATTTGCCGAATATTCATCTGTTCTAAATGTGTAGATAACAAATACATATTCTCATAAAAATAATCCATACTCTCAGACGACAGGGAAAATAATAACCAAACGAAAAGTGAAAAAAACACCATTTTTCTCTCGAGTCGATTATGTGGGCCGATCCAGTCAGAAAAAATCCGAGCAGTGCTCGAAAAACTTTTATCATAATTAGAAAGTTAAAACCATTCCTAAGAGAATGCTGTTTTTATTATCCCATCGAACGAAGTTCGGAGGGATATAGGGAACGCCTCCGTCCGTCCGTCCGTCCGTCCGTCCGTCCGTCCGTCCGTCTGTCCGTCCGTCTGTCCGTCCGTCTGTCCGTCCGTCCGGGCAATAACTCAAATACCGTTAGCCCGATTTTGTTCATATTTTGTACACATATACCCTATGGGGGAAGAAGTTCTGCTCAAAAGCCTATTTTCAAAATGGCTGCTCATTTAAAAATGGCAGCCATCTTAGTGCCGATTTTACAGTAATTTAGGTGCAATATGTAAAACTGTTATAGGAATATGTTTTAAATGTGAAAAAATTACAAAGGACATTAATAAAGCTAGAAATGTAGATATTAAAGAAGCGCATGGCAGCCATCTTGAAAAATGGCGGCCTTTACTCGTAATTTTATGATTTTTGCTGTTACTCGAAAAGTAGTGGAGCGATTTTGTTCATATTTGGTATAAGAATACTATAAGCATGGCACACTGTCTAATAATACTTTTGGAAGAAGGCGGCCATTTTGAAAAATGGCAGCCATTTTGAAAAATGGCCGCCATTTTAACGTATTTTACTATAATTCGAAAAGTAGTGGAGCGATTTTGTTCATATTTGGTATGTGAATTCTATAAGCATAGCACACTGTCTGGTTACACTTTTGGTAGAAGGCGGACATTTTGAAAAATGGCTGCCATTTTAACGTTTTTTACTATAACTCGAAAAGTAGTGAAGCGATTTTGTTAATATTTGGTATGTGAATACTATAAGCATGGCACACTGTCTAATGACACTTTTGGTAGAAGGCGGCCATTTTAACGTATTTTACACACTGTCTAGTTACACTTTTGGTAGAAGGTGGCCATTTTGAAAAATGGCCGCCATTTTAACGTTTTTTACTATAACTCGAAAAGTAGTGAAGCGATTTTGTTCATATTTGGTATGTGAATACTATAAGCATATCACACTGTCTAATGACACTGTCTAATGGTAGAAGGTGGCCATTTTGAAAAATGGCTGCCATTTGTGCTATATACTTTGTTTGTAAATATGCAAGCCATGGCTGTTCGATGGGATTCGCTACGCTTTGGCGTTGCCGTTGTTCTGGTTACACCCGAAATCCTTTTATTTTCATCTAATTAATATTTTTAAAACCCTCATTATAGTTTTTGCTTCAACTCAGTTAATTTTCATCACCATACAGAAAACTGTACTACTGTTTTTTTTTACGCTGTACGGTGACGCCTGCTTACGCGATGGTTAGGCGTGTTACACAGAGTTGGCTATACAACAGTTCCAACCCTAAAAGTTTGACACAGAGTGGGCTATACAACAGAACCAACCGCAAAAGCTTTACACAGAGTGGGCTATACAACAGAACCAACCCTAAAAGCTTTACACAGAGTGGGCTATACAACAGAACGAATCCTAAAAGCTTTACACAGAGTGGGCTTTACAACAGAATGAATCCTAAAAGCTTTACACAGAGTGGGCTATATAACAGAACCAACCCTAAAAGCTTTATACAGAGTGGGCTATATAACAGAACCAACCCTAAAAGCTTTACACAGAGTGGGCTATATAACTTATGTAATAAGGCATTTTCTCTATCATTTGCAGATCACAACTCTAGTCAATCACCGAGAACATGCTAAGCTCACAGAACGAACCCTAAAAGCCTTACACAGGGTGGGCCAGGCTGTGCAGTTAGCCGTTGAGAGGTTTGTCACAGTAGGCGAGTCTATAGGAGAAGACAATGAAGAGATCAGAAGTGATATGTGTGTTGCCTGCAAGGACGCTAGAACTGCAGGTTAGTCATATTATTTAATTGCACAAACAGTGTCACTGAGTAAAGATAACACATGAACTGCACAAGTATTTATATATCATAGTAAAGCTTTGCTATTCATGTACCAAAATGCATCTTGATTCACAAAGTGTCAGCTTCATCTCGGAAGTTGAAGACCAAAAGGAAGTTTTCTGTATTTTTCTGCGCAAAGACATCTCTGTATAGTCCTGCATACCAGTTACATCTGAACACTATTCCAGGATTGTATGTAAGACTATGTACTCTGCATTGTGGTATGTTGTATAGGAATTATCCTATATGAGGTTTAGGATATTGGGATTATCTCTTGCCTAGTATAATGTGATGATACATGTCTTTACTTATCAAGCAGGACTCATAAATGATTTATGCATGTAATTATTATAATTTGAATATTCAATGATGATTTGTTGATTAATTAAATGTTTTATTTTAAGCATTTTCAGAGAATGTATGTTTGTTTCAGCATATTATTTTATACTGAGCCCCTGGCCAGTTGTAAGAGATTGTGCCGAATGCCTTAAGTGCCATCTATTAATACCAAGTTGTTGTTTTGTAACAGTCTCTTTATAATAGATGTCACATACACATGAACATTATTACAGTGAACATGTAGCACAATATAACATACATACAACCTAAGTGTGTTAACCTTCTGCATGCTAACTTAATTCAGCAAATATATCCCACGCGACTGACTTATTTTTCAAAGAGTGCGAAAAATGATATGCCTGGACTAAATAATTAATATCTCAATAACTACTGAATGAATCTGGATAAAATTTTCACAAAGAGAAGATACATTGGCCTGGCTCATGAAAAAAATGTTCTCATGAATTTTTTACATAAATAAACAGGACTGGGCATAAATTTACCATGAATACTCCTCCGGAATCCGCCGCTTCGCCCCTGTGGAGATTCAACGTCTGGTCAGAATCCAAAACTGAATTTGCAGCGATCGAATGTTCATTTTTCAGTTCTGAAAATATTCTAGTTTCTATTTGCGATACCATTATCGGCTTCCAAGAGCCTAAAGAGCTCGAAAACGCGATCCATCTCCTCCACATGTTCGTTGTGATTGTATTTGGCCGCCATTTTGTATGATTTGTTCACTAAAAACGACTTAAACACTGTTTAAATCGTTGAATTGAGAAATATTTTTCGAAACATCGCCATTTCTAGGTCAACAGGAAGTCCCCACGTAAGGACTAAATAAATCGGGCAATCTGATTGGATCATAAGACCGGCGGGAAAAAGTTAAGTTTTTGAAAGTTTAAATTCGACTGGAGTCAACGGCAGTTGCCGGGGATTGTTAAGCACGGGCGACTACGCTCGCCGGTAGTATGCTAAAGGTTAAACATAAAGCATACTGTATGTTGAACATAATATATGTAGAATATAACATATGTTGAACTTAAGTTATATGTATAATATGTGTTATATGTCATATGTACTGGTATATGTAATATGTATTATATAAACATGTATAATATAACATATGTTGAACATAAGTCATTTGTATTGATAATATGTCATATGTATATAGAGATTATCCTATATGAAGTTGAGGATATTGGGATTATCCCGAGGCCAATATAATATTAAGTTCAGTTGGCCACAGTTAACAAAGAATTTCCAACCTACAGTAGAGTTATTGTCGAATATTCATGTCCAGTTTTGTTTTCATGGCTGTGGCTAGATTTTCCTGTTCTTTCAGATATACATTCACATTTTTCGAATTTTTGATTATTAACAGGGAGACATATGCTTTTTCTTTAAATCATCAAACAGATCGCGATTGTCTGCGTTTTTCTCCATTGTCGTTTACAGTAATTATGCGAACGTTAGAAAAATGAACCAATATCTGAGCGGGATGTAAAGCTATATCTGCCTGCTGGTGAAAATATAACCTACTTTACGTACCTGTAACATGTCCTAGTATGGGATGATATATGGACATGTATAATATAACATGTGTTGAACATAAGTCATATGTTGAATACAATATATATACAATATAACATGTGTTGAACATAAGTCATATGTTGAATACAATGTATATATAATATAACATGTGTTGAACATAAGGATATGTTGAACACAGAATTGTATATATAGCACATTAAACAGGTTCTTATATATTGAACATAGGAGAGTTCTGGCATAAATAATACATTATTATACATTGCCTATGTCTTTCTGAATATTAAACGATTAATCTTATTTACCCTCAATTTTGATGACTAATGGGGTTTCAATTTTTGAATAGTTATGGGGGTTGCATGAGTCCCTCAAACCCCCTCTTCCTATGCCCCTGTAAGTTTGCATCATAATGTAGAAGTTTACATTAGCGTTAATAGCAATTATAAGATTGGGGCAAATGAATGATTTTTACTGGGATAACACCCCAGCACATAAGGCCATCCTGTGCAACCGGTGCAATGGATGGATTGGGACTTAAATGGAAGCTAAGTGGAATCAGTTTTCAAACTTTTTATGGGAGCATTCCAAAAACAACAATGAGTTATCATAGATTTTGAGATCTGTTTGCAGAGTTGGTACTATGATGAAAAATACATTGCTAATGGTGGCAGTTATGCACTCAATGTTTGGCAAATATCTACCAAGTTTCATGAAGATTGGTCTAGTAGTACTGAAATGGTAACATCTTTGACATTACTTTGGATCACCATGTAGCCTGGTTCATATTCATTATTATTTATTATTAATCCTTGTTTTGAAGTAAGACAAATAGTGCACTTAAATAAATGAAACAGATCCGTTGTTCTGTAAATATAGACTACACATACTTACAATTATAAATGTTAGTTAAATATTCAAGATTATGTCAAATGATATAAATGACCTATTATATTAGAAAATTTACTATCTGTAAAATTACCTTTGAATTGATTGATTATTTAAAACAAATGATACGTAATTAAGATCAAGAACATTATTATATTGCTTAGCACAATATGTGTATAGTTAGTGTTAATAGGACCATTCATCAATACGCTCATTTG
This sequence comes from Owenia fusiformis, assembly GCA_903813345.2. Classification (NCBI taxonomy): domain Eukaryota; kingdom Metazoa; phylum Annelida; class Polychaeta; order Sabellida; family Oweniidae; genus Owenia; species Owenia fusiformis. Next base: position 32,019,482 of record CAIIXF020000007.1, read on the forward strand.
AATTCATAAATCACATTGAATTTAATGTACCAATTGCGCAAAATCTCATTCTCAAAATCCAGGTATGATTATGCATTTTGTTTTAACCAAAATGCCTCTATTATTTGCCACCAAATTTCCCAAGATCATTATTTCAACCTACTGTTGTTAAAGTTTTGCTCTATCTAGATTCTGTAAAATTGATATTGAAATTATATATAATACCACTGCAGTAGTCCCTCAATCCCTCACAATTGTACATTAATTAGTTTTAATTATAAATCATATTGTTAATAGGTTTCATAGAAAATATAACAATTATCATTATGATCACTTATAAGATTAACTAAAGGATCATTTTCGATTATTATATCCTAGAAAGACAATTGCCTGACTTAACCATTTCAAGTTTTATCTCAAAGGTGTGAATGGAAGAAAATCAGGCTGAAAAACAGGTAAAACATTTGTTTCTTCTTATACTTTCAGTTTTATGCTATTATGACCTTTTCAATTTTTCATTACTATTTTTTCATGAAGTATCTATTATTTATGTTTGCATCAAACAAAGGATGTTTATTTTTTTAGTCATGTCATTTATAACTTCACAAGTAATTTGAGTTGTGAATATGTTATTTATTAAATTACATGCTATTTTATGATATGGAAATATACTTGTGTAAATACACTTGATACCATTGTTTAAGTGGCTTGTATATCATTCTCATCTGATGATCTGAAAACTGGATTTAAAAAGTTAGAAACCAGGTAAATAACATTTAAAAGTTTTCTTTAATTAACGGTATCTTTCTCATATTAAATCTATTTTTTTTTTATTATGTAGTGTGTATGTAATGCTTCTTATGATTGATGGTGTGGTCATGTCTTTTTTTACATTCATAAGCATGGTACACCTGTCTTATGACATTTTTGCTAGTTGTCGGCCATTTGGGAAAAGGCAGAACTTTTTATGTATGTTATTTCCATTTTTCCTTTAACTCGAAAAGTAGTGCAGTCATTTTGTTGAACTTTTATATGTGACTACTTTGAAGCATATCACACTTCCTTATGCCAGTTTGGCTAGTGACTGGCCAAATCCAACAGATGGCAGTGTTTATATCACTTCTCACATTGAAATTTTTTGCAAAGCCAGTCACATTTTAACCAAAATATACCGGTTTTATCATATTGTTTCACCAAATAAGTATTATTAAGGTAAGTTGTACTATCTTTTTTAAGTTTAAGTTGTATAAGCTTGATTTATTAGGTTAAACTTGGAAAAAATGCCGTTTGACCTAAAATGAATATGTCCGCCTGGGGCAATTTTCAAGTGGATACAACCCACACTGTTTTTTGAAATTTTTTATATGAATGCTTTGAAGCATATTACACTTTTCAATGACATTTTTGCTACTAAACGGCCATTTTGAAAAATTGTGGCAGTTCTATGTGTGTTATTTTGTGTTTTTTTGAGTGATTGCACTGTCTAATTCATGAAATATCATCAGCTGACTGAAGCGAATGATTGATTGATTGTAACATTATAATATTGCAGGTGTCCATTGAAAGATGTCTCTTAAGTATATTACACTGGTGCTTGTACTGGAAATGGTTAGCTACGGATTTACAGATTCCATACTTGACACGAACAGCACGGGCCTTATGAACAACACTGCCCCCATAAACAACGCTGCCCTCACGCCATGTATGCCTTGCATCCTGAAGACTGTTAAGTGCTCTCCTATTGAAGACAGGGATAAGAAGAAGAAATGTTTCACTAACATCTACAATAAATGTGCTAAAAAGAAATGCCCAATATCGAAGCCTAAAACCAAGAAAGGAAAAAAAGGTTGAACATCATTCAAGTGGTGGATGTGACTTATTATTTGTGCATGCACAAGATTGTAAACATGTTATTATATAACATATTAAATATGGATGATTAACCTAATCTTTCTGGAAAATTCTGCAGACTGAAGGCATCATTATTTCATCATAAATTATGATTTAGGGAAGGCTTCTTGGAATGTATGAGTAATTATCAATAAATTTTAAGTATTATCTTATTTTTTGTATGGTTACAATTAATCAGATTAATATAGATATTGGAAAACATAAGAAATTACAAATTGCAACAAACGTCCCAGCGTCCCAGCGAGGAAAATGTTGGTGTTGTTAACCAAAATAATGACGAAATTCAACTCTAAATGTCTTTCAGTCAGTGAAATCTGTCATAAAGTGTCAGATGTTTTCCATTTGTGTTATAATTTTCACATTATAATTTGTGTTCTTACTTGTTGAGCAAGATGAGGTATTATGTCATAAATAAGTCCCATTCCTATCTCTTGTTGGGAGAAAAATTTGAATGTTGAAATAAGGTTAGGGATATGAATAACATAAAATAGAATGTTTTAATTCCAGCAAAGATTGAAACAGGGTATATAAAGCTTTTAACCCGTTATGTCACCACCTCAAGAGTTGTGTGTTCAGGGTCTGCGTTTGGTGGTCAGCTTCTGTAACAAATGGCAGGCGGTGTTATTTTTGCATGTGAATGCCTATTGTATGAACATTTTAAAATCCTTTGACATGTGCATTATGGTGGTTCTTAAGAATTGTATTTGATTGTGTAGAAATGTGATCCTTGAGAGATAAGTTCTCTTTGTAGTATTTACTTGCCTGAATAGGTATACAGATAAAAGGAAATGCATGCAGTTGTAATTACCCTTGCACACCCAATGGGAAAGTAATCTCTTGGAGCCCCCAGTAAATTCATTGCAAGAGATGAATTCTGCAAGAGAAATGTGCAAATTTTAGAGGATTTCTTGGCATTTCCTAATGAAAAAGAAGACAGAAATTATTGATGGCAGTATACAATACAATATAACATTGTAGATTGAATCATGGGAAAAGCAATGACTTTGAATAGACTGAATCGAGTGATGAATAATGTGATAGGTACATATATTAACTTATGCTCCCACCTAGTGAGACAATTAAAAATCAATAAAATTAAATTTGATTTGCATTTTTGGCTATTTGTGAGTTTTAGCTAATTCCATCCATATTCCCAAAGACAGAATTCTAGGAGTGATGATACATATAATACATGTTATTAAAAACATATATCTTTTGACTAGGCTCATAAAGACTTCAGTATGACTAAAATGACTTACTGCACAAAGTGAGTGTGTTGTATTGACATATTCAAAAAATATTAAGCTAGTGATCGATGGGATTTCCTCTGAATAGTTTTCATTACAATACTTACAAGTTATAATTATCATATACTACAGGGTGTTCCAAAAGTAACAGGACTGGTGCTGGCATTTTGTCAATTCTGCACTGAGTGTCTTCATATTTTCAGAAATTTTACTTTGAAGTATTGCAACTAAGATTAAAGATTTTCAAAAAAAATGATTAAATGCGGACAGAGTTATGGTTACTATAGTAACATGACATCACAATACCCGGGGCAACTTTTTCATGAAGATGTGATATCCAATAATTTTGTATTACTGAAGAAAGTATCTAATTCAGCTATTACAATACAACATTTCTTTTTGTTTTATTAGTTGCTTTGTATAATGGTGTTGCTATACAACTCAAATTCAAGCATTATTTCATAATAATAATATTTATTCAATTTCCTTGAATAATGTATTCAATTTCCTTGAATCTATGTATAACAGTCTGCACAATTCACGGTTGAGTTTTTGAAAAGGCCCAATTTGAAGCCAGTCATTCAACTTGATAACACGCCTGCCTGCAAGTCAGCATTAAAGGCCACTGCAGCTATAAAAGAGTTAGGTCTTGAGGTCTAAGACCATGCACCATACTCTTCTGATCATGCAATATCCAATTTTTACTTAAATGGAGAATGGATCGAATGCTAATCAGCGCGGTAAGACCTTTAAGATGAGATTGACCTTCTCCAAGTTGTCCAATTGACCCTGCGATGTCCTCAAATGGGTTCACTCATGCGTTTGAGTCCTGGATACAGAGTTCTACTCTTGTACTGACCAAAGAGGAGTCCATTTTTCAAAAAGAGGATACAAAGGAATATCAAATGATGTAAACCAAAAGTGTAATTCCCACCAGTTGTTGCATTTCAACTTTGATATGGGATGTACAAAATGCTTAAAGTCTGTGTAGCTTTCTGTGTGGAATGTTGCCCCGGGTATTGTGATGTCATGTTACCATAGCAACCATAACTGTGCCCGGGTTTTATAATTTTTGTCGAAACTTTGCATTTTTTATCACAATACATGAAAGTACATTATGTAAAATTTTGAAGACAATCTGTGCATATTCAACAAAATACCAGCACCAGTCCTGTTACTTTTGGAACACCCTGTATGAGTTAGTACTTCTTTTTATATTCAACATCTTAATTGATTGGCATGAACAGTTTTGTTGACAAATACTTTGATCTGTAGAATTTTACAAATTAATTCATAAGAGATTATTTTTAATTGCATTATCTAAATTGCATTGGATATAATTCTTGTCCTAATACAAAATAAAGCATTCAATTATTCTTTATGCTTCAACTCCCTGAAATCAATTAATGATATTTAAGAGTTTTCATATGAAATTATGACATTGCTATAAATGAAATAGGAGTGGATAATTATATAACTGAGGTGAGTTTTAAGTCTTTTTATATTAACAATCTATGCAAAGTTAATTGCTTATAGTCTCAAATATAACTGCAACCAAAATTTAATTTTGCATGGTTCTGATTCCATGTTTTAACTATTAGAACTGCATATTAGCGGTTTACTTTTGACTTTTGAGATAAGCCAGGGGTTTCACTAGGATTTCTCACAACAGGCTAAGTAAATGAAAACAACATGTGAAATTAATGGAAATCATAAATTTAACATGGAAAAGTTGAAAAGTCCCAATAAACAACAGGTGATTTTGTGAAAACAACCATGAAAATCACTTGTTGCCTGTTGCTCATGAAACCCCTGTTAGCATATGGTTATCTAGTTGTGAAATTTTGTTACCATAGTACTGATCAAAATATAGCAATATACAGGGTGGGCCAAAATAAACGCCACTTTTTTTTTCAAAATGCTTTTAATTTTTTTAATTTTTGATATTAAATCATAATTTGCATACAAAATGAAACTTGAGGTTGTAATCTAGCCATGGATCATAAATTATATACTTTTATTTTAATAAAATGTGTCACCAGCGTCTCACTTAAATATGTGGTGTGCCATGAGAAATAAGCATAATTCGCAAAATGTTCCTGAACTGATACGGTCTGATGTCCGCCAAGCTAATAGCCCTGATGCAACCCCAGTGAGTATAGGGTATGGGAAGGTCTCCGGGAGATTGTATAAGGACACCCCATCTAGAAAATTGCTCAACTAAAGCTGGCAATTAAGACAAGTTAAAAAAAACTTAGCTAACATGTCATTGATACTGCAATACCAGCAAGGCGACTAAAACTAAAATATATCATTAATTAAGGTGGCGGACCAATTGAACTCCCCTTTTAGATCAAATATAATCCAAGTTAAAGGACTTGTTACATTATATTATTACTAACAACCCTTGGCACTATATAACTGCAAAATTTGGGGTATGTAGGCTGGAAAATAAAAAAGTTGAGTTTTTTGGCCCACCCTGTACATTTGATTCTTCATTTATAACTGAAGTACCAACACCTTTGCTACTTGGAAATATGCTTCCTATTTGTAAGTGCTTTTATGGATTAAACCTCTTGATTAATTATTCAACACAATATTTGTTAAGATTCTCTTGCATTGGTGTTATTTATTGCTTTTTCAAATAAAAAGTCATTAAAATTATCTTGTTTCAAATATCACCTGCAGACAATGAATGTTTGACACAAAAAATATTATAATATCAGTTAGCAAGAGAAGTTCTCCAAATGTGATATTTATTATCTGATTATTCACTTTGAGAATCTGTCATTCCAGTTACATATCCGAGGGAATGTAATACACACTACTATACCCCCATACTGTATCCTGTATTCCTTTAAAAGAAGTACAGGCTACATGGAAGTTGCAAATGGAGGACGTTTCTTTATTTCCATAGTTCTGAATGTATACTAGATTTTACACATATTCTAAGAGTTTTACTATACATTGTATAGATTCATCGAGCAGTTTGCAACGTATTATTACCAGAAAAGCCCAATGGACAAAGATAGAGAGTACCCGCTCCATTTGCAACTTAACCGTACCCTGTATCATTTTTAAATGTGGTCACGTGGTAGGGTAGTGTGAATAGCAAATAAGATATAAGTATGATACCCAGTATAAGTGAATGTGAGAACCTCATTTTTTACATTGCAGAAGTGGATAAAAGATGCATATAAAAGCTTCAACAAGTTTGTTGGTAATCTTCATGGTTGGGTGCATTGCACTGCCAGTCATTGAGTCCAGTACAATATGCATGCCTTGCATCATCAAGACTGTTTCCCCATGTTCACAGTATAGTGGACTTGACGAAAGAGTGAAAAAGGCGACATGTTTCAAGAGGATTTACAATAATTGCAGGAAAAAGAAATGTCCGGATCTTGATGATGATAATGATGATAATGATGATGATGATGCAGATGATAATGAGGCAGATAATGAAAAATAAATCTTGTCATAAGATTCATTAGACTTAAATATCTAAAATAAACTGCATGAAACTATCATATTGTTTGATCTTGTGTATTTGTTTTTTGGAAAGGGTATTGTATACTATTTAATGAATACAACACTGAAGCTGTAGTGTACACAGTAAACATTTCTCAATATTGATTCAATGAAAAATCAACATTCATTCAACATTGATTTTCTCACGCGTTGATAAAGCCATAATTGCCCTTCAGTGTTAAATTGAAGCTAGATTCAGGCTTGAATCAATGCTGATTCAACACTTGATTCAGTGTTGGTATTCAGACTTGATTCAAGGTGGAGGATATCAGTGTTGAATCAAGCTTGATTTTAAGGTTCATTCAGGATTGAGGTTTTTATGTTGAATCACGCTTGATATCAAGATTAAATTAACCCCGATTTGCCATCAACCTTGATTCAACCTTGAGAAATGTTTGCTGTGTATTTGTAGTTCTCAATTTAGGAACTCCTATCTCTGTGTCATTTGGATTTTACCGCAAGGGGACACTTCAACAGTGTTTGTTTGCCTCATTCTTAGAAGGATTTTTTGGAATGATCTCACAACATGAATAGTTGAAAGTATGACTCACTATTTGTCTAATACAGCCGCCATTTTGAAAAATGCTGGCACTTTTGTTGTTATTATTTGGTTTTTGTTTCAGCTAGAAAATTATTGGTGGGATTTTGTCTGAATCACAACATTGTCATTTAAGATTTTTGTTTGTGAAATCAAGTGAGGACATGAAACACACTTTTTAGATGTGGATGGGATTTGCTATGCGTTGACATTGATGGTTATCTAAAATGTTTAATTGAAATTAATTTCAAATGCTAAGAAAGATGTCAGGTTAATCATAATCAGCTTGATCCTTGCAATATGGTACATGCTAAATCTATAAACATCACAAGTAGGTATCAAACAGCACTTTCCGGTAAAATCCGCGCGATTGGGTAAACAATTATTTCAAAATGAAGACTCTCTTAGAAGTCCATCGACCTAGCTTATTCATGGTAGTATATTCAGCTAGCAGAATGTGTTTCACATCATCTGTGTTTTTTAGGATACTTACATATGTCTAGGTTGTTCTTGAGACTACACACAAATTGGCATCTCAACTGTGTGCCAATTTATGAAGAAACTTAAGACTAAGGTGACATCACCCATGGGTTAATAGTGTAGGTAAATATCATGCTCGGTGTTCGGGAAAATTGGATGTCTCATAGACATATAACTCCCCCTCTCAATCCCCTCCCCATCTCCACCCCATTATAATTTCTTTCCATTATTTTTTATATAATGTATGGCCACCATTTTTCGTAAAAAATATAATCGTTGATAACTCAAATACCAGTGAATGGATTTGTTTTAAATTTTAGAAGCTTATATGCTCTGTTCAAGATGGAATTTTTAAGATGGCCACTAATTATCAAACTGTATTTTGTTCGATGGGATTTGCTACTCCACAGGGAGTTGCTGTTTTTCTAGTTGTAAATTGTGATTTAGATGCAGTTCTATGACCTACCTGTATGTGATTTTTACCCAAGAATGCTGTTTGATCCCCACCTGTGAATATAGATAGTTATATGTTTTTAATGATTTAGTATTGGTGAATTTCCTAAAAGCATATTCATGTGTCCTGATTTTCTATCACATAGATGCTTGCATGCAATGACAATAACCTAGTATCTGATACATCCTATTGTAATGTTACAATTTTTAGGACAAGTTTAGGGCAGAATAGACTTTTACTTAGATTAACCATCTTTAAAAAAATTCAAGTTTTAATGTAAAATCTGATTCTTAAACAACTTCAACAAGGAACAACAACGAGGATAGGCAAACATATAAACAAATATCACTGACATCTTATTCTGTGGGATTAAGATATACTAAAATACACAATGAATAAAGCTACAAATAAATATTTTTGACAACATTTTATTTTGTGTTATCATTGACAATCAATTCAAGGATTTTCAATTTCAGGACACTGACACCTTGCACATTCTTCATAACCATCAAAGCATTCGGATCTGAGACTCTGTCGGAGTTCATAATTTAATTCTGGATCATCATCAGGATATTCGGTGCTGGAACACCTGAACTTGGCTCTACTTTTAGCACACTCAAATGTACCTTTCATCCCATCAACTGGTTTACATCCTTCACATATTTGTACTGAATCTCGTGGGTTATCAATAATATCGTAGCAAGGTTCACATCTTTCTACAGCTAGGACCTCTACCATACATCCAGCCACAACTACCATCATGAGAGCTACAATGACCCTGGGCGACATCTTGAGATAATCTTCTGGAAATAAAAAGGTTATAATTGCTTATGTAAGTTTGAATCAGGGTTATATTCAAGTACTGTACTGTCCCTGAGTTCTTGAGCTGAGTGTATTGGCATTTTTTTCTCATAAACATCAGGCTTGACTAAAAACTATAAAAGGTGCAATGAAACGAATTTTCAGATAAGTTTGAAGTATATTTTGCATTATGAATAAACTTTGTTGCTTTAATGTAAGTGTTAAACCTGAGTTTATTATATAGTATTAATTGACATAAGCTCAACATGCCACTGTCTGATTTGAAAAGCGCCTTTTTAATGGCAACATTCATATTAATATCATGTTAATATCATATGACTGTTGAATTAACAAACTTATTGTTTAGCTTTAATATTGTTTTCATATTGTTTAGCTTTAATAACTTTATTTTTCTATAAACAGTCTATTATTTTGATTACCAGCATTGGTAAAATATTGACTTTGCAAATATTCAAGTTTTAAAATGCGGAGTCTTATTTTTAAATAAACAACTTCAATAAGCTATATTAGCTGATTGAAATTTTTTAGGGCACTATGCAAAGGAGATAAGGAGCAAAAAAGATTCAATGCATTGTGTAATGACCATTCTTTACAGGCATTGTTTCCCAAAATTGAAGGAATGATCATTCAATATTGCACTGAGTCCAGGGCTTAATTCATTTTGTTGAAAAGTGCAGATTGAGACAGCATTCAAGTCCTTATAAAGATATATTTTATCAAATCTTAACAACAACGGCATATATTCTGTTTCCTTGATTGTGTTGAAAAGTTCTTTACTTTTGTGTAGGTGTTTTAAGCACCACATTCTAAAATGATTTCAAAGCATATATTTTTTAAAGATTCTCTAAAACATCAGTACTAGTATGTATGATGTCTTCAACAGGAGAATAATCTAGAAGTTGTGTCAAATTAACCTACAGTATAGAATTATGAAAATCTCACCTGATAAACTTAGAGATATCCTCCAACTAAGTATCTCCGAATTCTGAAATTAAAATTTTTGGAATTATATTTATAGATGTGATTCTTATTTTAATGATTCAATTGAGGATTCTTTTATTTCAGTTTTTATTGTTTTACTGATACTTTATTGCATAAATTTTTTGTTTTGTGCAATTGTGTGTAAATGTTACATATTTTATGTTGAAGTTAAGTATTTTTATCCTTAACTCTTAAGAGCCCGATGAGTAGCTTTACCACAATGACAGAGGCTGAAACTTGGAAATTATTACACACCTCATTGGGTTGTGATATAAACCAAAACAACCCAATAAGGTGTATTTTAATGATTATTATTACCACCTTGCCGGGCCAGTTCTAGGGGTTTTAGTGCTAGTTTAGAAGGCGTTCATTTTTTTTACTATATCGACCTGAGCAATATGTGACATCATAGTGGTGGTCAAGAATGCATTTCAGACCCGTCGTTCAGTGCGTAAGATTTTCTTGCTGATTCAGTCCTGGTCGTTAATGGTGGTAACATTTCACTATATTGCCTTTCGAAATGATGTTATTGTGCTATTAACTTTCCTGTTATCTCATAATCTGCTTGGAACTATACCATTTGATTACTATTGGAAATTCCTCAAAGATAAGATTCTAGGGATTAAGGAATAGGTACGATTTACACAATTTGAGAAATTATTGGCTTACATGAAACCTATTTAAAACAGCATTTATATTATTTAAAAGTGTTCGTAATCAATTATTCCCAGCCCTCTGAAATTTGAAAAATAAAAATACCTGGGTGTTAATCTATAGATAATCCTTGAAATGAGAAATATCTTTTGGGATAATATTGTGCAACCTTATAGTCAATAAAATGTTTTAAAGTATACTGATGTTTTTTAGATGAAAGACACCAGCTAAATGCTTGAAAAACTCCCCTTATTCATTCTACAAACAACTCCGGTCCTTTGAATCCAGAAAACCAATTTGAAAAAATAAACTTTTGACCTTTCGAAGGTCACTGAAGGTCAACCAAAGGTAAAAGGTCAAACCCAAGGTCAGACTTGAGTTTCTGGGGATTTCTAGATGATTTTTAAATAGAAGTTTGGTCAATTAAGAGCAAGTTGAAATTTGGTCTTCAAATTTTTGAAATTTGACCTTTTTCAGTTTTTGAGTTCTAATATCTCAAACTGTGCATAATTTCTATAGATAGTCAATATTGCTTATGTGTGTAGAACTCTGATTAAGAGGAATATATATCCTGACTCTCATCCAAAAATATTAATTTGTAGTCATTTACTTGACAAAATCTATAAGAGGCCCCCCGTTGTATGGGAATGCCAGTCTAAAAGTGCATTGAATGTTGCAAGGTCAAAATCAAATTGCAACAGTGTCACGCACACTATAAAATTTTATTTTCTTTGATAAATCTTTAAAAACTTGTGATTTGGGATTGTGATAAAGATGACTATACCAAGTAATATTAGACATTGTCTCTTTACATCATACACTGTAGCTATTGTAGGATTGAAAGCTCATGGTTGGGGATACAATTTGCATCAAAAGGCAAACATGACCAGTATTTTACTCCAGGAGAGGGGGGTGCAGGCAAGTTCAAGAAGTGGGCTTCGCACTCACTCGCCGCAAATAAAGTTCATCACTATTAATAGGAATATGGCTATTGTCTTGTACCATATAAGAATGAAGATCTTTACTATTATGATGCTAAAAGAAAACAGCGTTGTATGCTTCAAAAGGATCTGTCAAGGGTTGTGTGTGAAAATAGTTGAAGAAAATCAAAGGGAACAGTTTTGTTTTATCCTACTTTTAATTCATGTTTTGCAACTTTAATTGCTTATTTACAATTCTAGTATGATGGGCATACAGACAAGTACAATGTTAGGTATTAACAAATGAATCCACGTGGGAATGCTTGTTATTTAACCAGCTACTGTATAAATTATACATTAATTAAATGCTCTGCAGATTTCTGTTTCAAACGTAATAAACTTCATTGACATCAATACAAATAAAGATGAATAATATTTTTATAGATTAAAGAACCCATTTGACCTGTTTCTAAGTTCCAATAAGCACTAGGTCCTTTCAGCCAGAGAAACTATCTATTTTTCTTGCCATGCATCATGGTTCGTTATCCAAGCAAGTGAAGTTAGGTAGGAATATAAGATTGAGAAATTGTCTGTTTGGTAACTCAAATAGGATTTGATTTGGTTGAGATTTACAGGCTGATACCTCATTCACTAGGGGAAAGTCTACTGGCCTTGGCCGCCTATATACAACCTACTACCGAGTAAGACACGCTAATACCGCCAATTCAATGTTTGGTAAACTACATCTCATAGGAAAATGGACAGTAGAGGTAATATTAGGCCACTATCAATTTCCCTTGGATGGTTAGAATCATTACTAAGATGTTCTAGCAGGCGGAATTGGCCTAGAATTCTAGTTGAAATATATTTTGTCCAAATTAAGAGATAAGTAAAACTTATAATGGTTTTTGATTTGTTTTTCTCATTAATAATCGTTTTAATTGATAACGAGCCATACATAAGCATACTTGGGTCGGTAAATGCATGTCATGCACAATATATATTAAGTGTCAATCTATTAGGTCAAAATAGCACTTTTGAACAGCAAAATCTTCACATAAACTTTGTCCTAAAAAATATATCTTGAGTAAAGGATCTCAGAATCCGAAAATTACTTGAGTAAAATCTGTTGAGATCCTATGATATCGTCGAGTTTATGACGTGCTGATGATGAAATAGTGTCAGGGCTACGTTTGGGAATTTTTGAACCTTGATTTAATTGCCTTTATTAGAAGGGTTCCTCGTTATTAATACTATTATAACATTTTGACCCAGACTGACACAACAGAAGACTATCAACATTAATCTCTACTGGTCAATCTTTCTTCATCATAGTAGTTGTTGTACTGATATCTTTGAGGATAGGAATAGCGTAGATTTGCATTTAAAGGGGACCACCACCATGGTCACATGATCAGTCGTGTGGAGGTAAGCTCCCAGTTGAAATAAAAGCACTGTCCTCCTTTGGTTTATGTGAAAAGAAGGTAATACGCTCATGTATTGGCCAGTTTGTGTGTCACACTACTAATCCACACCATATGCTTCATTCAACATATTTTATGCTATTAAGCTGCATATAAAAACACTACCTTGCAGTAAAAACGAACTACTGGATGAACTAAGGTTAGGGTAATTAAATTAGTTGTTTCTCCTTCTTGCCCGCGTGTGGCCCAATCCCTCTTCCACCTTTTTTCTGCCATTTCTGAGAAAAAACACCGTACCTCGCACGCATCCATGGCGTGTGAAACACTTTTGTTTTACTTTTTATGGATCAGGATAATTGACAATATCGTGGTACTGATATATGATCAAATATACCAGTAAAGTAGGCTAAATTCAACATATAAATTCAACATAAACTCAGTTTATTTCCTTCAAAATTAGTTATTTGTTTTTACAGTTATTTTAAAGAAAAAAATCATCCCGTCCCTCATCAGCATTTTAGATAGACAAAAAAGGTAATATAAAAACCGTCATTCCCGTATCAATTTTGAAAAAGAGAAGAAAGAGAAACAACTAATTTAATTACCCTGGCCTAACATAAATACAAAGCCACTAGCTAGCTCATACAGTATACTTAAAGATACTCTATTGAGACTTCTCTGTGGCATTTTTTCTTTATTCATTTTTGTTTTGAATTTTTAACACCATAACATTATTTAACTTCTCAATATGCAACTTTTCACCACGTAGAATTTTAAAATATTAAGTTTGAAAATTCCATTTTTATAATGGAGCTCAATGGGAAAAACTACATAATTTGAATTATTTTCAAACGTAGCGGCGCGATTTTGATAAAATTGACAGATATAATAAATATTGGTAAGACGAAATGTTTGATGAAAAATGAAGAAAATTCACCGTCCTGGTTACGCAAACTATAGAAAAATCTGAAATAATCATAAAAACCTGTAAAAATAGATTGAAGGGGGTGATATTCATTTCTAATGTGCCTTTCACTACTACAGGGTAACCATAATTTTGGTACTGATTTGATTTTTCAATGAAAATCATTTCTATAGTGTATAGTCAGTTTAAATCATACAATTGCTATATTTCTTTACTGAACAGTGCAATCATTTATTTATTTATCAACAGTAATGCAAACTACATATTATACAGTTAGTAAAATATTAAAATAATTCTATTAAAATTAAAGCATTGAGATGATACTTAAATAATTACATATTATATTGATAGGCATATTATATTATAGGATTTAAGCCAATGACTCAATGGATTGTAGATGATTAAATTTAACATATGTCCTGATTCTAGACTATGAACGAGGGTGGTAGTCCGAATTCAAAGCCTAGACTAGAAGACATAAGTGAATTGAAGCATCCACTATTCATTGAATCATGTGCTTTAATTCAATTTCACACATTGCAAAATATTTTTTACAATTTCATTTAACAGAATGATATTTTTTCAAAGATATGTTGTACTTTTAGAATCATTTGCTTCAAAGAATTGAACTATGGCGGCCTTTACTCGTTATTTTACGATTTTTGCTGTCACTCGAAAAGTAGTCGAGCGATTTTGTTCATATTTGGTATATGAATACTATAAGCATGGCATGACTCTTCTGGTAGAAGGCGGCCATTTTAACGTATTTTACTATAACACGAAAAGTAGTGGAGTGATTTTGTTCATATTTGGTATGTGAATACTATAACCATGGCACACTGTCTAATGACACTTTTGGTAGAAGGCAGCCATTTTGAAAAATGGCCGTATTTTACTATAACTCGAAAAGTAGTAGAGCGATTTTGTTCATATTTGATGCGTGAATACTATAAGCGTGGCACACTGTCTAATGACACTTTTGGTAGAAGGTGGCCGTTTTGAAAAATGGCTGCCATTTTTGCTGTATACTTTGTTTGTAAAAAAAATGCCAGCCATGGCTGTTCGATGGGATTTGCTACACTTTGGTGTTGCTGTTGTCTAGTTGAAGGATGTATGGACGGACAAATGGAGGGGTCTCTATAGCTTATCCCCTAATCTTCGTTGGATTGAACAATTGTGAATATGGTTTGTTGGACAAATAAAACTGATTGAATGTCTAAAAGCAAATAATGAAGTGGTAATTTATTTAAAATCATTAAAATCTCAAACATGCTTGCTTTGGTCTAGTCACTTTAAAATTCCTAAATGTCCCGTAATTAGTATCTATATACCTTATTAGATGCAGTGAAGGAGTTAAATCATTGGGATATGAATAAATCATGCAAAACATATTTTGTACATATTTCTCATCATTTAGGGTTACCCAGTAGTTTACAAGCTGACCTTTGCAAAATATATTTCACTTACTATCCTCATTCACTATCACGCTATCTAGTTTCTTTCCAAATTGGCCTGAATTGCCTGGTTTATTGGTTTTAGCGAACCGTCCATTTCATCGAACCATCATTTTGCTAAGGTTGTTTGTGATGAATATACAATATTCAGTTACATATAACTCTACAGCAACTTTATGCAAGGGAAGGTAATTGTGTGAGAGCACATAAAGTACACGAAGTATTGACCCACTTGTCTCAGTGAATCTTATAAACAGTGCATAAAGTTTTTTCTATGCAATGATTGGCTCACAGTTACTAGTAGTGTAAGTTATTTTATTTCTATACAGTGTGGAATAGAGTGTATAAACTTTTACAGTTTCAAGCAGGTTTTAGTATTTTCTGACCAATGATATATTCAGACTTATTCATTTCACGATTATGTAATACTGACCTACATATCTGTATAGCATATCTTTAACCCTTGCAAATTGTAATTTATTGAATTCACAGTAAACCCATCAATTTAAAAAAAACAAAGAATATTGTTCTCATGGATCTATTATTCATGTTAAACTAACTATGAAAATATAAATATGAAATAATATGTTAGCTTGAAGTCATATATAAGATGAAAATATATGTTCATGCATTTGCATTTTTCCATAAGGGAATACATTCCCATGTAAGTAAATACAGGTGCAATATATAATTTATATGTATATCTATGTCATCTGTCTCTACATGCGCGTATGATATAGTGATACATTTGAACGAGATGGTTCTGGAAAGAAATGAGCGTGGCCATTCTGATACTCATAGCATCTTTCTGTTTCACTTGAAACATGCTCTGATATTATGAGGCATATTCTGTGATCTGAGCACATCAGATGGGAAGAGTTATAACTGTCAATAAGTGTGATAGTTATCATGTAATCATTTACCTAATGTTAATATATTACATAATAGGCATTGTAGTTAACATCAGATATTAGCACAGGTACGTGTACACAAGTTTAATGACCCCAATTAAATGAAATATGAGCTGGGATGAAAGATCTCAAAAATCCTCAATTTTGGGCTCTCCTGGATCGCCAAATCAAGCTCATTATATCATGGCATCTCAGGGCTGAGAAGAAATGAGATGTCATGGTATATCATGATGGAGCGTGGCAGATTTGCTCAAAAGCCACATACACCACAAAAGCAAGACCAATTTGAAAGTAAGTTCATTATATTCAAGGGTACACTTCAAGTGAAAGCTACATTGCTACAGGGTGGCCTATCATTCTGAGACAAATGTATTGTCCAACGATTGTGATTTTCGAAGCTAAAATATGATATCTTGAGCAGATGGAAATACATTCCAATGAGATAGTCAAAAGCAGTGGCGTAGGAACAATGTACGCCAAAACGCCAGTGCGTAGTGTTAAAAAGTGAGAATAAAAAGACTTATTAATTTTCCTATGTTCTTTATTCATATTTTCTCATTGTATTGTGCAAAAGTAATCTCGAGCACACTAGCCTAAAGAAATGTTTTGTGGATACCATCTGATATGCTCGATTTTTTCAATAGTTCTCTTTTGCATGATTTTGTGCTTCTTATTTTTCTAACCTAAGATAAATGACACTTTTTGAAAAATAAAATATTGAAAGTTACCTTGTTTCTACAGTTCTAATACTAATTTGACAGATTGAATTCACTTACCAACATGCTTTATTTCATGAAAATCGAGCTACTATTGATTTTAAATTTTAAAAAAATTTCGCCAAATATTCGTGATTCGCGTTCTCTTCACGAATTTGAGAGGAAAACAGTTTTTCAAAAAGAACTTGATGAATACCTTTGCAATTTTTTGTGCATGTTCCATAATGCTTATGCAAACTGTGGTATCATTTAATTATAATGATCAACCTCTTTAAGTTAGATGTACATTTTTTATTCTCCTTTGTCCCTTTTTCAATTTTACTATATCGATTTATATTCCGTTGCTAGGCAAAATCATAGACTGAAATTGTAGTTTAGTCAGCAATTATCCATCTTTTTTACTAAATCACCAATTGTTATTGATAGTACTTCTTGAAATATGAATGTTAAAATGCGTTCCATTGATTTCAGTTCTAGAAAAGCTATTACCTAGATTTTTTTCATTTGAAAGATAATAGATCATTGTTTAAGGAAATATAACATTTTTGGCTACCCCTAAGTCACGTTGACCTCGATTTGACCTTTGTGGTGGGAATTCGGTCGAATTAGTGTTATAAAAAAGGTTGCAGACATTAGGGTTAATTGTATCATTGATCACAAATGCGTTTCTATAAATCAATTGATCAAACTAGAATCTTTAATCTGTACGTATTGTCGTATTGCATGGTAAACGATGAAATAATAGAATATATCTCAATTCAGTTATTTGAAAATGATTAAAAATCTCTTATTGTTATTTGGAAATTGGTCGTCTATATCGTTTGAGACATAAGAAAAGTGAGAATGATTTGTGTCGAGATTTAAAAGATCGTCTTTCCATGGTGATTTTAAATGATGAAAATTATTCGAAGATTTTAAGCACATTAAAAAGGTATCAGGGGTTTTAAGCTTGCATATAAAATCGAAACGCCAACCTATACGTATGACCAATCCGCCCATACAAATGCATCGCTTCAATATTTCCGTTTACATTTAGGTTGTGAAAACATTGCAAGCTTAAAATCTCTAGCTCTATTGCCATAAAATGACGTTTTACGAGCATAAAATAGGCGTTTTGATTTAGAAGATTTGACACAATATTTTTTTCATATTTTTCGCGGGATTTTTTGGCGTAGTGTTGAATTTACACCTTCCTACGCCCCTGAAAAGTGATAACTATTTATTGAGTGTAATGAAACGTATCCTTCGCTAACTGCTTTTGTTTGAGATAATCATCATGAAATGTTTTTAAATTAATTTTTATGTGTGTCATTGATCCTAATCCACCCTGTAGTCTGGTGTTTGTAGAGCATTGCACCTGGTACAACTTATTCTCACAAATATCAAACCTCATTTACTAATTAATTTTTTGTGTGAATATGAAGAGTCGAAGCATTGCTTTTTTTATGTTTACTGCATAGCTATATTTAGCCTTGATATCCATGATTTTTTAAAACAAAATCTCACTGTTAGATTTCGAGCTATTCATGTTTACTCATTTTTCTAATTGGAAAACAATGCAAATCTCATTTTTTCAAAGGAAAAAATTGAAATTCTAAGACGGTGAAAAATCATTGAAAAATACACAGATTCAGAATCCGGCAAGCATTTTCCCTTTTTCCTCTCCGTTAAGAAGTTTTGTAAGGTGTTGGATCCCTTTAAATCAGTTATTATCCATATTTATGGATAATAATGAATATGTTTCACATTCCTTATCTCAAATGGTCAATCTTTTTTCAATTTAGTAGCCGTTGTACTGATATTTTATCTTAGTCAAAAATGAGAGCGAATGAGTATAATGGATCTTTTAACTTTGCACATTTTAGATCAATCAAATATAACTATTTTTCATATGTTTACCATCTTGGTAGATACAAAATAACACATATAATATTCTAATTAAATGAATTTTTATATTTCGTGGCCTCATTAAACACTCATTCCGTTAAGAATGGTATCGAACCATTGATTTAAATTTATTTATGCAATCACTTTGTATAACACATGTTCAGTTTGGGTAATGATTCAGATTTTGAATATAACATGGCAATGAGGTTGTAGTACCTAATTTCATACCAAAATGAGCATAGTCAGATAGAAGTGATGATATCGTCAACAATGAAAATTATGACTACAAATGTGTATAGATAAGGTGTATAGATCCAATGGGGCGTTTAATGTAATATGTTGATGCAGAGATAGAGGGTTGTAATAGGAGTCCTTGTGCAAAATATAGGGGAGAATAATAAAAGAACTGGCGATACATCAAGGCTTTTGGTTGAAAGTCTCTGAAGATTTGCATCTTCTCACACAATGAAAGGTATTTCTATGAGGGTTTTAATGGAACAAGTTTGAAGAAAAGCGGTGCACTATGAGACTCACAATCATTGATTTTCCAAATAAAGGGTAGTTTTGAAATTCAAATTAACGCTTTTGCGGGGTGTTTTGGTTTCGATACGCCCCGGTGAGTTACTACCGCGTGGATATATATATCACCCACTCACCTCTAATATAGATTATATTACCCCTGTTATTTACTTATAACACTACTAAGTATAGGATAAATCTAAATACAGTTCATTATCCCTATATTCTGTTCAGTGCAGAATTTTGGATGTAAGTATTCATCTTAATGAAGAGTGTCAATGAAATGTTATTTCATATTTTATCTCTGCAAGTAAATAGAACTGTTTTTTTTTCGTGATGTTTGTATTTCTTTATAGTTTTCTAACAGAAAATTATTACTCAGGCAGTGAAGCATGTGGAAATGATTATGCTTGAGTGTAATACAGATTTTGTAAACATAGAAATACTGATATATGTATATTCTATTAAGCCACAAATAAACTGTGTTATCCCAATTGCAACGTGACCTGATTATATGCCTGTCATGGGAGAACCATATGTCAGGATTCTATGGAACTGTCTCTCTTTCTACCTGTTTGCAATGTCAATTTTAATTGCTTTTGTTATTTATGTAAATAAGGCATTGTAATTGAATCCTTAAATTGATGCATTTTCAAAATGATCTAATCCTCATTGAATTACAATATAATTTAGAATTAGTGAATGCATGGAATGAGACATATAAAGAGAGCCTTCACTTTGAGATGTTAGTATATGCAGCAGGCTGAGGAAACATCAGATACTTGAAGGAAACCAGGATTTTTATACTCTTCAGGTTAGTCAATCTGTATCTATTTTGCTATGTCTTCTCTTGTGTTTTCAAATTTAATACTTAACATTGTTGTTTTAACAACAATATTAACAACAATTGTTGACTGTACGACAAAAGTTTTAGAATGTACCAAATGTTATCAAAATATACTATGTGAAACTTCATTTTAAAAAATTGATTTTGAAGGACTTTCTGCTAAAAAAAAATTGTCAAAATAAAATAAAATTATTGTTATCACATGTATATACTGGAAACCAAAAATTTACAAAATATGGTTGAAAATAAGCAAGAAAATTAACTCATAAGAAAATTGGTGCAGAGAGAAAAGTATTTTAAAAGTTTTAGTTCTCAGTAAATGCAATGTAACATCAATATTTAAAGTATGATAAAAACTAATTTTTACCCAGATAGGCCGAGAATTTTGATTTATTTTGAAAGTTGAGCACATTTAAAAAATTATTTCTGTTTGAAAAAGAGTAAAATATTTGAAAAAATATTTTTCCCTCTGAATGACATCACAGCATTTTCTTGTGACATCACATATTTTTAAAAATGCTTTTAAATTTATATATGCATGCAGGCTAAATGGTTGAAACAATTTGACTTTTATCTGATTTTTTCTTCGGTATTACAGTGTTAAGTGTTTTATTGATGATCTAAACATCTAAACTCTTGTTTTTAAAATGGCGGGAAATTCAAATATTTGATCTTCGTCATCATTATGTCATCATCAACTTCAGTTAAAGTCATTATGAATGAAGCCATTTTCTTTAAAATTCTCCAATATCGTGGTTGTTTGAGCATTTATTTAAAGAATAAAGAATCATTAATCATTCTATATTGGAAATATAAAATTATGAGTATATGTACTAACCCACAAACATAATAGGCGAAGATTCAATTTAGTTTAGCTGAAATCTGAGTTTTATCGAAAACGAGAAGAATTTTGGCAACCATCTTGAATGAAGCTAACTGCAGTTAAGAGTCATCCAGCTGAGGAACAGTATACTTAAAAGCATATTTATTTTTCTGCTGACAATTTGGCTAGTGAGCAACCATTTTGAAAATGGCCTTTCTTCTTATGTGTGTTATTTTACAATATTTGCTCTACATTTTGTTTGTAAAAATGTCAACCATTGCTGTTCGATAGGATTTGCTGTTGTCTAGTTATAATTGTCAAAATTGTTTATTTATTATTATCTAATACATTGATAAATTATATACTATTCTACTCAATTCTAATGTTTTTAGCATATAACTAACAAAAATGATAACCTTTATATCTTCAGAAGATTATCTCAAGATGTCACCCAAGGTCATTACAGCTCTTATGATGGTAGTTGTGGCTGGATGTATGGTAGAGGTCCTAGCTGTAGAAAGATGTGAACCTTGTTACGATATTATTGATAACCCACGAAAGTCATTACAATCATGTGGAAAATGCAAACTAGTTGACAAGAAGAAAGGGACATTTGAGTGTGATGAATGTAAAGCCAAGTTCAGGTGTGCCAGCACTGATTATCCTAATCCTGCTAAATATAAAGCAATAGCTGATCGAATGGTTGAAAGATCCGATTGCTTCGATAATTATGAAGAATGTGCAAGGTGTCGGTGTCCTGAAATTGAAAATCCTTGAATTGATTGTCAATGATAACACAAAATAAAGTTTTGTTAAATGTTTATTTGTTGCTTGATCGTATTTTATTATATATTCTTATATTATATATTTATGTATTATACATAAAGAATAAGTCTGAATGAGGATAAACAAAATCATTAAATCTCTCTGTATGCATGTGTTTATCATTTTGTGTATCAGCTATAATTAAGAATCAGGGTTTGCATATCAATATTCTTTACAGCTGTATTGGTGGAAGTTATCCCAATAAACAAATATTGTGAATAGGTAGAGGTCTTCTTATTTTAAGCAATTTGATTCAAATTTTACACTAAAAGTTGAGACATGTCTAACCATCAGCGTCAAAAAATAGCGGAGTACAGTTTTCTGTACGGTGACGCAAATTGACTGCTTTGAACCCTATGACTAGGGTTTTAAAATAAATTAATTTGATGAAAACAAATACAATTTCATGTGAAATAAAAACAGCATTCTCTTAGAAATGGTTTTAACTTTCTAATTATGATAGAAGTTTTACGAGCACTCTTCAGATTTTTTCTGTGTGAATCGGCCCACATAATCGACAAAAGTGAAAAAGTTTGTTTTTTCACATTTCGTTTGGTTTTTATTTTCCCTGCTGTCTGAGAGTATATGGATTATTTTTATGAGAATATGTATTTGTTAACTACACATTTTAGAACGAGCAATGATTCAGCTAATAACCATTCATTGTGTATATTTAGAAAAGATCAGATTTGTGTGGTGACGCATCAGCTGTACGTTGTAATATAAAGAACTCATTATTATTTACTTAAAATCGCATACATTTTGGTTTGGAAGTTCAAATATTGATCCAATCAAGTATCCCTCGTATAAATGTTGTCAAACTGATCAGTATCAAGCGAAAGTTACTGCAGTCACCTTTGCATTTAAGATGGCAAACAGGAAGTGTTGATTTCGATATTTTTAGTTTTCCTCTAATTAAACTCCTTTATAGTTGGAGTTATGCTTTGATGAACTAAATGAGACTAAGCTTATATGAAATGGAAATTCTGGAGTATGATCATTTGTTCATATATAGTGCATGGGTGCCACAGTTCAACGATATCTTCCACCGCTTAATGGAAGGTTACTGGAAATTTATGCTACGATAAGGATCATATAACCAAAAATTCCATATATTTGTTGCTATGTTATTGATGTTTTTAAACAAGTGATGTCACAAGTAAATATCATCTT
This sequence comes from Owenia fusiformis, assembly GCA_903813345.2. NCBI lineage: Eukaryota > Metazoa > Annelida > Polychaeta > Sabellida > Oweniidae > Owenia > Owenia fusiformis. The sequence continues at coordinate 32,042,500 of CAIIXF020000007.1, forward strand.
GAACGAGTGACTTTTTAGGATGAAAGATGCAATATCTTGCAATGGGTAAAAATGGCTGTAGGCTATCTTTGTTAGTCATATGAGACAAGCATGGTTTAATTCAAATGATATCAAAGCATTTCTTCAACTTTCAAATAGTTAATTCCATGAAAACACATATGTTTTCACACAAGACCATTGTATTATTTTAGTTTAATATAACAGATCTATAAATCATAACTTATCAATACCTTAATACATATGGATATAATATAATTTAAGTACTCGGATTGTACAATTAAATTTCCATCCATTCCCCTCCTCCTCCCAGCAGCTTTATAGACTGAACTTGTCAACATTAACCCTAGAAGCCCTAAGGGGGGGGGGGGGGCTGTTATGTTTTTTCCCCATAACTATTATTGGCATCTGGCAGGATCTTCAAATTTTCAGTAGCTGGAGCTACTGATATGACAAATGTTTCCTCTAATCATCAGCTCCAATAGACAAAATCGGAAAAGGCTAGCACTATTTCTACAATACTGTTGTCTTTAGAATAAAATTACGCAATCTTACATCATCATGGTTGTTACAAAGTTATTTCACAAAGTTGTAGAGAATTGAATGAAGTATATTTGGGGAAAGTTTGAACATCCTAGCTGTACTAATAAAAATTTACGAGGAGGTGCCCTTTTGACCCCTCCCCCTTAGGTGTTTGTGTGACTTTTTTTATTTAACCTAAGGGCTTCTAGGGTTAATAAAATTATATTATTATTTACATTAAATACGAAGTAGTATTGTTCTATTTACAACAAGCAGTTCTAGGGAGCATCACAAATACCAATATGGTTTGCCTCATATAGGGATCCAAGAATATGTCATTGCATAAATTACAACTTGTGTACTTTTGAAAACTAGTTTGATATAGATTTGTATCTGTCAAACACAACAATATGCCTGCCCATTCCATAAAAAGTGAATGTACATACAGCTGTATTCTTCACTTTTATGGAACAAATACAAACCGATGGGTCATTTTTGTCAAAACATCATCAAAATGGGCTGTTTTTCATTGGCTTTTTGGCTTTTGATAACGCTTGTAATCACATTACATTACAAAACAGGTGCCAAAACAAATATATAACTATTGGTTTAAATCTGAGTCATCAATAATTACTTTATATAGAAATCCAAGATGGCTGCCAAAATGGGTGCCAAAATGAATATGTAACTTTTGATTTAAGCTCAAAGAACAGTGATTTTGGAGACGATGATTAAGTTTTAAGGGTCAATGATTTCATTTATGTCTAAATCTGAGTCATTAAATAATTTCTTTTCATAGAAATCCAATATGGCTGCCAAAATGGGTGCCAAAACGAATATATAACTATTGGTTTAAGCTAAAAAAAAGAACAGTGATTTTGGAGCCCATGTCTAAATTTTAGGTGTCAAGGATTTCGTTTACATGTATGTCTAAACCTGAGTCATCAAATAATTACTTTTTAATAGAAATCCAAGATGGCCACCAAAATGGGTGACAAAATGAATGTTACCGAAACGAAACGTTTCGGTAACAAAATGTTAGAACGTTGAAGGTGAGGGATTAAATCAACGATTCCGTTGTCTCCTGAAATATTTGTTTGCAAATGTGTACATTTTCCTAATCATATGATACTGATACACGTTTGTGATAAAAATGTCGTGGGAATTCTGCCTACAACATGTGAAATAAGGAAAAAAGAAAAATCGTGCCTTCAACGTTCCGACATTTTGTTATCAAAACAGTTCCAGCGTAATCGAGTGGATCACCAGTGAGCAAGGCTGGGCATCGGAAGAAGCCTCACACACATGAAAAACTTAAAAAGGCAGTATGTTAATTTTTTTATTTTGGCAGTCATTTTGGCAGCCATCTTTGACATCCATATAATTAAATCATTCAATGATTTCGTTTGACAAAATTAAATTCATTGACCTCACAAATTAGAAATCCCAAAATAATGTCCTAACTGCTCTATGTTTAGATAAAAGTTACATATTCACTTCTGCAGCCATTTTGACAGCCTTCTTGATGTCCAAATGAAAGAATTATTTGATGACTTGGTTATACACATAATTGAAATTCTTACTCCATTAAACCTGGACAGGGTCTCCAAAAATCACTGTTCTGCACTGTTCTGAGCTTGAATCAATAGTTATTACATATTTGTTTAGGCACCCATTTTTGTGGCCATCTTTGATTTCCATAAAAAGCAATTATTTGATGACTTAGGTTTAGACATAAATGAAATCATTGGCCCTTACAAAATATGCATGGTGTACAAAATCACTGTTCTTAATTGTTCTTTAAGCTTCAATCAATAATTTCATATTTATTTTGGCACCCATTTTGGTGGCCATCTTTGATTTCTATATAAACCAATTGTTTGATGACTTGGATTTAGACATAAATGAAATCCTTGACCCCTAAATCGTGGACATGGTCTCCAAAATCACTGTTCTCAACTGTTCTTTGAGCTTAAATCAATGTTTACATATTCATTTCGGCACCCATTTTGGTGGCCATTTTCAAGATGGCGGTAGAACTTCAGAATGACTGCCATTTTCGTAAAACATTTGGATTTGGTTCAAATTTTAAATGCTGATGCCTAGGGATACAGTAGCTAGCTCTGTTTGAGAAAGAATTTTTAAGATGGCAGCTCAATTTCAAAATGGCCGTCTTATTTCATAAAATAAAAATCTTTGCCAACTGAGCAGATTCGGTTCAAATTCATATGCTGATGCTTAGGAACAGTAGCTCTGTTTTAGAAGACCTTTTCAAGATGGTTGTTAAATTTCAAAATGGCCACAATTTTCATACAAAAACTAATCTTTGATAACACAAATACCAGTGGATGGATATGGTTCGAATTTTTATATGTTGATGCCTAGGGACAAACAAGCTCTGCTCAAGAGGGAATTTTCAAGATGGTGGTTAAATATCAAAATGGCGGCCATTTTTCATTGGAAAACATAATGTTTGATAACTCAAATATCAGAGGATGGATTTGGTTCAAATTTTATTGCCATAAAATGTGTCTTGTAGTCTAAACATGAAAGTTTTTTCTCCTATACACACTATGTAAAATCCCATGATTAATACAGTATCATAAACCCATTAAACATACATATCAGTTGTTTTAATTCGTTTTAACCTGTTATCATAGGTTTATGTATAAGACGTAATTATAACAATGAATGATACAGACTTTTTTGGAGTTTCTCCTCTGATACTCGTATAATTTGTTTTAATTTGTTATCAGCTGTTATCAGCTGTTATATTCCATCTGGTTCAACTGGGAAAAACATAGTATACTGGATGATACATTTCTCTGCTCATGCGTATAATTTGTTTACATTAGGTTACATGTTGTTGACACAACGGGTTGACACTATCTTGTTGACATAGACATATTGAGTGTTTTAATAAAAGCGGGTATTGATAAATTAGGTTTTGACATTTGAAAGTTGTAATGAATTAATATAAATGATTTTTCAAAATAAGTCACCAGAAGTGATTAGTGCAGCAGTTGAAATATATATTTTAGTTTTAGCATTTATAACGTGCTTGCAAAAACACGGGCGCCCATTTAGATTATTAGCGGTATTATTATAATATTGGATTGCTTCAATGCGCTCCATTCAAGCACTAAATATCAAAAGAAAGATTTCAGAACCCCTTAACTTCGCTCCCGGACTTCACTATTCACCACCTCCCCTCCCCCTTCCCCAATTATCTTTTATGACCCCAGATTGTTCGTTTCTGTGCCCCCCCCCCGTCCATGGCAAGTAAGTAATCTATGTGTATATCGGCTCCCTCTCAATGGTGGGCAAAACCAGATGCAGGCATAGACATTGACAAGATGAGGGGATTAAAAATAAAAATAGTTTTGTTTTAGGATCTGACTGAAATATTTTGGCACTGTTCAACGAAGCGGTTTAAGGAATTAGAGGCAGAAATAATTCCTAGATGACCTATCTTTACTGTAATCAAGATGCTACCTAACCGCAGTTTTAAAAGTTATTTATCTTTTGTGATAATCTAATACTACTTATAGATTGGTTTTCCAAATGTAAGACCCCGTATAAGACCCTTGTCTCTGATTGTGAAACATGTGTATGCATCAAATCCGAGGAGTATTACATTATGTGAAACAATTCCAAAATGTTTTGTCTTGAACTCAATCAAATAGCAATATATTTCAACATGTGGAAATTGTTTATTAACGTAATGTCGGGCACTAAGGGTGAACGGGTTTTCAGTTTTGCTCTTTTTGTCACACTTAAATTGTGTGCTTTATTTATTTGGAATTTGAATTTGAAAGGGTGAATTCACACCCAATAAAGCTTATAGTATCATTTATTAACAGATGCATCGAGGTAGAGCCACCGTTCAAAAGACATAAACATAACTCTGTCGAGTGCAATAAATCCATGCATATCCATTTGTAGCAATCATACGGCCAGACCAGGGGAACACAGGGGAACACAGTTACCCTTTGCATTCTTACATTGTCCGCATGTCAACCATACGGCGACCGCACGGTCAGCCTGCCTTTCGCACCTCTCATACACGTGTACAAATTCTAAGATCATATTAATTACCATTGATTCCTAGTTTTCAATCCCTGGTTTTCAAAGCCCGTTAGATGTTAATGAATGGAGATTTTTAAATGTGCTTTCATTAAACAGCCAGGAAAAATAAACTAGGCCTATTTTTCATTTCCAAGGAATCACATAATCCGTCAAAATTCATTTAATTTAAAATGTATCTAATATATTACATGTATACAATCAGACAGACTGGCTATTCTAATCCGTTATGAAAAGCCATTTGTTTTTTCCTCTACAGGATGTTTCTGCGGAAGTTAATTTGTTTATCTTAGTGTTTAGAGGCAATGTCCTTTGACGCTTTCGTGAAATAAATGATGGATTACAATTGTATATTTTCTACAGGAACAGCTACCCGAAGTAGACACTGTTACATTATTTTCATTTTATATTAGGTCTCTCTAATTAGTTGCATTGCAGAAGTCTAATATTATTCTCTCCTGTGCCGAAGGTACTTATACCCGTAGCCAAGGGGGGGGGGGGGGGGGGTTCAAGGAGTCCAACTCAACAGAACTCGAATTGAATACAAAATAAATTCATAACATATAAATATATAAATACATAATGTCTATCCAAGTCTTCTTGCAATTTCTGAACTTCAAATGCGCCTTTTGATGTGTGATAACAAAAAACAAAATAAATACTTAATGTTACTCCAGCTTGTTTTTATAGTAATTTGGCAATTAAACATGCATATAAAGAGATAGCAATGTGTGTACTGTGTACAACCCGAATCCTCTCCCGATCAGGTCACGTTTTATATGTCTCTGATGTAATAACTGCCCTGTCAACCCTCACGCATTAGGCGTGATTGTTACGCATTTGTTGGAAAAATAGAAATCACGCATCAATTTAGCGTGTATGATCAAATATCACGCAAACTACGGATTTTGTTGAAATTTTTAAAAATCATTTTTTGTGAAAAGCCGACACGGTAAAATACCGAACGGCGAAAAAAAGCGAACGCATTCCGTTCGGTCTTTGCACGCGATTGCCGTTTATGTCACACATTTGGTACAAAATATGTGTATATATCACGCATTTGTTTCGAAAATATTCACACCTACCTATTTGATTGAAATCATTCAAATCAAAGTTGGCATTCGAGAACAAAAATGTGTCCAGTCAAAAATAGATTTCTAATGTTTGATTTTGAGTAGTTGTATTTATTGATCCTTGTTTTTCAATCTACAGATGGTTCACTGAATTCCGAAGTAAACAGAAAATAATATATATTTCCTTGGTTCCCATGATACTGCCTATAACCCAGGCCCGTAGACAGGATTTGCCAAGGGGGGGGGCAGTTTTCAAAAATGTCTAGGGGGTTTACATTTGACAATTTTGGTCCAAATATGGCTAAAATCACACAAGAAATGCTCAAAATGGTGAAAAACTGCATGATTTTGAAAGAATCTTTGGCCAGGGGGGAACCCTGCGAACCGCTCCCCTGGCTACGGGCCTGCCTATAACCTATAATACTCATTTATTAAAACAAATATTAATTTATCCGTCTGTCTGATTAGATTTTGTTCCCTGACTCAAACCAGAGACATATAAAACATATATATTTTATATGTCTCTGCTCAAACTAAGTCAACCCCGATTTCAGTTCTTAATTCTTCACTTGAAACGATATAGCCAACATGATACAACATGAATTTGGATTAATTATACATATATAAAGCCTTTTATTATAAAAATCGATAAATCCTCACCATATAAATATAGTTTTATTGATGACCAAAAAGAGATATCAGGGGCGTAGCCAGCTTTCAGTCAGGGGGGGGGGTGCGATCGCCAAAAAGTTTTCGGTTTTCAGTCAGGTAGGGTACGATTGTGGCCTGAGCAGCATTTTAAAGCTCCTTTCTTCTTCTTTCTCAGGGTTTTATTTTTATTGTTAAGGGGGGGGGGGGGGGGGGGGGGGTGAGATCGCACCCATCACAACCCACCCCCTCCCTGGATACGCCCACGGATATTTTGGCAACTTCAACGTTTACCCCCCCCCCCCTAATCATTTTTGCGCCCCCTCTAAATATCAGACCAATCAGGCGATGAGGCATGGATCAGGATACCCTGACTCCCAAGCTGTGCGACTTCTGGCAACCGCTACACCTATATTCCCGGGGAAATGCTTTTTCCTTTGAAAAATTATCAAATATGGTCGTGTGTGGGCAAACACGGAGGAGGAGGAGAGGGGTGCGTGCATTGCGTGCGATCCCTCATCAGTTGTGTACCTTATTGTATGAATTTCTCCCGAACAGTTATGCTAGAGGTGTTATAATATTCATTTCTGTTTTCAAATAAAATAATTTCACCCTTGCCCGATTGGCTTGTAGATAATGCACGAATCAAAAAGCATGGAGATCAGATAACTGGATAATTAGATTGATTCGTTTTTTTCGCAATCAGACGAATTAACTTATTGTTTTCTCTGATTAAAAGGCGGTTTGAAGCTACTTTTATAGGATTTGTAAATTCACAATCAGACTGGCTTATTTTAATATTTAATCAGTGCAAGAGGAGGGGACTATAATGTAGAAAATCGTTTTGATTTCGACACTAACTGAAATAATTTATCACAATAAATTGTTAAATACGGAAACAGAGACCGGTTTAAAAACGAAAAGAGAGGCAAAAAACTCTATTCATACAATGTAATTAAAACCCGGGAATTAAAAGCAATTTTAGACTGTTAGATCTTCTGTAATCAAGGTGATGTTAGTACACTTCCACCGTTAGAAAAACAAAGACTAAGACAAAGACTATATAGCAATTAATCCTTTTGTAATCATTAAATGTTAAATGTAGATTCTTATTATTTCGTTGGACAATGTTCAAACTTCTGACCAAGATTTATTCATTTATGTTTGTATTTAAAAAATAGTATTTCAATCAGACAGACGTTCTAATGAGTTAGAAAAATACATTTGTCCATCACCTCTCAAGAAGTTTTCAAAAGTAATCAAGTCGATTTGTTTATTTTAGTGTTTAGCATTGTTTTTCATAACTTGACGCTTCCATGAACAGAATGACTTTGAAATGAGTATTTATCATTTTAGCTTTTATACGACATGCTTATTGTATATTTCTATATGAACGTTGTAGTTATGTGATGTAACATCGCCCCCCCCCCCAAAATACAGGTATACAACTTTTGGTCGGAATACTTTAACTTGCGATTAAAAGCAATTTTAGACTGTTAGATGATCTCTTATGTAATCTAGGTGATGTTGGTAGACTTCCGCAGTTAAGAAAACAATTTACTAAGACAAAGAAAACTATGAAGCAATTAATCCTTTTGTTATCACTAAATGTTAGATTCTTTATTGGACAATATTTTGACTTCTGTCTCCGATTGTTATGCAGATATGTGTATATAATCATGTTAACAACATATTACGTGGAAATTTTCCATATTCATTCTCATAATGTCTTACAGCTATTTCGCAAATGACATGCATGTAAGCCTAAATAACATGTGGACGTAATATTGCAGAACTGAGCGAAAAGAAAGGTTGAACAAATCAGATCAGAAGATATTTTATTTTTTAAATGCACAAAGGGCAACAGTTGAAGAGCAAAAATTAAAGGCGTTGTGAAATAGATCGTGCTTTTGTATGATCCCCTTCTATAGTGCCCTACCCTTTGCATTCGTTCGACTTCACTTCTTAAAAGAGAGTTTCTTCTCGTAGTATATAACTAGACTCTGCACGTAGCGTAATAGTGCCCCTATTAGCCATGTACAGGGGCGTAGCCAACTTTCAGTCGGGGGGGCGGGGGGGGGGGGTGCGATTGCCAAAAAACATTATCGGATTTCAGTCTGAGACAAATGGTCAAACATGAGTTTCAAAAAACTTCTAGAATTACCTTATGTAAATATTTACGTTAGCTTGTTTAATTAAGGTCTCACGTTATGAAAACAAAGTGCCATTAATTTCTGAACCGTATAATACAGTATCATCTGTTTGGTCTCGGTATATTCCAGTTTAATTTGTATTATACAAAAATGTTATGTATAATTTGTATTATACCACTTTGAAACCTGTTATAATAGAAAATGATATGCGTATAATACTGTTTAATCTGATCCTGACTTAAATTATATCAGGTTAAACTGGAATATATTTTGGTTTAATCGGGTATCATTCTCTAATGATATTTGAGTCCGGATCAGATGTTATAATATTGAATGATACTTTCTGTGATATTGGATTAAACAACAAATTAAACATCAATATAAGATGTTATCACAAGTATTAATCATAGGATTTTACATAGTGACACAGTTTTTAATTCAGTTTTGCCTTTTTGATACGTAAGCTCTTTACCTTTTACATCACATAATCAATGTAACCTCATATTTCAATGACAATCTGCATCCTTACTACTACATTGTTCATCACATTTGATATTTCTGGTGGAAATTTTTGATTTCTGTTTGGATGCTGGTCTTAAGTTGGTCTAGGTCTCTTAGCTTGGGTTTAGCATAAATGGTCCTTCAAAAAGCCCCAAAGAAAAGAAGTATGGGCCGTCAAATCTGGTGAGTAGGGAGGCCCTTGCAATGTCTTATGGCCCCCTTATACAGAGAGATCAGACGTTCAAGAAACTGTATTGGTTATGATTCTAGTGTAGCATTTGTTGTGTGTAGAGGGGCTCAATCAATTTGAGACCACTGTGTTTTCATGTGGATATTGTTTTGTCTCAAGGCTAGCCTGTGTAACTCTGGAATGTAACTCCTGAATCATTTGCCGATAATTGACCTGATTCTCTGCGTTCTGCCATCGTTATCCTCAAACATCTTTCTCTGTGATTCAAGCAAAAAGACCTAGAATAACTTAAGGGCAACATCCAAAGAGAAATCCAAAAACATTCCACCAGAATTATTTTCAAATGTGATGAACAATGTAGCAGTAAGGATACAGGTTGTCATCGAAATATGAGGTTACATTGAATATGTGGTGTATAAGGTAAAGGGTTAAATCATCAAAAAGGCAAGACTGAAATAAAAATAGTGTATTGGGGAGAATACTATTTTTGGCTACATGACCTTGTAAAAAATGTCTGAAAATATTGATTGGTTTATATGTGCTGTTGATATACTTTTAGGTACATTTTTTGAGACACCCGATATATCTCAGGATGTATTTGTAGCCATGTCATGAGACAAGAAATATGATACATAGACTACTAATAAAAAATGTTGAGAGTCAAAGGTTTATGATCAACTAATGTTTAAAATTTGGTTGTTATTTCAAATGTTGAAGCACATCCAAAATACAAGTACCATTATTTTGTATCAATGTCCTTCATAAGTTATATCTAATGTATTAGCTTGGTAGTTTGAACCAGTTTATATAGTGGAATCATCTGTGATACCATATGTAGTATCCTCAGTAACATACAGGGTGGTCCAAAAAAAATTGGAACATTTGTTAATTGAAAGCAAAATCTTTATTTTTCTTCTAAAATGTACCAAACTTTTACTGAGCATAGTTCAATCACTTATTTATCTGATGTAAACTTTATAGGTGAAAACCACAAAGTTAATGCATTAAACTAGTCAATGTTTGATAGGACCCCCTTTTCTTAAATATACACTTGTCAATTCCGCGGCTACTTTTTCAAGTATTATTTATTTCAAAGCTTTAATGCACATGTTAATTGCTATAAATATTTTATAAAATCATATTCAGTTGACAAAGAGTATTTACATCTGGGGTTTGCCAGAAAAATATTGTGTTAACTTAAACTTAAACAATACCCAAAATGATCATTTTCATTTAAGCGTAGGAAAAGAGGAACATGTCAGAGGTGAGCGATTGCATAACCCTCACAGCTACTCAAGTGACAAAAGAATTGTTCCCACTTTTCAGTAAAGGCAAAACTGACCATGGCCAGTTATTCACATTAAAAACCAATGCTAAGCACACATACAGTGTATAATATATATATAATATACCATTTGTGTTCTCTCTATGATATTGATAGACATATTGATATATCCAATGGATATCATTCATATCAGAACAATTAAGGGGAGGGGGCTTCATTTACCAGTCAAATCAGACTGCCCTGGCCTATTTCTGGAGAATATTGAATCAGTAATACACCCAACAATAGCTATCAAAATATGCTTGATACTCATGAATTTGGGTAAAAAAATGTTAAATATGTTACTAGATTTGATCTTCCAAGGCAAACAAATAGGAAGTTTGATCAAGCTGAAATTTTTAATTGAGATGGCTTGGACAAAACAAACGAACAGCAAACTAATTGAATATTTACAAATCTGAGCCCCAGGCTTCAACTTGTAAGTCAGGAGAAGAGGGGTCATATCAAATATCGACTAGTTTAATGCATTTACTTTGAGGTTTTCACCTATAAACTTTACATCAGATAGATAAGTGACTGAACTATGCTCAGTAAAAGTTTGGTACATTTTAGAAGAAAAAAAAAGGTTTTGCGTTCAATTAACAAATGTTCCAATTTTTTTTGGACCACCCTGTAGTATGTGATAAAATGTTCCTGAAAATGATACATATTCCTGAATTTTAAATGATATATTTTCACCTAGCTACTATTTTTATGTTTTAAGGGTATCTGTTAACCCTGATCTCATGTAGGGTTCTTAAAGTAAAAAGGCTATAGAAACATACTCCCTTTACCTTCCTGAAAGTCTGCATTCTTACAACAAGGACTTGTTATGGCTTTGCAGCATACTGATATATCTGATATATCATGATGTATTTCTCAACTGAGTTTATTGACATATCTTATAAACCAGTCTTTGTTATTTATCAAAGAGGATATTATGGTAAGACGCAAGTAATATATTCTCTTAAATGTGGCTATCCCCTTGTCAATATTTGAATTTAATCCACTACATTTATAAGAGAACAACCAGTAGAAAGGCCAGTTATTAATTGTCTTTGCAACCAATATACATATTAAAAGTGTAAGTAGTAATTTTATTCATAATAGTATTACTTTATTACAATCATTTAACGATACTTATTGACATATTATGATGCATAAAAACAGCTCATCTTATCGATGTATTTCCAAAATATACAAATAGCACATATTTTATTTTAGAATATCTGGATGATGACCTACAAAGTAATAACAGCTCTAGTTTTTATGATCTTGATTGAGTGTGTGATATTGCGGGACATCAAGTCATTGAAAACCTGTAAGAAATGTTACAAGAAATGTAAGAAAGTCATACTAAAATCAAATGCATCGTGTCTAGCAGACCCAACACCACCAGAGAAAGAGTGTAATGAACTTGCAGAATGTCTAAAAAAGTATGACAAATGTGCTGCTAAATTTTGTCCTGTCGATTCAACAAAGCAGTGTACAGAATGTGAATGTACAGAATGCTCCCTGGATTATGAATGTAACAATTGCAAATGCAAAAATTGTTTTGGTACTCCAGTTCCAGCAATATCGCGAGACAACAAGTCATTGAAAGCCTGTAAGAAATGTTACAAGAAAGTCATACTGAAATCAAAAGACTCATGTCTTGGAGACCCATCACTACCAGAGGAGGAACGTAATAAAGAACTTGCAAAATGTCTAAAAAAGTATGACCAATGTGCTGCTAAATTTTGTAGTTCTAAAACTAATGTAGAATCCGTTTCTACAACTGTGGCAACTGATGATTCCTGCAGGCATTTGATTGACAACCCCGTAAGATCAGCAAAGCAGTGTATAGAATGTGAATGTACAGAATGCTCCCAGGATTATGAGTGCAACAATTGCAAATGCAAAAATTGTTTTCGTTACAAATGTTCCAGTACTAATTATCCTAGTTCCTATCTTAATTTAAAATTAAGAATAGCATTACGAGGTCAATGCTTTGATGAGTATGAGGATTGTAAACGACAGGCAGAGGAAGATGGTCGACCCTAAAATGATTATTTAAAATCATTAAATTATGTTATGGGTAGAATTAAGAACAAATTTTGACCTATTGTATATGATATCTACTGTTATAATATATGAGAAGTTCTATATACAACACAGTATTTTAATACATTTATTTGTTTTGGCATATCTGAATAGGTAATATTTATTGTTAGTACCTTAGTACTTTAAATCCTTGTTTTAAACATGTTCTTGCCTTTTAGTTACAACAAACTTATTATATACAGTACCAGTATATATTTTCTTCAGACGAGCAAACTGCTAAGTTAACTTTTTTTGATTCCCTTCAACCTCTCCAGAGGTCAGTGATTGTATATTGTTTGATGGTTAACAGATCAAGTAAAGCAAATTCTAATATTATTGTGGTTGCAACTACATGTACTCAATTGATTAATAAAGAAATTTGTTACAAAATATGAATGCTTTATTTTTGAGTCTTCAAAGTATTAGATACATATATGTAATATATAATAATACATGTATGTATATATCTAATACATTACACATGAGAAAATCATGTTACTGGATTAAGAATGCTAGTTACAATATATACAAATATTTACCAGTTATTGTAAAACTCTTCTGGAAGATTTCGGAAACCTCTATGTATATTTTCAAAACATTTCCCATGTTCTCATTTTCCCGCAGAGACTATAAGTAAATGTACTTTCTACTTTTCAGAGAAATCAAAAATAAATGTATGTTAGCTGTTCAATCCCTATTCTGGCATTTATATTACTTTCATGATTAGATACACTTGATACACATCCTCAAATCATCTCCTAAATTATATTAGTAATCACTCCTTATTCTAGTTATTCAAATCATACAACTATATAAAAGTAAGAGTGAAAAATGAAATGATGAAATGAATATTCATGAATTTTGAAGCAATACCTCCTTTAATAGTCCAACTACAAAATCTTAAAAACCATTCATAATATACATTGTATAGCAGGTGGACAGAAATGATAAATGTGAATATCTACATTCATTATTACCAGTTACAATCTCTGCTTATACCCAAATAACTTCTGGAAGATCTGGAGCAAACATAAACAAAACAACAGAAAAACAGGAGCACAATACAAATAGTATTAGAATCATTAGTGCACACATAAATGTCACGGTCATCTCAAACCTATTTTATTTTATGTTATATATTTACGTATTAGAAGTTTTACAATACAAAGCATGAGTCTGAGAAAGCCCAATGTGTAGAATATTAAAAACTCATCAAATTTCCATGATAATTAATGAAGTATTTAAACAAATAATGAATATTTTCGTTGGAAAGCTCATTTTATGCAGATACAAATATCATTTATGTCTACCATGTATCTTTGAAGCAGAAAACTTGAATTTATTTTTTAAATGCAAAAATTGAGTAGAATTTGTAGGAGACCTTTGTGCTCTCATCTATGTTCATCATTTTAGGGTGTATTTACATGGTTATAAAACAAATTGATCACCTGGTTTGGGATATCATTATAATAGTTCGATAATCAGCTTGTGTGTTTCACAGCTATAGAAATGTCAACTCGAAGATAAAAGTTGGATATGCGGGTTTTGCAGCTACATGTTTATATCACTGTGCATATCAAGTCCAAGATTAACAGTTATTTATTTGTGTTTTGCAACTATATATCAGTGCGCATATCAAGTCCAAGATTAACAGTTGTTCATTTGTGTTTTGCAACTATATATCAGTGCGCATATCAAGTCCAAGATTAACAGTTATTTATTTGTGTTTTGCAACTATATATCACTGTGCATATCAAGTCCAAGATAAACAGTTGTTCATTTGTGTTTTGCAACTATATATCAGTGCGCATATCAAGTCCAAGATTAACAGTTATTTATTTGTGTTTTGCAGCTATATATCAGTGTGCATATCAAGTCCAAGATAAACAGCAGTTGTTTATTTGTGTTTTGCAACTATATATCAGTGTGCATATCAAGTCCAAGATAAACAGTTGTTTATTTGTGTTTTGCAACTATATATCACTGTGTGCACATAAACTCCAAGATAATCAGTTGTTCATTTGTGTTTTGCAGCTATATATCAGTGTGCATATCAAGTCCAAGATAAACAGTTGTTCATTTGTGTTTTGCAACTATATATCACTGTGCACATAAACTCCAAGATAATCAGTTGTTCATTTGTGTTTTGCAACTATATATCACTGTGCACATAAACTCCAAGATAATCAGTTGTTCATTTGTGTTTTGCAGCTATATATCAGTGTGCATATCAAGTCCAAGATAAACAGTTGTTTATTTGTGTTTTGCAGCTATATATATCAGTGCGCATATCAAGTCCAAGATAATCAGTTGTTCATTTGTGTTTTGCAGCTATATATCAGTGTGCATATCAAGTCCAAGATAATCAGTTGTTCATTTGTGTTTTGCAACTATATATCAGTGTGCATATCAAGTCCAAGATAATCAGTTGTTCATTTTGTTTGGAACTATATATCACTGTGCACATAATCTCCAAGATAATCAGTTGTTCATTTGTGTTTTGCAGCTATATATCAGTGTGCATATCAAGTCCAAGATAATCAGTTGTTCATTTTGTTTGGAACTATATATCACTGTGCACATAAACTCCAAGATAATCAGTTGTTCATTTGTGTTTTGCAGCTATATATCAGTGTGCATATCAAGTCCAAGATAAACAGTTGTTTATTTGTGTTTTGCAGCTATATATATCAGTGCGCATATCAAGTCCAAGATAAACAGTTGTTTATTTGTGTTTTGCAGCTATATATATCAGTGCGCATATCAAGTCCAAGATAATCAGTTGTTCATTTGTGTTTTGCAACTATATATCACTGTGCACATAATCTCCAAGATAATCAGTTGTTCATTTGTGTTTTGCAGCTATATATATCAGTGCGCATATCAAGTCCAAGATAATCAGTTGTTCATTTGTGTTTTGCGGCTATACACTGATTGACATATCTAAGATAATCAGTCATTTATTTGTGTTTTGCAACTATATATTAGTTGACACATCAACTCATAGATAATCAGTTTTGTTATGTCCCCACCACATAGTGTGGGGCCATATTGTCGGCCTAGGCGTGTCCGTCTGTCCGTCCGTACGTCCGTACGTCCGTCTGTCCGTACGTCCGGGAGTTTTCTCCAAAACCGCTACAGATATCACCTTCAAATTTTCAGGGATAACTTATGAGTGCATACAGATGTGGATGAAAAATTTTTAACTCGATACCTACTTCCTGTCGGCCATTTTGAAGTCAAATGCTAAAATCCTTGTCTGCAAACTTTAAGAAAAACGGCTTCACAGTTGCTTTTAAAACTTTAACATCTTGTTCAGCTCACTTCATTCTAGATCTGATTAGGTTTTGGACCTGTTAGCTCAGTCATGTCAGCCATTTTGAATGTCTTAAGAAAAGTTAGCGCACGATAATACTTTGTATCATATTGAATGGTGTTTTTGAGTTTTCATACTTTAACTATTTAGTAGCTTTATAAATAATTTCAGATCTACTTTGTTGTAAAAGCCTATGTTATTGTTAACAGTAGTAATATGTGATAATTTTGTAAGAAGAAATCAGCAAAAACACATAATCACTTTTTTATTGTCCGCCATTTTGGATTTTTCCGTCCTAAAATCTTGTCTGTGAAGTCTTGTCTACGTGTTTTCAGGTGAACCTTTTGGTGGATCAATTTCAAATTTTCAGGGATGATTCTTAGTATAACAATCTAGATCTGATTTGTTTTTTGGCATTCTGGGTAAATGTCAAGGCAGCCATTTTGGATTTTCCGTCCTAAAATCTTGTCTGTAAAGTCTTGTCTACGCATTTTCAGGTGAACCGTTTGGTAGATCAATTTCAAATTTTCAGGGATGATTCTTAGTATGAAAATGTAGAACTGATTAGTTTTTTGGCATTCTGGGCAAATGTCAAGGCAGCCATTTTGGATTTTCTGTCCTAAAATCTTGTCTGTAAAGTCTTGTCTATGCATTTCCAGATGAACCGTTCTGTAGATCAATTTCAAATTTTTAGGGATGATTCTTAGTATGAAAATCTAGATCTGATTAGTTTTTTGGCATTCTGGATAAATGTCAAGGCAGCCATTTTGGATTTTCAGTCTTAAAATCTTGCCTGTAAAGTCTTGTCTACGCGTTTTTAGGTGAACCGTTTGGTAGATCAATTTCAAATTTTCAGGGATGATTCTTAGTGTGAAAATCTACATCTGATTAGTTTTTTGGCATTCTGTGTAAATGTCATGGCAGCCATTTTGGATTTTCTGTCCTAAAATCTTGTCTGTAAAGTCTTGTCTACGCGTTTTCAGGTGAACCATTTGGTAGATCAATGTCATATTTTCAGGGATGATTCTTATTATGAAAATCTAGGAACAGATTAGTTTTTTGACATTCTGGGTAAATGTCAAGGCAGCCATTTTGGATTTTCCATCCTAAAATCTTGTCTGTAAAGTCTTGTTTACATGTTTTCTAGTTAACTGTGTGACGGATCAATTAAAATTGTGTTGGTAAAGTCTTGTCTACTCATTTTCAGGATAACCATTTCATGGGATCACCCATTGGTGGGGACATTTTGTACACATTTGTGTTCTTGTATTATTTGTATTTTACAGTTGATTATTTGTGTTTTTCATCATACAAGTATATCATTTAAAATATCAACTCAAAGATAATCAATTGTATATTTGTATTTTGTAGGTACAGCAATATGTCAGTTGACAGATCTACTAAAACAGGAAGACCCATCTAAATCTCTCTCAGATAAGACTGGTATGGTACGGGCTGCTAGACAGTTACTATCCGCAATTACAAAGGTGCTCATATTGGCAGACAGGGTGGTTGTAAAGGACTTACTGAAAGCCAAAGATAAGGTAAGTAAATCTCATATCTTGGGATATCCACAATTATGTGAGCAAAATATGGAAGGAGGATCAATGTAGGACAACATAACGATGTCTTTCAAGTTTGAGTATGATTCAAAGATTTGTTGGAAAACAGGATTACCTGAAATGACATCCCTGTTAATATCTGCATCTGTTTGAACATCTCATTATTTGTTCTTTGTTAAGGTCCATTGAATCACTTTAATCAAGGATTACCAGTTATTACAATGAACCATTTAATGTTTTGTTTTGTTTAAATCTTTTAAAGGTGAAGAAGATAAATAATCTTCCAGCCACGTATATGTCTAATCATTTGTTTTGTTTTTATTGAATTAAGAATTTGATTTGAATAAAGAGTGATAATCCTGCTGACACAGGTTTTACAATTTCAAGGATTGTATCAATCTCTGCATGTTTTTGTTTTGTTCAAGTTTAAGGTAACCTTTTGTAAAGGACGATTCTCGGTTTGGAGAACGAAGTTCATCAATCTAAATGAGCATTATCCCTGCTTCGGATAAATTTGATTTTTTTTACATAATATAGATTTGAATGTCCTCTTTTGAATAGATATAATTTAATTTGGGTAATATTTCTAGATTTTTCGCAAAAAAATATTAGCGCAGTACACTGATGAACTTCTTTCCCCAAATCGAGACTTGTATTTTATTGAATTGGTCTAATTGAGTGTTATCCCTGCTTCAGACAATTTTTTTATTTTTACATCTTGTAGATTTAAATGTCCTCTTTTGAATATTCATAGTTAATTTGGGTAATATTTCTATATTTTTCATAAAAAAATTATTAGCCCAGAAGACTGTTCTCCAAACCGAGAATCGTCCTTTTGTTCGACCTGAGTTAGTCACCTGATAGGGAAATATGAAGAAACTGCTGGTATCAAGGTGATTCATTGCAAACAGACAAAAGGTTTCCTGAAACTTAGATAGAAAATGAATCAGTGGACCAATTTTCATATTGCCCTTTTCAAGTATTCACATTCATGATTTTTATAACACAGGCTCTATGGGGTATCTAGCTGAAATCACATTTATGAGACGTAAAATACTTCCTAAACCTTATGTTTAGATATTATATTGTCATAAGACCTCACTATTGATATTTTGATTGAATATTCAATTTCATCTAATTGGGCAAGGAACTGACAGTGTTATCAAACTGTAGCAAATTGTTTCAACTTTTATGTACAGACATAGCTTTGAGATGCCCCTTATATATATATTGACATGTTTTTTATTTGTAGGTACTAGTCAGTCTGAACAAGGTGGAACATGTCGATAGTTTCTCAGGGTTTGTTAAAGCATTCAGCACATTTGGAACTGACATGGTTGACTTGGCTCATCTCACTGGTGACAGACAAAATGTATGTTATGAAAGTACAGTTTTCTCATACCCTTTGTGTAAATACTGTTGTCAGTTTGCCAGTATCTCAAACCTCACCATCCCGTTAAAGATCTCAGTAAACAGTACTATTAGACTAAATGTATTTTGGGATGCTTGAAATATAGCAGGATGTTTCAAGTAACAGAGTCACTCTGTGTCTTCATATTGTTTTCATCCACATGTTTTGTCCATGAAGAAGCCACATAGCTCAATTTTAGATATTTCTTAGCAGAGTGTTACATTAAAATGAATTACGTCACCATGTTGTTGTTTTGTTAATCGATTCACATACTCTGTTGCATGCTTTATATTACATAAAATTAATTTGTAGAAATCTTTAAAAACAAACATTGCTTAGTAACCTGTATAGCAAATCAATCTGTTTATAGCATAGGATAACAATAAAAATGTTCACAAATCAGAATTTTTACCATGTACAAGTATTTGCTTTTGTAGGATTTGAAAAGTGATAAACACAGAGCTCAAATGGGGGCAGCGCGAGCAGTATTAGAAAAATCAACAATGATGCTATTAACAACTTCTAAGGTATAGTATTTTCAAAAATATATCTACCTAGACCTACTATGTAAACAATAAGTTATAGTCACCCACTATTAAAAAAATAGTATAGCCATATCAACAAAGACCCACTATAATTAACTTTTAGGATTAGTCATACAAAGACCTACTTCCTATTATCAAGACCTACTTTTATGATTTCTGAGTTATAGTCACCCACTTCTAGCAACTTCTAATTTATAGTCACATGTATATACATTGATCCACTTTCAGCAATTTCAAAGTCATATATTCACAAACACATAGACCCATCATTAACAATTTAGAAATTAGAGGCAATTTTAGAAGACTCACAATTAGTTCAATATATAGTTAAGATAAGACCTTGCTGTTTTGACATGCATACAAGGCTGCCATTTAAATTTTAAACTGGGTGATCAGATATTGTCATTGGTGAATTACTAAGTGGGACAATACTGTTCACTCTTTGTTTCATTAATCTAGATTAAAACCACACTAATATGATCACAAACAACTAGACCTATTATTGAATGTCAAAGAAACCTGGACCTCATTAATTTGTCCCATAAACCTCATGAAACATTTTCTTTTATGTCTTTTACAATCAAATACTCATTATTACATACATGTATATTCTATTTGTTTCAACATAAACATGCTGAAATGTATACTGAAGATTTAGTCCAGGGCATTTATTTACTCCAAGGTTTTATTAACTCCTATGAGTCTTCCATTGAGTATACTCACATAATTGACCTTTCCCTGCTGTCTGCTTTGAGTAAACTTGTCCTAGAAACATATTATTAAGAGATGAGACTTCATGTTCAACACTGTTAAGAATAAATCATATATCATGTACTTCTAGTGTTGTTTACGTCATCCGGATTGTGAAGCAGCGGGGCGTAACAGGCAGTCTGTGTTCCAACAGATGCATCGAGCCCTAGACCTGGTACAACAAATTGTGCAAGATAAAGCAGTTGCCAATGGTGATATGTCCCCCACTCCCACTGTAAATAGTGACTCTGGAATAGGCCTAGCCCAACATCTACCTCTGGCCAGTAGGGCGCTCAAAGAATTCGATGTAAGCTATTTTTACATTTTTATTTTGTTCGCTTTTAAGATGATAGGTATCATATGATAGATAAGTTGCTACATAGGTGGATAAATAGATGGCAGTAGTTGTTTCAATCAGCTAAATATATTAATACTAAAATGAGATAAATGTAGTTGAGATAAAATATATTTATTTTCCTTTTTATTTTTACCATTAATTACCATGAGGAACAATCTATTCATGAAAGCTATATTATAGGATGTAGTACAAACAACAAGAGTTACCATGGTAACCAATTCAACACATGACCGGCTACAGAGTGCCTTAGATATTGTCATAGAAACAACCCAAGACTTCACAGATTCCGCATACACTCCACACCAGGCTAGAGAGAGAATATTACAATTATGTGAAAAACTAAGAGTAGAATTAACAATTCTTATACGAATAGGACTTAGCTTAGTAAGTATTCAGGAGAAATTTCTTGAACCACAGTAACTTACAGTATGATGCGATTGTACAAGTCATTGTTTTTCTAAAAAAAATAAGGAATTGTTAGTTATGTTAGGTAGTACTTGTACCAAAATTTGCATATGTCGCATATTCTTTGTTGAGTAATGACAAAAGAATTGTCCTTTCTTTGTTAAATTGACAATGAGTAGTCTTTTATGTAAGTTGTCCAATCTTTATTTTAATTGACCTTGACATTGTCCTTTCTTTGAAAATATTGTCAATAAAGAGCTGTCTATTTTTGTACAATAAACAATAGAGTTGCATTTTTACAATTAACAATAGAGTTGCATTTTTACAATTAACAATAGAGTTGCATTTTTACAATTAACAATAGAGTTGCATTTTTGTTAAGATTACAAAAAAGCATCCCTTCTTTGTTGAATTGGCAAAAATGTTAACTTTTCTTTGTTGCAGAATAATAAAGCCAGCACCTCACCCACACAAGAACTGGAGACTGCAATTTTAAGAACATTAGATATTTCCAAACTATTAAAGAAACAGGTAACTCCTTCAATTAATTAATAATTTTTATTGTTAATTTATTTAGCTATTTTTCATGTAACTTGTCCCAAGTTTATTTATTTCAAAATGAGATAAAAAAAGGAAATTCCAAAAAAATTCTCATTTTACAATATTCTTGAACTTAGAAGCAAATTACTGCAAAAAGTAAGAAGGTTACCAAGCCCTTACTATAAAAAACAAAACAACCTTTGTATCTTATATGGACTGAAACATAAACATCGAAATTGCTCATTTTTGCAGAATTGCACATTTTTATTATATTCTAGTTACAACAACTAGCAATGGAGCAGGCCTCAGATATATTTAAACAAAATGAAGACCACGAGTTATTAACGTCATTACGGTTAGCAGGAATGAATGGCCAGGAGACACATGTCAATGAGATATCTGTAAGATTTGAAGAACATGCAGAACAATTACAAGAAGTAAGTGTACTCAATGACCATCTCACCCCCAAAAGGTCTCATCTATTTAAACTGATCTTAATTAAATCAAACTGACAAGTGTTGGATCACAATGGCAACTGGTCGAACCATTCGAACTTATTACAAATAACCTATGTTTGAATGAGTGACAGAAAGCAAAATATAAAAACTTTCAACGCCTGAAAAACAATAAGATTCCATCATTTAAGTTTTTTCCAAAATTAGAGACTTGAATTTTGATAATTTGCATTATCATGCACATTTGTTGATGAATTTATCACATTGTAGGCATGTAAACTTTTACGCCATGTTGCAACATCGGACCCTCTTATAGTTACCACAGACCACATAGAAGGCTCTTTGAAGGCACTTACACACCAAGTAAGTAATGAACATAAAACATATTATGTCAATACCTCTTATATATACATTATCTTACATAATCTACTTAATATAAACAGGAGTTAGTGATTCCATTCATGATACAATCATTTTGGAAATAACTTAGGTTTCCAATACTGTGTAAGTGCTATTTAATCCGAGTGGTTAATTTGCCAGAAGATCAAATTTTATCATTTTTCTAATGACAAGAAACAAGGGAAATTGTATCAGCATTTAGCAAGGGTAAAATGTGACATTTGATCAGCTAGGTCCAACCTGAGCAAAACTCATCCTAGTGTATTAAACTCAACTTAGGATTTATGTTTCTCAATACAAAAGGCCAATGATAAAATAAGTATGGTTTGCTTATTCTGCTTTGTAGGTCATATGGTCTTGCCAGGCCCTTAGTTCAAATCCTGCAAGCAAAATTGCCAAAGAGAATTTTGAAGTTTACGCTGAAGCTTGGGCAACTCAGATCAATGACTTATCTGTCCTAGTAAAAGATGTCAATGATGTATGTGCTGGAAAGATGGACAAACAAGTGTATATGTCCTTACCGCGCCCAGGGGTAAGTCATATTTATCAAGGTAGAAAGTGAGCTTTTGTTTTACTCAACCAAAAATCAACATGTTTTGAAGCGATGAATATAACTTGGCCAAAATGTAATTTTGTTTGTTTTCTGGTTGAATAAAATGCTGCTCTAATAAATTGGGAAATGTTTGCATAGAAAACAAAAAATATGTGTATCAAATGGAAAGTATTTGGATAAATGATGGGAATATACACATTGAATTGGAGACATTCATGGAATCAGGAAAAGGTACATTTTCAATCTTCAGAATTATTTCGATATAATGTCTTGTGTTTAATTGTACAGAATATGATGTGTAAAAGATAAAAACTATAATTATCCCACCGAATGGAGTTCGAGGGGGATATAGAAAAGCCGTCCGTGTGCAGTCTCAAGTCTGTGGACCCTGAAGAAAGATAACTAACATCACAATCAAATCAAGACAAAGAAAGAAGACAATGAATGAAGAAACAAATGCAGCAACAACAAATGACGTCAGTTCTTGTGTTCGGGCAATAACTCAAATACCAGTTTACAGAATTCATTCAAATGCCTTATGGGTGTAGGACCTCTGCTCGAGAAGGAATTTTCAATATGGCCGCTAAATTCAAAATGGCGGACATTTTTTGGAAAAAATATAATCTTTGATAACTCAAATACTAGTGGATGGATTTGGTTCAAATTTTATAGGCTGTTACCTTGGTTCAAAGAAGCCTTGCTCGAGAAGACATTTTCGAGATGGCCGCCATATTTCAAAATGGTGGCCATTTTTCATAAAAAAAACGTTATCTTTGATAACTCAAATATCATTGAATGGATTTGGTTCAAATTTTACATGCTGATGCTTAGGGACATATATAGGAGCTCAGCTCAAGAAGGGATTTTCAAGATGGCAGCTGAATTTGAAAATGGCTGCCATTTTTCATAAAAGAACATAACCTTTGATAACTCAAATACCAGTTGATGGCTCTGGTTCAAATTCTATATGCTGATGCCTAGAGACAAAGAAATTCTGCTGAAGAAGACATTTTCAAGATGGCCACTAAATTTCAAAATGGCCACCATTTTTCGTAAAAAAAAGTAATCATTGATAACACAAATACCAGTGGATGGATTTGGTTCCAATTTTATATGCTGATGTTTAGGGGAAAAGGAGATCTGCTTCAGAAGAAATTTCAAAGGCGTCAGCTGAATTTCAAATGGCTGCCATTTTTCATAAAGGTAATCTTTGATTACTCAAATACCATTGGACAGATTTGCTTCAAATTTTATATACTGATGCCTAGAGATAAAGGAGCTCTGCTTCAGAAGAAATTTTCAAGGTGGCTGCTATTTATCGAAATCTCCGCCATTTTTCATTAAACATGTAATCCTTGATAAATCAAGTACCAGTTGACAGATTTGGATTAAATTGTATATGCTGATGCCTTGGGACATAGGAGCTCTGCTAAAGAAGAAATCTAAAGATGACAGCTGAATTTCAAAATGACAACCATGTTTTATAAAAACATAATCTTGATAATTCAAATACCAGTGGATGGATTTAGCTCAAATTTTATATGGCCGCTATTTATCAAAACATGTTTTGTTCGGTGGGATTTGCTACTCCGTGAGGTTGCTGTTTTTTTCTAGTTTTGGTGTTGAGTTTATTTAGTTACACTGTATGTAAACTTAAGATTAGATTTAGTTCTTGTGATTCCAATGTTATTGGTTTTGTTAAAATGTCAACATTTTATAATTATATTAAAATGTATTTATTGATTAATTTGATGATTTGATGTTATATAAAAATTATTTTAAATAAATTTATTGATTTCAGGGGGAATCTCAATATTTCAACACAAAATCATTATCCAACTTTATATCTTTTACCTGAGACATATATTATTGAGATCTCCCCTTCATGTTTATACTATGTTTGTGTTCATATTCCAGTGCAGTATATGTCCTGATTTGCGAATACTATTTTTCGTTATATTGAATATGAATCAGAGTATTTTTGTTATTTATAGTCCACTTCACAAGCACTGTCAAGATTTACCTCAACTTTAGGGACATCCATTCCCTTACATTGTCATTGGCATGTGCAGTTGACTGTAATAGATCTGTGAAATTCTTGGCCATCACTTGCTATGAACTATTATTGACTTGTATATGTAGTGAATTTGTTGTATTTCTGTAATATGTGTGATCACGACATTAGTGTCATTTTAATTGAGTTTAATAGACAACAAATCCTGAAATATATACAGAAATAGATTATATTGAATTGATACTTATTAGAGCCTATATGATTTCATGAGATGCTCCGTTTACACACATTGACCCATACAATGCATATCATTACTTTCTCATAGTGCCATAATTATTATGTGTTGTTTCTCATTTTTGTTGTTGTTCGTTTACATTCCATTCATTCATTTAATAATTTCTCAATGCCTATTAATTCTGAATAAAATGAAAAACTAACAGATATTGACGTTGTATGACACAAATCAATATTAGGCCTATTTACAGCATTACCTACTAAAATATTTACACATGCCCCTCTTACAGCACTTACTTTATTATAGATCTGTGTTGTGTTTTGTTGACATCAGTAGAATATTAAAAAATACTTGTTTTATTTTCATGTAGAGTTTTAGAGACCCCACTAAGGTATTAGCTGGTTGTTTATTTTTTGTTTTTTTTCTAGCGTGTGTTATACAGTGAAGCCTGTGATATTGAACAGTTCATTTTGATCACATTACCATCCCTTGTCTCATCTTTGGCAAACTATAAACTTTCATCAAATGATATACATAATATGATATATTTCATGTATATATGATGTAATTCTATATGTTTTGGAGAACATGTTTAAGCTCATTTCATTTGTGTTAAAACAATTTCTTATATTTCCAAATTAACAGTGATAGACATGAAGTAGGCCTAGAAAAAATTACAGATGTTTTTCATTTATGGATGCATCCTCTTGGCCTTAATTAGTGTAACAGTTATTGAAAATCATTTAACATTAGAAATTATGATGTCTTAATGTACAATGAAAGGGTTGATATTGGTTGATGTGAAGGGACATTTATGGATGTGTGCCATTAAGGTGAAAGTGTTCAATGTGCAGAGGCTTTACTGTAAACATTATGCATACCTTCCTAAGCTTGGCTTTTCCATTTTATTTTTTCATTCTATTGTTTATTTTCATGTTTTGAACAGATATACTTATTCAGAAAGAAAGGGCTTACAAATTTTACAATGTATTCTCCTTTTTAGTAGTAAACAATACTATACTAAATGCATATTCTTATGTGTTTATTTATTTATTTTTTGTCAGTGGGCTAATCATAATATTAATAACCTCCACATCTGTTTTACCTTGTAATTTTTAGGTAAACTTAATATTTTGAAATAACATCTTAAAACTGACAATTTTAAGTGATCTAACATCAATGCTCACATGTTCGCATTAGAATTACAATTTAATCATTTTGCCTAATTACAATTATGTTTAATTACTACAATTTTGTTATTCTGTTATTTTGTAATTCATTTTGTTTTGTTTTATAATTTGCTTTGATTTATTTATTCCATTAACATTCACATAACATTAAACAATATCTAATAATCTTATTTAATCCTTCATGAGATTTTAAAGAACACTTTATTACCATTGTCAATTATTTTATTGAAGAAACTTCATTAGACATATAGTGAATGCCCCATGGACCATCTGTCTAGAAAATCAAAATCAATGGTATTTTAAAGTAGACCACATCTATCCTATATTGTCTTACATTTGTGCCCTTGGATATTCAAAATGGTTACCAAACTTTGAATCTGTGGAAACCTCACCAACACAAGGCTTTTAACAGTAGATATTAAATGTTAAATTGTGCTGGAATTTGTCTAGATTTTCTTGTCGATGGAGCTGCTGTTTTCTAATTGTGGTTCTTCAAGGTTATACATGTAGTTACAAATGTAGAGTAAATGGCTTTCCCTGCTAAATAATAATTAAATTTGAACAAATAGATAAGATAGATGATTTTAATGAGTATTCTAATGATGATTGCAATGATTCTAATATTTAATTAACCTGTTTCATGGAATTGATGTGCCTTTCATCATACAATAAGCACATCTGTCATTTCCCTTGAAAATCTACTATCATGTTTTACCTGATACCAAAATATAATTTAATTCAAAGTTCAAATAATACGAGAGATACCAAATGCTTTTACACTTGATCTTAACAACTAAATCCACAATCATTTCTAGAAATGCGCAACTCTTATATAACATGCTTCAATAATATACTACTAATTACTGGATACCTGATATCTAAACCATTCATGCTTGAAGGGAATAACTAGATCTGCAACATAATATACAACCCTAAACGAAGGCCTTATTAAGCATTTTCCTTCAATATCTAATCCTGATATATTTTGCCCTCAAATGAGGTTCAGTTCCCCTTCTCACCTTGAAAATATATTTTATTTATGGCATTCCAATGCTTTTGCTTTAATTGCTCAGAGAATGCTCAGCTGTTGCTTATAATCATACATTTGCTTCATCATTTTGCTTCTATTAGTATTATACATGTATGTGTATTTTATTGTATATTGCTTTGTAAGCCCCATCCTCCAACACAGCAGTCCAGACATCATCCACTTTATTCCTTCATAGTTGATGATGTCTGCCCCTGTGTTCACAGGATGTCTTAGCTCCTGGTCACAAGGTATCAACTAGCTGATGCCTTGGTCACATTTGCTCCGATTCATCGGCCGGCGCCCGGCCGATTGAGTATTTTGTTCAATATTGTATTCAATTTTGAACAAAATACTCAATCGTCCGGGTGCCGTAGTGAAAATCGTATCATATGTGACCAAGGCATTAGGGAGGCCAGAAATATTGCCACAGTGGTTATTAGATTGCCTTCCGAGTTAGAGTCACAATTGCATCATGGGAAAGTACCTACTTCACTTAGCATGATAATAGTGCTTTTTCAGATTGTTAAAATCTTGTTTGAATCATTCTGACACTGTTTTTGAATTGGAAGTCGTGACTGTTTATGCAATAAATATGCAATAAATGTTTTGTAATTTTGAACCAAGTTAATTTTTCTCCAAAATATATGTATATATGGCTAATAACAGTTTATTGTTACATGTGCAGTAGTCACCTATGATGTAATTGTGCTCAATTGTTGCTTCCTTTATATCTCTCCTAATCTTTTATCAGAGATGTCTGATTTGTGAACATCCAAAATCTGCCTTTGTCAGTCATTAAAAATGACCATTGTGTCAACACCCCCTCCCCACTTCCCTCCCATCTTGTGTCAGTAATCTGACATATAAACATTAACAAATCTACCATTTTAATAAGCTTATATATCAAGCATCTCCATCCTCCTCCTATTTTTATCTAATGAAGCAATCCTAGATGTTTTGTTCACAGTATTACTGAATCCAACAGATTTCTCTGATATTAAGACTAGGGTGACATCTTTTGTGAAATCAGTGCTGAATGTTGCTTCATTTTCGTTATTTCTTAGAAACACGGTGCTATGGCCAAAACTATGCGACCAATCAGACTGGATTCGGAGGTAAAGTAACCCCATCTATTGCTTAGATCAGAAAGTGTGTGAATAAAACTATTTGTATTTGAATTATGATGATGTTAAAACGGCACTGTCCAAAACCTCTGAAACTGCTCATTATCTTAGATTCATCATTTTGCCACCAATGCTTATTAAAAAGTGCCTTTTTATCATATTATTGATCTCTAAATATTGCCATACATGCATGCTACTTCTAGACATTGATATTGGTAATAGAAACGTCCAACTTGTTAAAATATGTGGAGTAGTGGTTGCTAGTTGGAATTTGCATTGTATGGTATAATAATACTGTACAGTGTGGTATGCTGGGCTCTGGTAGTTGGGTAAAATATAATATAAATCAGTTCATGTCATTGACAGAGGTAGATGTTTTAATCAGTTTCCATGGTGATAGGGTTGAACAGCATTCAATGAACCATGTACATTCTTTGCATTTCTTTCAATGCTTGGGAACTATGAAAAAGCAGATGATGTTATTCTTTCTTAGACATTAGTAGTATAAACCATTCTATTTTGATGAAATTTTATGTTGTTATACATATTCTTTTCCAAAACGAAAATATTGGTTCTCAATTTCTTTCACCAACATACAATGATATAAAATAGATATTTACAACATTATTGAGAAAAAAATGTACAATGCTGAATGACTTATATTTGAAATTAATTGATGGAAAGATAATTCAAGTTTAGGGTTCTATAGATTTTGAGATTCTTGAACAAATTGCAGGGTGATTTTCAACCTGTAAAATTATCATTATATGGTGCTGACGCCTTATATGGTACTAACACTTTGTATGGTACTGACACCTTGTATGGTACTGACACCTTATATGGTACTGACACCTTATATCTTAACAGGAACAAGCCAAGATTGCCAAACTGGGTCTAGAGATGAAACTTATCACATCTGAAATGGATGCGGAAACAGAAAAGTGGGAGGAGCCTAATAATGATATTGTGAAGCGGGCGAAAAACATGTCAAGTATGGCATTTTCCATGTATCTTTTCACAAGAGGAGAAGGACCTTTGAAAACTACACAAGATTTATTCATGCAGGCAGAGTATTTCGCTGATGAAGGGAACAAGTTATATAAAACAGTACGAGAATTCTCATCAAGGGTAAGATGTTATAATGTATAATGAAATTATAATGAATACTTGTATAAGCTGAATAACTAAAATTATCTTCAATAATATGTTTGAAATATAGAACACGACCACATTTGTTTCACTTCACTCTTTCCTTGCTTTGACATTATATTTAGTAATGTTGTAATCCAAAGGGAGAATTACAGAGTTAAAGAGCAACTCCTTTAAAATCATTCTGGCTCCAGTTGTGACTCATGTCATATCTTATGATGCCCTTTTATCATTATTTCTTGTGATGCCCATTGTAATACACTATGTTGGCTATTGTTAGGTGCCAGTGGGGAGTGCTAGGTCAGAACTTCTCAACTATCTGGAGAGGATACCCCAACTTGGCCAACAGTTGTTGTTTACCATCAAGTCACCTACATTCGGAAAACAGGCAACATTTAATAAAGTAAGTCCATTATACAATATACATGGATACCTTGCAACATTCTTTTAACAAAATTTTATAGATTCAGAGTAAATATAATTTGAAAAACTGTGTAAGTCTGCATTTTATATGTCAGTCTGATAGAGAACTCCAGTTGTCTATATGTCAAGCAGTTTTTTTCTCTTATTAGCATGAATATCTTGATCAGTATAGATAGAGGTTAAGTACTGGTAGGAATTCAATTTGGGTTTTATTCCGAGGGACAATATGGTATTTCCTTATGGCCCGGAGGACCAGAGAGAAATATATTGCCACGAGGACAATAAGACAATAGGATTGTTTTTCAATATCAGAAATAGTAGTAGTATCATGGGATAATGCAACTTTATTATGAAGAAGTTGTATGTCATGCAGATGTATCATATATATGGTTTTAAGAACATATCTTGTTTTTATGTAGGTGGATAATGCTATCCAAGAGACAAAGAATTTGATGAATGCTGTTGCCAAAGTTGTCACCACATGTTTCATATGTGCTACTAAAGTAAGTAATGCTTTCTCTGAATTAACATCATTTTCACCACATGTTTCATATGTGCTACTAAAGTAAGTATATGCTTTCTCTGAAGTAACATCATTGTCGCCACATGTTTCATATGTGCTACTAAAGTAAGTAATGCTTTCTCTGAAGTAACATCATTGTCGCCACATGTTTCATATGTGCTACTAAAGTAAGTAATGCTTTCTCTGAAGTAACATCATTGTCGCCACATGTTTCATATGTGCTACTAAAGTAAGTATATGCTTTCTCTGAAGTAACATCATTGTCGCCACATGTTTCATATGTGCTACTAAAGTAAGTATATGCTTTCTCTGAATTAACATCATTGTCGCCACATGTTTCATATGTGCTACTAAAGTAAGTAATGCTTTCTCTGAAGTAACATCATTGTCGCCACATGTTTCATATGTGCTACTAAAGTAAGTATATGCTTTCTCTGAAGTAACATCATTGTCGCCACATGTTTCATATGTGCTACTAAAGTAAGTAATGCTTTCTCTGAAGTAACATCATTGTCACCACATGTTTCATTTGTGCTACTAAAGTAAGTATATGCTTTCTCTGAATTAACATCATTTTCACCACATGTTTCATATGTGCTACTAAAGTAAGTATATGCTTTCTCTGAAGTAACATCATTGTCGCCACATGTTTCATATGTGCTACTAAAGTAAGCATATGCTTTCTCTTAAGTTACATCATTGTTGCCACATGTTTCATATGTGCTACTAAAGTAAGTAATGCTTTCTCTGAAGTAACATCATTGTCGCCACATGTTTCATATGTACTACTAAAGTAAGTATATGCTTTCTCTGAAGTAACATCATTGTCGCCACATGTTTCATATGTACTACTAAAGTAAGTATATACTTTATCTGAAGTAACATCATTGTTGCCACATGTTTCATATGTGCTACTAAAGTAAGTAATGCTTTCTCTGAATTAACATCATTGTCGCCACATGTTTCATATGTGCTACTAAAGTAAGTATATGCTTTCTCTTAAGTAAGATCATTGTCGCCACATGTTTCATATGTGCTACTAAAGTAAGTATATGCTTTCTCTGAATTAACATCATTGTCACCACATGTTTCATATGTGCTACTAAAGTAAGTATATGCTTTCTCTGAAGTAACATCATTGTCGCCACATGTTTCATATGTGCTACTAAAGTAAGTAATGCTTTCTCTGAAGTAACATCATTGTCTCCACATGTTTCATATGTGCTACTAAAGTAAGTAATGCTTTCTCTGAATTAACATCATTGTCGCCACATGTTTCATATGTGCTACTAAAGTAAGTAATGCTTTCTCTGAAGTAACATCATTGTCGCCACATGTTTCATATGTGCTACTAAAGTAAGTATATGCTTTCTCTGAAGTAACATCATTGTCGCCACATGTTTCATATGTGCTACTAAAGTAAGTATATACTTTATCTGAAGTAACATCATTGTCGCCACATGTTTCATATGTGCTACTAAAGTAAGTATATGCTTTCTCTGAAGTAACATCATTGTCACCACATGTTTCATATGTGCTACTAAAGTAAGTAATGCTTTCTCTGAAGTAACATCATTGTCACCACATGTTTCATATGTGCTACTAAAGTAAGTAATGCTTTCTCTGAAGTAACATCATTGTCGCCGCATGTTTCATATGTGCTACTAAAGTAAGTATATGCTTTCTCTGAAGTAACATCATTGTCGCCACATGTTTCATATGTGCTACTAAAGTAAGTATATGCTTTCTCTGAAGTAACATCATTGTCACCACATGTTTCATATGTGCTACTAAAGTAAGTATATGCTTTCTCTGAAGTAACATCATTTTCACCACATGTTTCATATGTGCTACTAAAGTAAGTATATGCTTTCTCTGAAGTAACATCATTGTCACTTGGTTGTTTTATTTCATGCCCTGGGTACAGTCTTCATTTCTGTCATGTTCATATAGTACTAATTAGCAATTAGCAAAATCAGGCAATTTAGTATAAGGTGATGTGCATCTGTCTAAAAGCATAGTGAGAATTGCTCTTCTTTACAGTATACTGAACTGAGTTGTGTCAAGTTTGAAATTAGTATATTAGGGGATGTAAGTTCCTAAAAGGCATATAATTTGTGTAATTTATTTTCCTTTCTTAGTGTAAAGAAGTGGGTGTATTCCCAATATCCGAATTATTTCCAGTATCTGAAGGTACTGTATTACTAAATAGGTCAGAGTGTCACACTTACCAAGAGTCACATCACAGTTATTAGTTTGTTCCCTTAGTTATGAGCTATATCACTTCACACACCTGTGATTACAGATGATACAATATATCCGCTCCAAAATCTTGGTGATAAATTATAGCCAGTTGCTTGTTTTGTGGTGTGGGATATTTTCACATGTCATATTTTTGCCATCAAATTATACCCATTTACATGCATCCTCCCTTTTATGTGGCTTTTGATTCATTCTATGATATAAAGGATAAAGTACAATCTAGTGAAACAAACTTATAAGAAAGTCAAGTTATGATATTCATGTATTTTATGGCATTCAAATTATGCTTACAAATTGTTAAAAGATATTTTGTGGTCAATTATTGTAACGATGCTTTCTCTGAGCACTACATACTACTACATATCACTCCTGATCCTTTTACAGATCTTTTGCATTCAAAGCTATGAAGACAAAATCTAATGATAATATCATATCCCACAATACTCTGCCTTGCCTATTTAAATTTTCCTATGCTATGTTGGACTTTTTATTTAATATTTGGTGCTGTTTTAGCCTCTGTAGAGTATGACTGTACAATATCATGTATTTATGGTGGTTTCCTGTCTATTCTAGTATAACATAGACTACCAGAGCAGCAGCAGTCATAGTCAGTACAATAGATGGCGCAGTCCTCCACAAATGGACGTCAGATCTAACGGCAGTTATGGAAGTGACACTGAATCAGTACGTAGTGCAGGCGTCCTTTCAGATGGTATATTACGTAGTTCATCATTACAGAAGAATATGACAACTATCCATGCTTTTGAGCATATGTAGTGGAACTGACTAAGACCCATGAGTCAAATACTAGTAACAAAGGAATTTGTGGGATTCCATGCGTTAAACAACAGAGGTCAGAATCCCTTGAGTCAAATAACAGGAGGTTGGGATCCCACGAGTCAAATGACAGAGGAGATTGAGATTCCATGAGTCAAATAACAGAGGAGGTTGGAATACCATGAGTCAAATAACAGAGGAGGTTGGGACCCCATGAGTCAAGAAGTCATGACAAAATAGATTTGTGCCAATGGGCCAAATAACAGGGGAGGTTCAGAGCCCCATAAGTCAATTATCTGTTCAGTTTAAGATGATATTAATCCAATATGTGAGAAAGATCCAATAATTGGGAAGAAACCAACGCATACAAATGAAGTAGCAGTGGTTGAAAAAATTGGATTGAGAAATTGGATGGTGTTTGACACTCAATTAATGTAACAAAAATTACTGAAGATGCATCTAGTGATAAGTTGAAGCCTTAGGAGTCAAATCAAGAGTTTGAAAAAATTGCAGTTATGTACAAAAGGTTAAAATCCTAGTTTTAGTTCTAGTTGATAGTTTGACATGTATTACATTGATATGAACTCACAGTTTATCACTTCTGTGAGGTTTAATGATGTGGGTTTTAATAGAATTAAATTAAGCTCCATATTACTTAGTTCACTAAGGGCAATGAGTAACTGGTTTGGCGAACTCCCATGTATTACATTGATATGAACTCACAGTTTATCACTTCTGTGAGGTTTAATGATGTGGGTTTAAATAGAATTAAATTAAGCTCCATATTACTTAGTTCACTAAGGGCAATGAGTAACTGGTTTGGCGAACTCCCATGCAGTGTCTCGGTATAGAAACTGCGGCGGGCAGACGAAGAAAATCCCCAAAATTTGGGGAAAATAGTTCCCTTTTTCATCATATATGTGGTCAATTTTCACACAACTTATAAAATATGTATTCATAAATGTTCCCCAAACATTATTTTGTCAAAATATTTCAAAATTATTGAAATATGAGAAGAAATCATCGAGTTACCATGCTTACGGTGAGATACCTGCCTGCCGCAGTGATAATATCACTGCACGGGAGTTCGCTGGTTTGGTTCTTTGCTTTTGAAAACTGAATCATGGGAAATTATGCTTATTGAGCAGATTAATTGGTCAAGTACCGAACTGAAGCGAAAATGTTGCGGATTGCCCTTACTCACAAAACTACGAATATTATGTAATCAAATACATGCAATACTTATACATATTATATATAATATTTTCATGTATGATTGAATATAAGTAACATAATTTTTAAAATACTGCATTTGAAACTTACATAAATCAAAATTTACAATTTCAAGACTTTCTATTGAAGGTCAATCTTGCCAATGTTACTATTGGAAAAATCAACATTTCTTTTATTTTTATTGTATTCCATACATATGTGTGAAAGTAAATTACATTCATGAGTGTGTACTAAATATTGAAGTCGTTTGCATAGAAACACAAGGCTAGGGTAAATTGATGAATTCTTATAATATCCTTTTATATTTATTTTAAGCTTCAAGATCAACAGTACAGCAGCAACTATTAAATAATGATTCAAGCAAACTCTATTTTATTTGGTTTGACAGAAATGTATCTCAATGTTTGTAATAATTGCCAAATTTTGAGGATATAAAAAAGCTTTGTGTGAATATTATCTTTCAACAGAATCAAAATAATGTTAAATATAGAATTCAATTACTCTAGCCTGTCATATCCAATGAACAACGAACCATCAAAGGTAGAATCAGAGATCTAGAGCAACTTTTTCAAAGATTGTTTCTTATTCAGTTTATTTTTATTCCAATATCATTCTATGTCAAGCCTATTTCCTTAGCACCGAAGACGTTCATTAACATAAAGGACAACTGAAATAGCTTTTCTCAACTTGCAGCTACAAAAATGCGGTTTTCTCCATTGTAAGCCCACCGTAGACTTCTTGCGATAGACATTATAAAATAAATGTTAGATAACTGCTAACGGTCATAGATAACGAAATAAAACTAACTGATAAATCAAATTGGCCCCCACGTGATTAGTAACGTCATATACAAAATATAGCTTTGATTTATTGGTTCCATAGTAATCACAACGTCACGGCAACCATTGGATTGTTGTGTAAACAAATAACAAAACATTTTGGCATTATGACGTCATGATCTAATGGACCAAAATGGGTCATGTGGGGACCAGAGAGAGATCACGTGGGGGCCAATAACGTCACAACCAATTCGAATATTGCTTATTAAACAGCTATAACGATCGTTAGAGTGAAATAGTTTTCACACTACTGATGAGAAAACACGTCCAAATACATCTATCAAAAAATTATATTGATTCCTTTAGGTTAAAAATACCATTTCATATCTGCTTTAATACATTTTGCAACCATTGGAAATATACCAGTTAACCAGATGATGACCTTTTGTCATATAATTCACAAGTATTAACCAGACCTCAAGATACAATGAGCATTTGAGAATCCATGTCAAGCTGAACATGCCGAGCTTATACATAATATAGCTCTTTGCTTTAGCCACCAAACTGCCGAGCAAGTTCACAGTATGAGGTCTTGTTAGTACCCATGTAATTGCCATGTATATTTAAAGGGGCGAAAAGGGCTGTAGAGAGAAAATAAGATTCTTTTTCTGAGCTATCAAGGCAACATTTGGCTTAACATCTTTGACATACCTATATTCTTAATTTTCTTTTTTCAAAATACAATAGATGAAAATGTATGGATTAACTATCAATTTCAGCATTAAGAAGTGTGAATTCAGTTCAAAACTTCAAAAAGGGAAAATACACTTTTATAGTTTTAAGATCCACCATGTTTCAAGAGGAATATCAGCTGAAATATGTTCATCTAGGGGGTTACTTTGTAGATAATAAAAATAGATGCCAGTCTTGATGAAATATCCAAACTTCAATACATTTGACACTGGTCCATGATTGTTGATCACCTTTAACTGTAATAGCATGCAATGTGCCACGCCCTCTATCTTTGGTTCTATGTTTAAGTGGAATCAAACAATGTAGCAACATATCTAGGCTAGTGCAATCAAACACGTTCAGTCAGGAAACCCACCTTTCCTTGTAGATTGATTTAATAAGATGTATTTTGAAATATGCACACATACATGGAGTTATGACCTTAATACTGTATATTTTTAATTGCAAATTATTTTATGTAATACTGGTGCTTTAAATGTTATAAAAACTATTTCCATTTCTGCATTTGGGATGGTTATTGGGTCATGTGCATGTGTTGAATGTGTCTTATAAAACATATTTTTTCTTTTAGTCTGAATTTGGTTCAATAGAAACTTACACTACCTCTGAGCTATATATATTATAAACCAGTGTTATCAGTTTACTTTATTCTAATATTTATGTATGACAATAGTATTTATTATTTCCTATTATTCATATTTTTATTCTAAATATTTATATAAATATAAATGTGGAACATTAACTTTAAGCAGTCTGCTAAGAGTTAAGTGACCTATGTAATATTTGGAATTCATTCTTTATGTAAAATTTAATTTATTATTGAGTTGACATATGCTCATCATCTTTAGATTCTCTACGATGAACAGCATTTGAACTAAAAAGTATGCTTACATATACACTGTAGCACATGTAGCAGGTAGCTCTCAAAAGTATACAAAAATGATATGTGTGTAATATTTTATTAACCATGTAATATTACCAATAGTGTTTTGAAAATGAAAAAATGAAATAGATGTAGAGCAATACTGCAATATTTAAATATAGTGATTATGAGCATATAATCAGGGTTCAAAAGAGTCCTTGTTAATTAAAACAGTGTGAGAAGTGGCTATATGGCAAGTGTCAATGCAGTTGTTACATACATGTAGAGACAATGCAGTTGTAACATACTATATAGTGGCAACGCTATATAACTGGCTTGCATTGAATTAGGTTAAGACTGTAATGTCCTCTTAGTAGTTAAGAGGAGGTCTATATCCGGAAATTTGTGGCCAAAGATTGAGTAATAGTTCTTTAAACTGATTTTCTATTTTAGCAAAATAAAAATGCCATGATCCCAAAATTATTTTAATTTTGATCCAGATTGATCGATTGTAAGTTTGTGACCATTTATATATATATTGAGAATGAGAGTGTCCAAGAACATTGTACAGTGAGTGCTAATATTATAATGTACGGGTGATGGACAGCATACAGATAGTGTAAATGTACATATGAACAGTGTACAATCATTTTAATTTATAATAAAATATTCTGTAATTTATTGAATGAATAAACATGTCACTTTAATATACATATAAGATATATATAATAATATATAGTAATATATATATAGTATATATATATAATAATATTTATAGTCATCTTAGTCTTTGTTGAATTAATACAAACTATCACAACTTATATTGATAACATATGTTTAATACTGTAATTACAATTGGCAAACCCATTTACTAATCAAGATGCTATCAAGAAATACTTAGACTTGAACATATCTTTGTATAGTTAGAGACGTGGAAATAACATAGTCCCCATAGTCTATGTAACAAGTATCAGGTGTATTCTTTGATTGAACATTACATATCACACCCATTGTCTTTAGTTCATCAAGGGTATTTGATGGATTTCTCTTACAATAGAACAAGAACACTAAAACAAGATTTCTACGAAACAGTTTTCAGATTCTCAGAAAATTATGTAATATGACAGAATGAAGATAATAAAAATGTTCATATATAAATCAGAATCTGCAAAATGTTACTACTATAACTATAAGCGTTATTGCAAGGTACACTTCAATCAATCTCTAGTTAAAAGTCAACACTGTTCCACTTCTATTATTTCTTCCTTCATAGCCCATAGTCTATAAACATCTTAAACACAATGAAGCAGTCAAATTGAGATCATATTCATTTAATGCATACATCTATAAATGTATAAAACACATTTGAAGCCATATATAGTACAAGGATATTATATTATAGTATATGTACATGAATATATTTACTAATACTTCCTTTTTCACAGATCATTCAAAGTAACATGTTTTTTTCATTGCATTCTATTGAAAATTGAACCTATTTGTACCCGTAAAAATTTTGAAATTTTGAGCCTAAAGGCTTTTTAACAAAATTGCAACTAAATAAAATACATTCTCTTAACAAAACAATGTCCATTTGTTTCCATAGTTACTTAGATATCATGTCAAAATAAAATGGTATTTTGGTAACTAGTGGAAAAATATCATATTTTGGCAAATATTCCCTAAACCATCGAACACAGCTTTTAAGCCATGAGATACAGTGCTATATCCGATTGGTTAAGATATTTTTGCTACATCTCCAAACAAGGCTGACTTATTACCATGGCCAATCAGTTGTTTGGAAAGTCTGCTTTGAATCATTTCAAGTCTGGTTTAATGAGCCAAAAAGAACATCCTATCATTTACTCATGATACGAATTTTATCCACCCAGGGATATTGAAATCTTCGCTCCCTTGCGCAGGTATCATTTCATGGATAATTATAGTATCACTCATAAATCATATATCCTCTATATATTTCATAAACACTGGCTGGACAGACTGTCAGGAGTGTACAAATGAAGAGATGTAACAGACTAAAAAATTAATTATTTATCGCTGTTTTGTGGATTTATAAGATTAGTGAGAAAATTATTAAGTATCTAATAGAATAGGTAAGTTTGTTGTTTTTGTCAAGGCAGATTATTTATATGCAGACAAAATTATGGAACTATACTGTAAGACAAATTCACATAATCCATACCAAGTCAATGAGGATACACTCCCACCATTCTTTCAAAATCTTATTTTGACTCGCTTGGACCAATTTGGTAAAAATACTACTACATGTACATGTATAATGTTCATCTCCAGACTAAGCAAATGATCCATGCAAGGCAATAAGAAGAATGGAAAATAATGCTGGGAATTTTTACCTCTGGGTTTTAAGATTCACTTTTTGCACTCTGTTTCTCATTCATTTGAAGGCATTATGGAAGAATAATAAATGACTACCCTAAGGAATGTAAAGCTTGAGCTTCACTCTCTGCATTATCTCCAATTGTCGCTTTAGCCGATGAGACATCAGCTTCCACCTCATATTCCATTGTCCCTAATGAGGTCTTTGGTCTATTTAATGCTACCTTTACTGTCGTAGGTTGAACTTGCAATAACTTAGTTCCTTCTTTGTTTAAATGTTCAGTCTGAGATGCAGTGAGATGTGCAGTTTCTGCTTCTGGGCGTGTCACGGGAGCGCTTGTAGGACGCTCAAATGGTTTTCGAGGCTTGTCATCAAGTGTCAGATCACCACCTGCTAGGTTCACCATGGCACGATTCCTAGTGTTGATTATTGTCTGAAATGTAATGGAAATGAGCAAAAAGCATGTGTAAAGTCTGATCTTGCCAGTTACTGCAAATATTGCCAGGATTCTATTATTACATGTGTTTTGTCCAGTGTTGAGCACTAATAGACAGGTTCCTTTGAAATGAGTCTGAGTTAAAAGCCAGACAATATGTTGCTATTGCTGACAAAGCTACCATATAATCATTATTCTGATTCTCATAGCATCTCTCTGTTTCACCTGAATGGCATCTCAGGGCTGAGAAGAAATGAGATGTCATGGTTTATCATGATGTTGTTAATAATAACTATTAGTACCAATAAGAGTACATTTTCAAGGTTTAAACCACAAAGGCTTTAGCATGGTAATCTCCCTTACTAAGGTTTTATGTTACATTATCCACGAGATATAAAATGTATATTTTTTAGATATTTTCGAAAAGTTTCACAAAAAATCCTCAAAGCATTACTTTTCATACCTGTATGTCTAAAATGTCATTTACCCTGTCAAAAACTGTTAATGCTGTTTGTAATTAAAGTAATACACATTTTATAACAAGAAAGATGCACCATTACAACATATTTAACACTAACACACAAATGGGAGGAAGACATGCATTTCTGTTCACTCGCCCTTGTTTATATCATAGGACCATAGTTAATCATTATAACATACCAAAATTTTATAACTATAATTTCATGAATTTCAATGTAGGTTCAACTTCATTTCCTTCAAATTAACAAAAAACAGCTCATGCAATAACCTTCCTCATACAATACAATACTGAACAACAGAGAATCTATAACTATGAAAATCAATTAATTAAGCTACATATATCTGGAAATCTATTTCTTGGAGGCATATATAAAGCCTCAATGAGTGTTGCAATGTCTCAAGTAAGAACTTTTTAAAATCCACTACACTATAGAAATTTATTTCTAGATGTCTAACTGAAATTTTTAACAAATAATTCTTTCACAAATGCCATTACTCCACGTTGTGTCCTTGACACTAACACAATATCCCCGGCGCCCTCTATTGTGGGCATAGAGACACTGTGATCTGGTAGCAATAACTGGTTTAGTAACCCTAGTCCACCTGGAGCTCTACAGGTTGACCAATTATGTAGGTGACAATCTATATAACTGAGGGACTTGCTCTTCTGAAATGTTATATAAGCTGTTATGAGGAAGGTACAACTCATTACTAGTATAGACTATTTAAGAAATGTGACTTTAATCATAATTTCCTAGCATGAATGCCATACAATTGCATTACTTGATTTTTAATCCTCCTCGATATTAAGGGAATATCAATGATGGCTTGAATCTGAATGTAATAAACTGAGGGAATCCCTGCATGGCAAACTAATGCATCGTGCATCATGCAAAATTTGCATGGCTAGACCACATGTACCAACAAAAGCATGCATGAGCGGACTACACACAACAGTACATGCAAAATGTAAACATGCAAACTTACACATCAGAATATATCATCATCAAACAACCTTCTACGAGGCTGTGGAGTGAATAAACACATGGAAAAGACGATAAAAAACAATGCTATACGAGAGAAATGTATTAGAGAATGGACTGTCACTATTCTACATCCCCTCCCAATAATTTGGCATTAGATATAATAGTCTGTCAAAGTCAAAAGTTAATGACCGATGAATTTGTTAAAGTTACCACACATAAAATTGTCATCATGTCTGAAAGGAGACTTATGGTTGCCACAAATTTGGAGGGTAGTATTGTAGAATTTCACTATTTAAGTTATTATTATCATTATGAGGTCATTTTTATGAAAATTGGAAAATACATCATAAAATACAATCACCAATCAATGAGCCTGTTCTTGCTTTTGGACATTATATCTTCAAAAAAGATTGTATAATACTTGAAAGTACATTTTATAAATGCATACTTACATGCATGGTATCTTTGGCATTTTGAATATCTTGCACAAAACTTTTCTCTGATTCTGCTTTCTCATCAAATAACTGGCCACATTTCTTCACATACATTCTCCTGGAGATAGACAACAACAATAATCAAATTACTTAATATCAAAAAAAGTGAAATAGTTGAACAAGAAGAAGAATGCACCATTTAATTACAAAGATTAAATGTAAGAAAGATGAAAAAATGAATATTTGATCTCAATGTTAAATGATGCAGAAATAGATTAGTGGATGTGCCTCATGCTTGGCTATCCTCATTGGGGGAAAAGCAAAAAATTCAAATTAATTGAAATGGCTTTTTCGACCTATTGACCTCAAATACACAAACTTTTCATTAAGCCAATATTGCCATTTTTCTGATTTATGTTTAATACTATTCGTATACTATATGAAATTGAATAAATGGAAAATATAAACAAAGGAATAACTGACAAATGTCACTACCAATTTCAGAAGCTGACATTAAATGCCAGTCAGAAAAAGCAGTGGCTATAACAATATGTCATCACTACATGCCAGTGACATAAAAATGTAGCATACCTTAGTTCTGTATTTTTCATCATAAGGTCATGTATTTGTTCTTTATATTTGTCATCCACAGTGGCCACCTTGTCTTGGAAGTTCTCTTCATATTCCAGGAGCTTCAGTTTCTACAAAAATACATTTGTATATGTTACACCCTCTATACTGTATATAAAGTCCTGCATCGTGTCTCTGGACCCCCTCCCCTCTTTATCTCCCTAACCCCCAACCTGTTAAAGTGAGGTGTGTTTTCTGTTTACTACTACGCAATATAACATCGGACTGATTAGCCAGAAATATGGTTCAATATGTTTTGGCCACAAGTATTATTTGATCATTTTGAGCAGTCAGAATAATTTAATAAATGACTTACAGTATCAGTGAGTTCATGAGTGGTCTTGGTGAACTGTTTACACACAAGGTCATATTTATCATTCAGCAATTTGTGGGCATTCTTCACATCCTGAAAATGTTTATGAAAACATATGGTACACATAGGATTGAATACAGATATAGGGGCCTTGATGGTAAATATTTAATACTTAATTACATGAAGTAATGGATCCATGAAATCACCAGTCTGTAGTTCATTGGATAAATATTGAATACATTCTGAGATGTTTCTTTTACATTCATTGTTGACACTGAATCCTCATTGGTTAACTACACTACCCTTCCTCCCTAAATGATTTTGATGCTACTAACATCAAAACAGTCTCAAATGGACCCTTTTGAGAGCTTTCTATCAAAATTGTATCCATCCAAATTATAGCGTTGTGATTTTACGACAAA
Source organism: Owenia fusiformis (assembly GCA_903813345.2). Taxonomy (NCBI): domain Eukaryota; kingdom Metazoa; phylum Annelida; class Polychaeta; order Sabellida; family Oweniidae; genus Owenia; species Owenia fusiformis. The sequence continues at coordinate 32,085,784 of CAIIXF020000007.1, forward strand.
ATATTCTTGTTAGACTCAGATTAGATCAAAGAACTCTTTCTAAGTTCTTGCCAAGGCTAATGCATTTACACTGACCTCTAGTTCTGCAGCAGTTTTCTTGAGCTTCTCCAGATCAGCAGCAGCATTGGAGAACTTGCGCACCAAAGACTGAAACATCACAATATCATGGTAATCTTTAACATGATTACAGCTACATGTTTTCAGTTTTATGTATTGTATACCACAGGAGGGATTGTTTTAGTGTTATTATCACCTATTAGGTTAAATAAAATGAATAAAAAAATATATGTTTAAACAAGGGGTGATTCAAAAGTATTGGAGAAAACTGATTTTAAGGATGCTTACAGAAATGCCCCCATGTACCTAGAGAATTCAATATATGGGAAACGTTTACAATTTTGAGTTAAAGAGTAATTCACAATTATGCCACAATATCTGACAACTGAATTTTGCCATGGTAACATTGTGATAGCCAACTGAATGTTGCCATGGTAACATAATAATAGACATTTGGATTTTGTATTATATTAATGAAACTCAAAAAGGTTTAGAACTTTGACAAAAGTCTTACATCCATTTCTTTCTTGTGTTCTCTCTGCTGAAGAGCTCTTTCTCGCTGAGCCTCTTTCTCAAGTTCTTGCTTCTCAATGTTCTTCTCTTGAATCAGCTTAACCCCTTAAAAGGAACATAATTATATCATAAAGGCGGTTTGGGGACCTGCAGCTCAGATAACTACAGTGGTTATTAAGTTATTAACCTTCAATTTTAAACTGATAATAGTGGGTCAAAATAAAAAATTATTTGAAAACATAATTAATTTACTTTTAAAGGCTAAGTTTATACATATTTCTTAAAAAATACAGCAAATTTTTAACACTTCATTTTCAAATGAAATTTCCATGACAAAAATAGTAAAATACAAAAATTGCATGTTCCCATGTATATCATTTTAGTAGTTTTCTTTTAGTTTTTTCTCATTTCATTATATTTTTTCAGTTTGTGGTCTAATTTTCAACTTTTCAAAATTCTCCAACTTTTCCATGACATTTCTCAGAATTTTAAAATTTCCTGACCATTTTCTAGGTCAGGCAAATCCACCATAACTTTCGCTTATTTGGCGACTCTGAACTGCTTATTAAAAGCAGTAAACATTTTTCTAAAAAAGTAATTTCCTCTATTACATTTTAAAGAAATCAAAATCATGATTTAAATATTCACTGTATCCATACTTAATTTGTGCAAGGCTTCCTCCAGCTCTTCCTCGTGTGTCATCCTGATATCTGCTTCTTTTATTGCCCATTTCTCCTGCATCTCTATTGTCAGAGATGTCTTGTAGGAGTTGAATGACCCATGCAAGAATTCTATCTCCCCCTTTAATTTACCTAAGATAAATATGTATACTAGTATACAGTATAGTGTTACATTCATTTGTATACCAAGTCACCTTTCCAATAAGATATAAAACTTTCTTCTAATACTTTTCACTTTTACAATTTTGTAGTGACAAATATATTTATCCATTCTGTATGTAACATAAATAGTTTATCCAGTATTAGTGTTATATGCCAAATGCCTCCACACTCTAGTATGAAGCAAACAGAAGTAACTAGACTTTGGAAATTGAACGAAGTTCAATTTCAGACTCCAGATCTAGACTTTTTTAAGCCCAGTCATCTAAAATAAGCCGAGTCATCCAGAATAAGCTGAGTCATCCAGAATAAGATGGATGGATAAAATTGGAAGGTAGGATAGGATAGGATAGAATGGGAAGGAACGATAGGATAGAATAAGAAAGAAGGATAGGATAGAACAGAATAGGAAGAAAGGATATGATAGGAGAGGATAGGAAGGATAGGAAAGAAAGGATACGAAGGAAGGATAGGATAAGATAGGATCAGATAGGAAGGATGGATGAATTTTTCAATATTTTCTTCTCTACTCTTGACTTTCTATCAGGATACCATCAGATCGATTTTCCGAAATTTCAAAACGCCATAACTTCTGAACCGGAAGTCGGATCTAAATTTGATTTAAAGATTCGGATTCCTGACAAGATTCTTCCCCTAATTCATAACTCATACGTTAAATTTGGATTTTTTTTATTTTGACCTACTTTTCGGACACCATATCTCAAAAGTGGGTCAAAATACTTTCTGACGGCAAAAGGCTAACACTATTAGCACACTCTTGGCTACATGTATACACAATTTCGAAGAATATAATTGAAGTGTAGTGTCAGAATCGCAAAAATAAGGAAAACCTTTGAATTTGACCTAGATTTTGACCTAGGAATTTTGGTGTCCAAATTCTGAAGCTGGCTTTTGAGGTCCCCTTCTTTTGAAGGCTTTCATTAAATTTAGCTGAACTCAGTCTATATTTCGTATTTTTCACTTCAAAAAAATCTTTTTTCCCATTGACTTAACATGGGCACAAAATTTAGCGAATTTTGAGTTTTCAAAACGCCATAACTTTCGAACCAGAAGTGGGATCGAAATTTGGTTTGTAGATTCGGATTCCTGACAAAATTCTACTCCTAATTCATAACTCAAACATTGAATTTGGAGCACGTTTTGGTGTGACCTACTTTCTGGACGCCATATCTCAAAATCAGTTTGAGATATCAAAAAACTAAATCGACCCTAGCTTTCCTACTTTTTTATGAGGAACACAATGAAAAAAACCTGGATCGAAAATATTGAAGGACGACTGAGAAAATTGAAAAAAGTGACAAAGTACTGGATTTGACCTAGTTCTTGACCTTTGACCTAGATAAAAATTTGACCCAATTTCCCACCAACTAGATACTGAACCTAAATTAACTGTATAATGGTCTTTACTGGATACCTTATAGTTATTGAAAAAACGGCTACAGAATAATAAGAAGAAGAATAACTAGACATGTAAATTGAACAAGTTCAATTTAAGACTCCAGATTTAAACCTTTTTTAAGCTGAGTCATCCAAAATACTGTAAACTGAGCCATTCAGAATAAGCGAGTCATCTAGAATACAGACATTTAGTCAACTCTTAAGTAGCTTATCTTCGTCTACATTGGCTCAACATGGGGATATCATAATATCGACTTTTCGAGACTTCAAACAGCTATAACTATCTAACCAGAATTTGGGTCGAAATTTGGTTTGCAGATTCGAATTTCTGAGAAAATTCTACGTTTGTGTCATAACTCATACATTAAATTTTGAGAACTTTTTATGTTGACCTACTTTCCGGACGCCATTCCTCAAAATCGGTAAGAGTAATCATAAAAGACAGTTACAATAATGAAAGGACTGTCTTTAAGCTACATGATGAAAAAAAGATAAAGGAGTAATGACGAATAGTGACAAAGATAATTGACATAACATGGGATATCAAAATACCAATTTTTTAAGTTTTCAAAACGCCATTACTTCCAAACCGGGTGTCGGATTGAAATTTGATTTGCAGATTCGGATTCCTGAGAAAATTCTACCCTTAATTCATAACTCATACGTTAAATTTGGAGAAACTTTCATGTTGACCTACTTTTTTGACACTATATCTCAAAAGTGGGTCAAAATACTTTCTGACGGCAAAAGGCTAACACTATTAGCACACTATTTGCTACCTGTATACAAAATTTGGAAGCAAATCATTAAAGTGTAATGTCAGAATCGCAAAAATAAGGAAAAACTATAAATTTGACCTAGATTTTGACCTAGGCATTTTTGCGTCCAAATTTTAAAGCTAGATAGCCTTCGAGGTCCCCTCCTTTTATAGGCTTTCAGAATATTAAGCTGTACTCAGTCTATATCTGGTATTTTACACTTCAAAAAAATCCTTTTTCTCATTGACATAACATGGGGCACCAAATTTAGCGATTTTTGAGCTTTCAAAACGCCATAACTTTCGAACCGGTAGTCCGATCGAAATTTGAATTGCAGATTCGGATTGCTGACAAAATTCTACCCCTAACTCATAACTCATACGTTAAATTTGGAATTTTTTTATTTTGACCTACTTTTTGGACACGCCATAACTTCCGAACCGGAAGTCGGATCGAAATTTTATTTGCAGATTCGGATTCCTGAGAAAATTCTACCCTTAATTTATAACTCATACGTTGAATTTTGAGAACTTTTTATTTTGACCTACTTTTCGGACACCATATCTCAAAAGTGGGTCAAAATACTTTCTGACGGCAAAAGGCTAACACTATTAGCACACTCTTTGCAACCTGTATACAAAATTTTGAAGTAAATTATTAAAGTGTAGTGTCAGAATCGTAAAAATAAGGAAAAACTATTAATTTGACCTAGATTTTGACCTAGGCATTTTGGTGTCCAAATTTTGAAGCTATGTAGCTTTTGAGGTCCCCTTCTTTTATAAGCATTCATTATGTTAAGCTGTACTCAGTATATATCCTGTATTTTACACTTCGAAAAAGTCTTTTTTCCCATTGACTTAACATAGGCACCAAATTGAGCGATTTTTGAGCTTTCAACACGCCATAACGTCCGAACCGGAAGTCCGATCCAAATTTGGTTTGCAGATTTGGATTCCTGAGACAATTCTACATCTTTATCATAGCTCACACATTCGATTTGGAGCATGTTTAGGCGTGACCTACATTTCGGACACCATATCTCAAAATCGGTAAGAGTAATCAAAATTCTGATGTCATATCTTTGATTCGCCTTTTTCTAAGCTACACGATGAAAAAAAGATGAAGGAGTTACGAAGAATATTGACGAAGATATGATGAAGAATGTTGAAAATGTAAGATTTGACCTAGTTCTTGACCTTTGACCTAGATAAAAATTTGACCTAATTTCCCAGAAAGCCGGTTTCAGTCTTTAGTTAACCATGTAAGTTGGATTAAGTAAGCTGTTATAGTTGACGAGAAATTTGGTGAGGAGGAAGAAAAATAATAATAATAATAATAAAGAAAACAGGCAAAAACAATAGACTCCAGATTTTCAATCTGGAGTCTAATAAGAATACTGGCAAAAACAATAGACTCCAGATTGACATCTGGAGTCTAATAATACAAAATGGCATAAAATGTATATATGGCAAAAACATTATGCCTTAGGTAATAAGCCAACCTATGGAAACCTACAGTACATACTTAACTTACCTATTGCATTTTCTGATGCTATTTTCTGATCTTTTATTTCTCGTTCATAATTAAGTTTCTGCATTTCTAGTTCATCTTTGTATCTCTCTTCCAAGTTATTCACAAACTCATTGTGACTTGATTTCTGCTCACTCAACCGGTCTTTAAGCTGGTCTTCCATCTAAAGAGTAAAGTAAAAGCATGTATGTACTCTACCTTTCTCTGCATTTACCTTTAAAAAGTATTTAGCAGCATTTGCATTTGAAGTAGAAGTAAACATAGTTTAGTGTGTTCATGTTTACCCAGTGTGTCATGTAGTTGCTATGGCACTGTGAGTTTGTAACAAAATACATGTATTGTCTTATTTACATTGTAAAAACAATTGCAAATCAGGAATTGTACGTTTGAGTAATGGCCCCCTGACAGGAAGTTGTTATTCAAGATTTACCACATATTACTTTGATGGAACTCTTCAAACTGGTAACAAATTGTTGAAGCCTTGGACGCACGACTTTTCTTTTTCCATAATTTCATGAGAATTAGGCAGAATTATCACAATCTTTTAGGTAAAAATGTGTATCAACAACAAAATCTAAGCATTTGCGAATGAATAGTTCATGAGACACCAGAATAATCGACTTACAATTCCTTACTTTTGTAACAAAAATATTTAAATACCACAACATACCCTTCTCCTGGTGTCTTTATGGTTCAGCTTTTCCTCCTCTAGGTACAGAGTGAGATCATTTATCTGTTCTTGTAACTGAGCAATCAAAGATTCCCTGAAAGTGTATTTCAGATTTTGAATTGAAAGTGCACATGAACATTTTATCTTTTGTATTCATGAAATGATTTATTTAATCTAGTAACTTGGCAATCAGGGATTTTCTGGAAACGTAAAAAAAGATGACCCATCATTAAACCTTGGATGATCTTCATGATCCAGAAGGTAAGCATTTTACCCTTAAACAAAATATTTTTTCTTTTGCAATAATGGATATACATGTATTTTTTCTCTCCTATCAATATCCAACATATGCTTTACAAAATGCAAGAGGATTTTTCAAAAAGCTAAACCCTTATTATCAACTTCCAATCCATTCTTTGCAATTTTGGAAATCTAGATATAGGGAATGGACTGAATTGCTATTACTTCATATCTCATTGTGTATTTATAAGTCTCAAACCATTGTACAAGGGTTGTGCTCAAGCTTCGTTGGTTGGAGTGATCAAGCATTTGAAGCAATTGATTTCTTATGCCAGTCACATCAATTTTTTTAATAATATAATCAATAAGACAGTGGAACATGGGGACTAACATGTAACCTTGAAGAAACTGAGTTAAATTATTGGCTATTTGGGAAGAGGGGCACAGTGACGTGAAGCATTGGTGGCATGACAAGAGCTCTTCATTGAGCCTGCCATGAGACGTTATTTTGTCAATTTTACCTCTGACTACCAATGGTTCTGGAAGGAGAATAATCACATGTTTTGTGAAAGCTGCTTGATAGTGTCCCGGGGATAGTGTGATGGTAAAAGGGGCAATGTATACCAAGACTCACCAGTTTTTCCTTTTTGATATGAGAGCAGGTAGAGAAAGTGGAAATCTACAGGAAAGTAACAGAATGTAGGAAGCAAGATACAGTATATGGAAAAAGAATATGTGTATCTATGTTTGTACAATTGCATTCATTTATTACATGTAGATCTACACTTTATTACAAAAACAATCCTTATTTTGTACCAATTCACTGTTCACGATCCATCTAATTTCTATTTTCTGACCCACATGTCTAGGTTTGAGTGTTGGGGTCATGTAATTAAGACTCAACTTGATTTATTTTTCCAATAATGGAACAGTGCATTAACATTAGGTTCTGAGTGGTCTATAAAGGGAAGGCACAAGTAGCCTGATTTCAGTCTATCATTGTTGCTAATATGGGTTGCCATATCTTCACATGCCTCTATATTAATAATAGGAGGTAATAGAGAAAGGTCATTCCCTTTGTGCACCCCTTCATCATTATTTTGTTTCCCTATAGGGATGTTCATTCTGTGCTGTAATGAAGGATAGATCAAGTATTTGGGCAGAGGCATTTCTATCTCTGAATCCACCATAATATGTGGGAGATCTTGATCAGGTGTTTCAATGATGCATGTCTTGTGTGGAGTATCCAGGTCATATGCTACAGCCTCAGGGATGTCAACACCATGTATGGTTTGATCATCATTTTCTATATTCAGGGTTTTCATGAGGGCTGGGTGGGCTGCATATTTGTGGTACATATGCTGAACATCAATGTCATCATCAACTATAAACTCTGGAAGTGTTCTGTCTGGTTCAATGATGATATCAGGCAGAGAGGAGTCCCTTCTATCATTTTGTTTGACAACATGATCACCATCTCCATAGTAATCTACAGGTCTCTCTTCAATTATATACAACTTTTGTTTTGAAAGGTCAGACATGTCAAACATGGATTTAGAATAGACCGTGTCTCTTAATGATGAGATTCTTTCAGAAAGGGTAGTAGAACCAAGACTATGGCTCCGTTGCCTTCTTGTTGAAGCACTCACTGTTTCATCATAGATTTTTAAACTTTTTCTTCTTTCCTCTGTGCCATGATTCATTTGTTTCCTTATGTCATCATATATGTTAGCTGATGCAAAAGTAGTCTCCTCTTTAGAAGATGTGCTACTTTCTTCATCTGATTCTGTTTCGTTGTTTTTTTCAGCTTCATTGTTCATTTCCTTTTCATAATCAGTTTCTTCATCATCATTAACTTTAGTCTCATTATATATCTTTGCTGTACTGTCAATCAGGTCTCTGTCATGGCCTTTGTCATTAGTATAGTCTTCTTGTATCAATTGGCCAGTCTTGCCCAGATAGGATTCGACTTCTTTAACTTGGAATGATATAACAGTCTCATTCGATTTAATAGACCTTGTCTTTGAGGTTTTTGGTCTTTTCTTCATGATGCCAGTCTGATTCACATTATGCTGTGTATCTGTTATATTGTCAGAGCTCTCTTGAATCACATGATGTTTTGATTCATAGTCACGTGAGATTAATCCTTCTTGTGGTTCACTTTGGTCATTCAGGCTCATATAAGATTGGACATCCTGAACTAGGTATGGTTTATCTGCCACATTTGATACAATAGGCCTTTGTCTCGTTGTTTTTGATGTTTTTGGTCTTCTCTTCATAATGATAGTCTGGTTCACATTAGGTTGCCCATCAATGTTATTTTCATCATTTTTGCTTTGTTTGACCATAAGTTTCTTGCTAGATTTTCTCTTCTTCATCAACTTCCTTTGTCTGGAATTTTTATCCCATGTGTGATTTTGATTATTTGGGAATGCATCTTCTTGTATTGGAAAGCTGTTCTTGTGTTCCAGCATTTTATCTGCTGGGAGTGCTACTGGGACCTCCATGTTCTTCTGCTTCAGGATCAGAGTTTGACTTGTATTTATCGGCCTCCTTCTTCTTGGTTTAGGGGATTTAGGTGCCTCAGGTGTGATAGAATTCTTATTCTTAATAATCACCTTAGGAACCTTTGGAGTAAAACTTGATAGGTGAATATCCATTTCTGAATCACTCATTCCATCAAAGTCACTTTCAGATTCAGAATTTCCTGGTTTAAGATTAGGAAGTACATAATATGAGTTTTTATCAAGGAAGGATTTTGGGGCTTCATTTATGTCTGTTGGAGTATTTTCTCTTCTATTCACTTTTATAGGTGTATTGCTGCTGTAAATGGTTTCATTTTTTACTGATCTATGCCGTTCACCAGTGTTTTCCTTTCCTTGATTATTGGTATTATTGTTAATAGCATAAACCTTTGGCTGTGCATCTATTTCTGAAGTAGGACTTTTTGTAAATGATGGTAATCCAACCATACCAGGATTCAGAGTTCTAGTCCTCCCTTGAACATTCTCAGTTTGATCTGAAGAAAGTGAAACTTGAACAGATTTTCCAATAATGTTTGCTGTGTCTTTAAATTCCTTCTGATCTTGCCTTGGGTTTGTATTCTTTTGAAATGTCCTCCGAGGTGATGTTGGTGGTCTTGGTGATTGCACCCGTTGATCATCTCTGTGATAGACCTTACTGGATGTACCATAGTATCTAATAGGCTCCTGTTTTGACAAGATCCTATCTATTTGAGACAGAATTTCACGATCCTTTTTAACAGTTTCTGACTTTTCTGATTCTCTTGGTGTATCTCTCCATTCAAACCCAGTATAGTTATACCAGTATTTAACACCACATCCAGATGACATTATGAACATTTTCTCCCTGTTCTTATCCACATGGATGGCTTTCATTGGTTTTCTTATTGGCTGTTGAAACCTGGGGCTTAATCTTCCCGAACTTGGTTTTGCAATATGGTGCACATCTAATGACTCGGTTAGTTTATCAATGGGTCCATCTTTTTGCCGTATGTTATAAGATTTCAGGTTGCTGTTCACATGAGCTAAGGTGTGTTTCCTATAGGATAATGGTCTTAACATTGGAACTGCCTTCTCACTGGCGATTTTTGGCATTCTAACTTGTTCAGAACTACTTTGACTTCTTCTATTAGGCCCTGGTAATCCCTTTGTTTTCAAGTGAGAAACATCAAATTCTGTTAACTTTGGTTTCGAATCCACTGCCCATTCACTATGGATCTTAGGGCAACGTTTAACGCGAGCTGAAGCGGATCTGACCAAGTTCTTGTCTGTTTTTCCTAATTCAGTCTTCACAGTCAAATTTTGAGTCCTCAGCTCAGGATCCGATATGGACTTCTTCGACAATGGCTCAGACATGTTCCTTTTGATATGCGGCATTTTTTGAGATGAGAAAGATTTTGAAATTACTTTTGTTAACCCATTGTCTTGGAGATATTTCAGAGTTACCATATCAGATGGTGATTGTTTAGCGCTTTCCCGCTTCTGACATTTTTCATTTATGTGCTCCTGGAATGATTTTTTCACAAGTGGTGTGTTATTAACACCAGAATTTCTTTGTGGTGTGTCCTTCATTGCTATAGACTTTCTCTAGGTCCTTGTCAACACTATTCCAAAGACATCAAGTCCTATTGTCTTGTAAAGTTCACATTCTACATTTAGATCCAAGCAGCAGAAGAAAAGAAAAGTATAGATGACAGTTTGTACAAGAAAGAGAAAGAAAGGGAAAGAGAACTATTATGACACCATAGACATTTGCTTTATCTTTAATCATACTTAAGATTCAATGAAATATAAAATGAAACTATTGCAGTGTAATAATACATAGTACATGTGCTATGTTCATTCTAAATGAAATTATATCATATCATTATTACATCATATATCATTATTTATCTAATCGCTATAGTTACATATAAAATAACATAGCATACATCATTCAAAAATGATATGTGACACAGTGATACTTGACCTATGTGTACATCAGTGATATGTAAAAATGATATGTGACCTCCTGGAATTATAACTGACAAACAAGTGCTCTGTGATATGGGACCCACAAAAGTGATATAGGACTCATAATACATGTATAATTAATTTAATGTGGATATGCAGTTGACACAGATTCAAAGAACATATTTTGATCAATAGAATTTGGCAGACATCATGAGTATTTAGGTATAATTTAAAGACAGCTCAAGCTCAGAAAAAACTTCATTACAATGAGAATCAAAATGACAATAAGCATGGCTTTCTAGACAGTAAAGAGATTTCACAACTCACTTATAGCATGTTTATCATTCCCATATAGTCTATAAATGATGAATCATTTGATTAAGCCATCATTTATTGGGCAGCTCTATACGTCTTTAAGTGTGATATTCTTACGTGTAGACGACAATTTATATATTTATACAGGAACAATAAACATGCTATAAGTGAGTTGCAAAATCTCTCTAATAAATACATGAAAATACATGTACTTCAAAGATATTATATACTGCTTCTAAGTTGAAGAAAGCTGGAGAATCCATTCATTTGATAACCATGTAATAGTATGAAGCAATATCATGTACTGGAATATAAGCATAGGGCTGTCTGTTCATGGGATGAATAAGGCTAGACTAATTATAAATCCTTTATTGATTGCATTAAGACTCCTAGAGATATTGTTTCTCCTTGTATCAATTAAACTAAATGTTGTATTAAATCATCTCCAATCCAGGTTAAGAGGATCTGTCCTCCAATTATAGGTTCCTGGTTATTAGGAAGTTAATTGCAATGTTGCAAATCAGACACACCCGCACTCATCCATAGTTTGATTTGGAATCTGGTTCATTTCATTGAATGCGCACATACCCTGTCATTTTACATTAACATGTGTTTTGGATGAGCTATCCCAATGGCACAACCACATGCACAACCACATGGACAGTTCAACTTATTGGTAAAATATCTCATTTAGCTTTAGCCCAGTCAATAATGGCCCGATAGTTCACGATCATATATATTCTTAGATTTTCGGCACATAGACTAATGTGGATATTCTAAAAATTTTGATCCGCATTGCCAAGCACGAATCGCATTCCTTCATGGTGAAAATTCAAGATGGCCGCCAAAATTGTCGACAATTATATAATATTCATTTGATAATTCTTTTAATTCCCTTTATTCAATAAAATGTGGTTAGTTAGTGTTTCGCAATATCAATTGATAATATTTCTACCCTGAAAAATATTTAAATTATCTAAAAAGAAGATTTGGGTTGTTCAGTACCACCCATTGTTAAGATTACGTCAAAATTTTCGGTAAATCATTAAATTATGTTTTAGTAGAAACTGATTCCTTTCCAAACAATATTTGGATAAACACATAATGAAGAATGTCTCCCTATTTGTGAAATTGTTCAAAATCAAAACTGTGTTTTATAATATATTGAAGTATTGAAGTAAGCTTGTAATAGTTTGGAGAGCCAAGATTTGTATCATGTACCATGCATAATAAAAAACTATAGTATTAATTTACAGTAGAATGCCAACTCTAAGTTGTCAACCATATAAATTTGGGGGGGGGGGTAAATAGGGGGTATCTTGCAGTTTATATAGTATTGTCATATTTGAACCCTTACTTTAGTTATTCTAATGAATACAGGCACACAGTGATGTGCATACTAGAGCAGCCTTCAAGCTGGTACATCTTGATGGGAAACCCTGCTTCTGACAACCACACTTAACCAATGGTTGACTAGCATAAGCCATCTGATTTAAGGTAGTCCTGTATGGCTTCTAAGTTGTCTCTTTATCATGGCTCTGTTCTCCAGCCCTAGTTCTTTGGAGATAAAATGATACCTGGGAAATGATAGGACTTGGTTTGTTAAGCTGACCCCAGATATGTACACATTTGTACAATACTCCCTTGCAGTGTTGCATTAAGGCGTCAGCTGTTGGAGGAATGTGTTCAATAATGAAGCAGTCTTCTTTAAAATTAAAAAATGTATTCTTCCTTGCAGTGTTGATTAATTGAGGTGTCATTGCTGAATTTATCATACAGCAACATAACATTAACAGTTTAAAGCATCATCTATTAGACTGAGGAGTGCATTCATCAGTTGTGAAAATGAGTTCCATCTGTCCCATGCTATAATTCTGCCCCTGCTTCCATGGGCTCCAGGTGTGGTATCACAACTTGTCAATGAGTGGAATAATGGCAGACATAGACTTTTTGAGGCCCGATGGAATTCGCCATTTCATGTGCTGCCAATACCTGAACTTTCTCCCCTTGTCAAATCTAACTCATATTTGTTCACTCAGAACAAATGTGTTGATTGCGTGCAAGGTTACTTGTCTTTGGTGGATTGTTTTTGTGGATTAACACATGACATCCTGACCAAAGGTTTGGAGAAGTCTTTTTCGTTCAGGAATAATTATATTGCTCACATTTGTAGTAAGGATTTGAAACAGTTATCTCTTGTTTTACTCCAAGCACAAACAATCTTGCCAGTTTCTAGGTAGGGAATTTTCAGGATAAATATGCCTCCTTTTACTGTTTCCTCTCTTATTTCTTATACCAAACTCTAAACTGTTACATGTAGTTTTATAACTGTCCAAAACAATATCTAGATGGTATGATTTCCTTCATGTCATGTACCTTGTTGTTTTAATCACTGTTTAGTTTCCCTTAATGAATTCACCAAGCACTGATTGGTGTGTTGCGTTAAATTGGTTCATGTCACTGATATGAACTGGTAGCGATCTTAACTAGTTGGTGTGATTGAGTATTAAAAAAGACATGGCAACAACTCAGAAAGAGTATCTTTGTTTAGGCTGAAGTTGCCCTTAAAAGTTTAAGATCCATTACCATCCACCAGAACTTAAATTGGGAAGAGCCATTCAGCCGGGACTGTTTTTTCACCCAGTCAACCAACTCAAACTGAGGTTATTCATCATGATCACAACACAAAAAAATGTGTCTCACAGGCTTTTTTGTCAAGAATATAAAGACTACAGGTAGTAATATGATGTGGTCTGCAAGTTAGTGCGAGATGGTTAACTTTGATAAAGGAATCAGCTGTATCAGATGTGGCTATGGCAGCTTGAGAGAGGGAGATTGTCCATCCAGGGTTCTCTCATAGATTGCCCAAGATGTGAAATGCTCCCATCTCAGTGTGCATTCCATCAAGTACCCTTATCAGCTTCGTTTTTTCTCTTATCTCCTCTGGGCATTGTCCACTATTACAGTGCAAAGAGGGGCTGTTTGGCACCAAGTACAGGGGTTTGGTCTGGGTTGATATAATTTATTGACTTTATACACATCAACATGAGAGACAATGGATATTAGACTAGAAACTGACTTTAATATAGCTAAAATGAAGAAAATTGTAATACAGTTCTGTTATACTTTAAAGTGCAGAAACACTCAGAAAATCAAGATGGGCGACATGCCTCAATACATATACACATAAACCTTATCCCCACTTACATACCCCCTCCCCTTCATATAACTCTCATTTCTACTTTCTACAACTTACATGTTGTTGAATCTAGAAACACTAACATGTTTATTCCAGATAACAGTCACTTAAGAATTAGCAAATTGGGTCAGCATGAATAAAATAATAATTATCAATTTATGTTTCAGAGCAGTTTAATGCATATACCTATAGGTGGGGCTGCACAACACTCTTCTTTATTGGTTATAATGAAATATTTTGACAGATAAATGTTGAATTTTATCACTAAGCATTGATAAAATATAAACTTGTCAAATTTTATGGAAAAGAAGAAGTGAATAAGGGAATTGTTTATTATTTTGACGTTAATTTTGGTATAATTCTATCAAAAGGTGGCGCTATAAAAGCAATTTCTTATGTTTATACTTAATAAAAAACTGTTTGGTGGGAATATTGTTAAATAATATCTAAAGACACTAATTTATCACATTTTATTGAAATAAAGGCAGAAAAAAAATTATCAAAAAAATATTCTTATTTCACGATTATTTTGGCAGCCATCTTGAATTTTCACCACGAAGAAGTGAGAGTCGCGTTTGGCAATGCGGATCAAAATCTTTAAAATATCCATATTAGTCTCTGTGCCGAAAATCTAACATTTTCATTACAGATTACAGTCACTTAAGAATAAGCAAATCGGGTCAGCATGAATAAAATAATAATCATTAATTTATGTTTCAGAGAGGTTCAATGCATATACCTATAGGTGGGGCTGCAAAACACTCTTCTTTAGTGGTTATAATGAAATATTTTGACGGCTATATGTTGAATATTATTAGTAAGCATTGATAAAATATTAACTTGTCAAATTTTATTGAAAAGAAATAGTGAATAAGGGAAATGTTTGTTATTTTGACGTCAATTTTGGTATAATTTTATCAAAAGATGGCGCTATTAAAGCAATTTCTTATGTTTATACTAAATAAAAAATTTATTTGGTAGGAATATTATTTAATAATACCTGAAGACACTAATTTATCACATTTTATTGAAATAAAGGCAGTAAAAAAAATAAATAAAAAAATATACATATTTGACGATAATTTTGGCGGCCATCTTGAATTTTCACCAGGAAGGAGTGCGATTCGCGCTTGGCAATGCGGATCAAAATTTTTAGAATGTCCATATTAGTCTGTGTGCAAAAAATCTAAGAATATATATGATCGTGAACTATCACCATGTTAGAAACCCATTAGTAATTTGACTATTGGAGTTAAACAAGATAATATAGTTCAACTAAAATTATTCAATAAGAAGTAGGTTGGGTTGTCAGTGTTTAGAACAGGTTTGAACTCTTCGAGTTGTGGCAATGATTAACATTAGTTAATGCGCAGTTAATGGATTCAATCATACATGTACAGGGAACAAGTTTGGATTCATTAGGGATCAAGAATCAATTTGCTCTACCAAATGACTATTCAACCTGACTGATCACCCAAAGAACCTGGAGCCAAACCGATCCTGTAAAGAACTCCCACATAGTCCATGTATAATACAGCCTTCTAGAGGCTGATCACCACCTGAATACTGGATTGACTTTTTAATTTGCTACAAGTGTGAAAATGAAACTAAGCTGGATGAGGGAGGTAAGAGGGGTAATTAAAAACATCAATGTTTCACAAAAAATCTACATGGAAACATGAACTGTATATACCTTTCTGGGTCTCCAAATCGTGTATTGTGATGTGTTTCATCTGGAACAGGCTCAAAGAAATCACCAGTCTTAATGTGCATGTGAACCTTTTCTTTGCTTTTAGAAAGGATGTAGCCATTGCCAACAGAAACTGGTCGCATGGGACTCTGAAAAAAGATTGCATATTTGTATGTTAACAGTTGTAAAAAAACATTCAGTAGTAAATACACATTAAGTATTACTTTTTGATTTTTGAATTCTGTCCTTTGTGTTTTTTCATAATACAGTACATGCACAGTACATGCATAAACTCAGACACATTAAAACATGAATGTGAATAAGGATATTCAAATGCTTTATTATTTCATTGATAGAATGATTTAAATTATTTAAATGACACCTCCAAATCACTTTATTACAGATTATATGCTTTTTAATACAAAATTACATAATTCAAAATAGAAAAAAGTTGTTAGACTTTTCATTCACCTTTCCAACACTTAAGTTCTTAATACTCTCCAGACAAAAAATATGGTACAAAATGCAAATCTCAACAATCATAAAAATGCAAATGCTGGTGATAATAATATTTGTTAAATAGCATGCAATGAACGATAGAAATGCATTCCAAAAACATTGCTGAAAAACAATCAAAACACAATGTGCTTTTATTGCAATGTGAAAATCAAACACCAATGTCTGACACATAATATTTTCAAATTATTCCAATTTTATATGGCCTTGCATAAAGTCTCAGGTTCCACATCCTCATATATATTTTCTAAACAATTATTGGGGTGGTGTGTGCAGTATAATATGGAATGTGGAACATGTAAAAATATGAAATATAAAATATGGATTGTGTTGAAAACAAGGAATATGGAATATGGGGTCCAAAAATATGAAATATTTAACCATTGGCTTATAAGAGATGCCCATGGAATTACCACTCAGACCTCACCATCTTCACCATGTTTCACAGAAAAGCAATTGATAAGACAAAGAGAGTCAGGGGAGAGGTGCGGTTTTTAATTTTTTTGTTGGTTGGAGTGGGTGTGATCAAGGAAATCATCGCACCCTCCTGGCTTCGCCCATGAATATGAATGGTGGAATTACACATCTTCAACTTCCAAGGTTGTATGAGGTTGTAAAACAAGATGGGTGTTACATTTGAAAAATGAGTGTTAAGCATTAAATGTGACCTACCGTGCGGTCATATCCATCAGTGTCATACTGCTACATAATAGAAAGACAATAGAAGTTTAGTATAAGAGCCACACACAATACATGCAATACATAGATTAGTAAATATTTAAATAGAAATTACACACTTATTTGATAATGTACATCAAATTGGAATACAGGTATACATGAAAATACACCTTACATTGATGGGTCATAGATGTTTAAATCATGCAGATTCCCATCATATCAATGAAATTGACTTATTTCTATTTAGAACATTTAAGTTGTTGAAACGAACTCTGTATATTTGGCATTACAAAGAGTCAAAGAATCTGCTATCATGCATAAAGTATACGTAATAATTACAATTACATATTAGATTCACATCTAAAGCTATGATAAATTAACTATTTGGTTCTGATTCCCACAGCACTCTAATAACATAATATTCTACTTTTCAAAATTAAATTGCACTGCATTGATCATTAACAAAAACATTCTGTTTATATTAATCTCAAATATTCCATGATTGCCAAACTCACTAGAATTAATATCTACATCAGCATTTTATTTTTGCCGATGCAAATCAAAAATATTATAACAAGGCACATACAAAATGTCACTACCTGCCATTTGTTACAGATACCAAACACCAACTAGCAACTGCCAAACACCATCCACAAAAAAAGTTGGAGACTAACAATATGTCGCCAATTGACATAAAAACTGCATTCATACATGTCTTTCTATTGCTCTCTTGGATTTTTTCTCAACTCTATTTCTAGAGTTAAGAAAAAAAGAAAAGGGTGTGATAAAGACTTTCCCTCATCAGAACCACATAATTAACTTAGCCATGTCTAAGGATTTAGAGGCCAATTCTACAATTAAAATACAGTACAGCAATCTATACATGTAAAAGAAGACATAGATACATTTTCCAGCATACAAAATATTTCTTAATGTTGCTTAAAAAGATACAAGAAGACATACAGATCTGAACAATGGTGTAAACTAATTTCTAAGTTGTGATGACTAGTCTACATTATGGGGGAAAATAAATAGGAATAAACAATACAAGTTCATTTTGACAGAGACATAAAACGATCAATCTTGAAAGAGAATGCTAATTCAAAAATACCTCAAGTTGTTTTTGCCAAGGGGGAGGTTTTGGTCTCTTTGTCTGTAGATGTGAGTCTAATCCATGCTTGCGTGTTGGCTCATGCTCCACTTGGTAGACACGTTCACACCTGCAATCATCAAATATGGATTTAAATGAAAGAATACATGTATAGTCTTGGCTTTCCAATGGTACCCATTTTGTGTATTCCATCATTGTGAAATGGTACTTTATGAGTTACATGTATATCATCATGAGATCAAACTTATAATGATTAAAGAGCCCATAATGGTTGCAGAGTAAGTTTAATTTTACTAACCATTCCTTCTGTGTTCACCCTACACCTGGTCAGATACATCAAAATGACATAATAAGTTGATACAACTGATGTCACAATAATTCATTTATCAGTTAAAGACTTTCATTCTTTATTCTAATCACTTTTCTCATCAATCTAAAAATTCAAATTCCCCAAGAAATATATATATATTATTTCAAATATTTTAATAAATCACTTACCCCTTCCCCTCAATAACATTCCATTGAATTGTTCATCAACTATGGTGAAATTAAATATTTTAATGGTGATTTGATATAATGGAACTCATACATCATCCCCATTCACTTGTAAATCAAAGTGGCCATGAACATGGATTTTTCATTTTAGCATAATGCCCCTGAGTTAGATCATCTTAAACAGTTGCCTAGTAACTATGACAATAAGTTCATTAAGCTAAATTCTCTTGAGGATTATGGGAGTTAATCTTAGTTATCATGCTATGGCAGAGCCGGGTATATTCAAGTGTATATTTGAGTGCTTTCATGTAGGGTAAAACTTCGTCTACATCCAGGTTCTTTCCCATTGGATTACACAGGGGTACGATTTTCAATGCCGTACTGCGGCTTTATTAAACATTTATGTAGAGTTGTATTTACACAAACGATAGATATGTAATATGTATGTAATTAAGATATACAAGGCTTTTTGAACTATAATCCCCAAATCCGAAGATATCTAGAGTTGAAAATGCCGTCCAATTCCAGTGATGTCACAGATTTCCCAGAAATTGCTCAGACACCATTGAAGATCGAAAAGCATATAAATAATGTTACTTTGAATCTCTGATTATTTTTCTGATTATTGAATAGGTTGGATTATGTAATCATCGTCCAATGAAAGTAGCAGATCGTGACCTTTGCAATCTCCAAATGTTTCGTTCAGAGTAATCGACTCGTTCGGCGGGTCAATGAAAATTTGTCCCTTCCAAAGTGAAGCATCATGGGAGATATTTATGTAAATTACCACCTGAACTCTTGTCGCGAATTGGAGTATTTGAAAAATCAATCAATCTGCTCTTAAACTTCACTTGTAAAAAGCAACAATAATTCATAGCCAGTTTGATCATTCAAAGTGTGAGGTCTGAAACAACAGAACAAACCCATTCTTATTTATTCAATATCTGTAATAACCCAATAATATATCTGTAATCAATTCAAACTCGCAATGAGCAGAAATGTGAGCTTTGAGATTATTATACTTTGCATTGATTTTTGCCAGATGGGAAAACTTTTCTAACCAAGTCAATGAACAATAATACACCTCACCATCCATTTTTCATAATACAAGAAATAACTTTTTAGTCTTATCCAAGTTCAGGAACACTTGCTTATGTATAATAGTTGCTTTTTTAAATTGAAAAAGGTTCAAGTTTTTTTTTTAATTTGGAATTCGTCATAATGCACAAGATTTTTTAAAGCATTGATATTTCCAAAAAGATTGGTTTATATCCAAGTCTAATCTTTGTATAAGTTATACATCATTGTGAATTAAAAGCATTTGAGGAAAAGTACAACTCTTAACCCTTTAAAAACCTAAATATGCTTTATCTGATAGTGACCTCTGTCTATGGGTGTGGTACTTAAAACTATATCAATGAGTTCATTACAAAGGACGATTCTCGGTTTGGAGAACAAAGTTCATCAATCTAAATGAGCATTATCCCTGCTTCGAACAAATTTGATTTTTTTACATAATATAGATTTGAATATCTTCTTTTGAATAGTCATAATTCAATTTGGGTAATGTTTCTAGATTTTTCGCAAAAAAATATTAGCGCAGTACACTGATGAACTTCTTTCCCCAAATCGAGACTTGTATTTTATTGACTCGGTCTAATTGAGCGTTATCCCTGCTTCAGACCAATTTGTTATTTTTACATCTTGTAGATTAAAATGTCCTCTTTTGAATATTCATAGTTTAATTTGGGTAATATTTCTATATTTTTCATGAAAAAAATTATTAGCCCAGGAGACTGTTCTCCAAACCGAAAATCGGCCTTTACTAACTTGTCCTATTTGTATTAAAGGCAGAATCAGATCTATAGGGGGTGACAAAATAACAAGCAATGTGCATAATTGACCTACCAATCTATTCCTTACAATATCAAATACAATATGTTATAAATTGGTAAAGTTATTAATGATTCAAAGTGCAAAAATGATTTAAATTCTCCCAAATAATAAGAATGGTAACCATTCTTATAGAAAAATAATACATTATTGTAAAAATCTTTCGTTTTCCTTGAATAAAGTATGCAGTTTTGTGATTTTTAGAAAATAGACATGACAAGGAATGACATGAGCCAAAAATATTCTAAAATTGAAACAATTTTTTGATTAGCCTACTCGCTATCTCTGATTCTCTCTTTAATCATATTTTTATTTCAAAAAGATGGCAGCATAAGCTTGACCTCTTGCTCCATTTATATTTATAATAGACAAGATGCCAGTATATTAAACATCTTGATGTTCCATGATCAAATATTAGATTCAGCCAAAGGTATCTAGGGTAAGACCTGCAAACAAGGAACGCTCTGTGGACTGACCAAAATTGTTCCTAATATAATACCTGATATGTGTTTGATTAGCCTACTCGCTATATATGAATCTATATGTGAATCGTTTCTGTTAGATTCTCCAGAGTCAAATGTTATAAAATCATGAAAAGTTTTGTTGAACAGATTTCAATATATAGGGTGTCTCAAAAAAATGTACCCAAAAGTATATCAACAGCATAGACAAACCAATCAATATTTTCAGACACTTTTTGCATGGTCTTGTAGATAAAAGATGAAAGTTTTTTTCCCTATACACAGTCTTTAATTCAGTTTTGCCTTTTTGATACTTTAACCCTTTACCTTTTACACCACATATTCAATGTAACCTCATATTTCGATGACAGTCTGCATCCTTACTAGTACATTGTTCATCACATTTGATATTTCTTGTGGAATGTTTTGATTTCTGTTCGGATAGTTTTGGGTACATTTTTTGAGACACCCTGTATATGTCTCCATTGTTATTAGACAGATGGTGAAAGAGTACAGTACTACATTATCAAACATAGAACCTGAGTTATTATTTCTAAAACAAGGTTAAATGAAACATTCTGGTAACATTCTCATTAGTCATTACATATGACTTGCATCCTTTTTGTAATGAGAAATTAACCTCCATGATCCAATCTGGTGTCAATAAACAAAAGAAAATGTTACACCAATTTCACCAACAATTCACCACATAGTAGCCCATTTTGTTGCAATAAACCTATATTTCAACAGAGAAATTGCTCGAAATGATGATTATTTTTGGCTTACTCATAGCTATCTCTGCCTGTAGTGGTTGTGGGCCTGCCCCTCAATGAGGCATAGTGAGCTGTGCTATTGTTACCAAATGTCACTTTCAGACCAGGTGGTGTAGACCTACAATAGAAAGTTTGGATTTAAGAAAAAGACAAACCAAGATTATTGAGCAAATTATCACAGATAAGAAGAAATACATAGGCTATGGGTATTGGGTACTACCAGCCATTAAGGGATGCTCTACCATCCAAAATATAAGATTAAAGGCCCCATATAAAGTTTAAACCACTTTAGCTTATATTGTAGTCTTACCCAATGTTATCAAAGTGTGATATGTGAAACTTTTTTTTTAAATTTCAAAAAGTGGTTTTTGATAGACTTTTTGTTCCAAAATTTGTGAATTTATTTAAAACCAACTTTTAGAGGTCACTCATATCTTCTAATTAGCCACAATACATACCAATGCATAGCATTCATCCTCCCGTGTTTTTTGCCCAAAAAATTAAGAAAATCGGTTCATAAATAAGTGAGAAATGAACTTATCAGTGCATGAAAATGGTTCTGAGAAAAATGCATTTCAAAATCTCAGTACTCATAGAAACCAATGGTACAATGATATCTAAAACATAATTATTCAATTTTTTTCAAAAAGTTTTTGGTACCTTAGTGACATCACTAATGTTTCAAAATATTTTTGATAAGCTAAAACATTGAAGTGGCCCATTAAATATGACATTTTATTATTGAAATAGTGTGTCCTTTGTTCAACCTTTGCATTGGTGTTCAAAAGATAATATTTTTTGAAATGCATTAAGAAATATTTGATGATTAAGAAATTTCAACTTTTTTTGAAAAATGGCGGGAAATTTGAATATTTGAGAAATGAAATGCTCACAACTTTTTTTTCAAAAATTTTTTTTTGTTCAAAAATCTCTAAAATCACTTTTTAAGTCCTGACAAATAGTAAATGAATGATAAAAAAATATTTTCAATCTTTAGACGGGGACTTTAAATATGAGATCTAAAAATCCACACTATCTTAAAATGAAATAAGGTGAGACTATTCAAGTTTTAGGATACAGATGTGAATTAAGGTTAATGAAAACCAAATATTTGCAAGATAAACCTGAAAAACAAAGGAAGATGCAGAGATTTTTTGGAAAATACAGTACTGGTATAACAAAATATAAAGATTCCAAAGTTGATCACAATTTTGAGAGTTTCTCTGTATCACTGATTCTCATTTATTCAATACACTTACTTTGGTCGATCTAATTTCTTTGAGTTTGGATCCTTCAATATTGATGGTGACCCACTGCGGGCTCCCATTTGAGTAGGCATCATGGATAAACCAGCTACCCACGCTTCCCCTGGGCTCTCAAAGGTGGCAGCACTCATCACTATATCATAGTGTCTCTTACAGTTCTCCCCACCTTCTAGAAAATATATATCACAATGTAATCAAAATTATCACATCAAATAATGCTTGAAATAATTGATTGAGTCTTACTTTATGAATATCTCATTCAACCATCATAGGTTTACTCTTGCAAACATCTGCTTTGTTCAATAATGTAAATGTTTAAGCTTGACCCCTATTTCTGATACCCATCACATCTTTCAACTAGAATACAAGACTGAAAAGAAATATGCTTTGCAATCATTTGACTTAGCTTCTTAAAAGATAAGAAATGTCTGAACTTGCCGAGCCAACCAGAACTTGCCGTCACAAGAAGGATAATTTTCTATATTTGGCCATTTTCTCTGGTCATTGTTTTTCCATTATTGACTAATATTACAACATTATCCATTATTTAAATGTGTTTCTCTCTGCTTGCTGGTTGGTTGAAAAAATGTCATTTTGCTTGTTTCAGAAGGATTTATGAACTAGAGTGTGATGGCCACTGCTAGTGGGGGCACTCACTGCTAAACTGCAAAGTTGTCTAAACTATTCTGAGGTTATAGTTTAGAACTAAACTCAAGGTGGAAAAGAAATAATAGCATGGAGTTTTATAAGGCTGATATTTGCAAGACTATTTCTAAAACATGTCACAACTCTAATACATGTGAAATAAAAATACCCCTCACCAAGAGCAGTAAAACAGAGTCTCTGAGTCCGATGTTACAATTATACTGTTTGAAAAAATCCCTTGATATGACATCACACAACAGACTATTTGCTATATTGACCAAGTAATGTTAAAGCCTGGTATAACCTTGACAATGTTATATTGTATTGCAAGGCTTTTCACGACTGTGGTAATGTTAAAGCCTGATATGACCGAGACAATGCAATTGCAAGGCCTGTTATGACCGTGACAATGTTCAACTTCTTGGATGAGATTAGAATTATAGTTTGCAGAAATTAATTAGGAGTTAAATGAATCTAAAAAGATCACGTACAGTATGGCAAATGATTTTAGACAGTCATATCTTTCACAATGAGTACTTTCTGGCCATAAATACAGTGGCTTTTATTAAAACAATATGTTTTCTTTCAAGATCGAAACAGAATCATAAGTATTTATTACACAGAGATTCAAAAGCTGTTCTTTTATACTACTCACTTTTCTCATTTTTGAAACAATAACTTTTTCACGTTACTTCCCTTCTTAAAGCAGATATGAAATGGTATTTTTAACCTAAAGGAATCAATATAATTTTTTGTTAAATGTATTTGGACATGTTTTCTCATCAGTATTGTGAAAATTATTTCACTCTAACGATCGTTATAGCTGCTTAATAAGCAATATTCGAATTGGTTGTAACATTATTGGCCCCCATGTGATCTCTCACTGGTCCCCACGTGGCCCGTTTTGGTCCATTAGATCATGACATCATAATGCCAAAATGTTTTGTTATTTGTTTACACAACAATCCTATGTTTGCCGTGACTTTGTGATTACTAAGGAACCAATAAACCAAAGCTATATTTTGTATATGACGTTACTAATCATTTGGGGGCCAATTTGATTGATCAGTTAGTTTTATTTCGTTATATATGACCGTTAGCAGTTATCTAACATTTTTTTATAATGGCTATCGCAAGAACTCTATGTTGGGCTTACAATGGAGAAAACCGCATTTTTGTAGCTGCAAGTTGAGAAAAGTTATTTCAGTTGTCCTTTAATGACACTGCTTTTCTTCCATCTGAATCTTTGTGTAACAAATACTTATGATTTCGTTTTGATATAGTTTTACATCTAGACTATCAGATTAACCCGGAAGTGACCTTGGTAGGCAAAATGAGAAAATTTTTAAATTCAAGAAGCATGCTTATATTTCTTCAATTACCAAGCTTTTTAAGTACCTAGGGTAAGATAAATACTTTATAGTTGAAGCATAGAAATTACGAAGTGTCTGCAGAACCTTAAATTTTAAGGCTCTTTAGCCAAAATGCTAAAGAGCCTTAAAATTTAAGGCTATTTAGCTATGAACATAGTATTTTGGCTGGAGAGCCTTTGTATCTATAATCCATGTTTATTTTGTTTTTTTATTGATGTTTTCGTAATCTAAACAATAAAACAACAGTCTCGAAAGTTTTTCAACCCAGAATGCCACTTAAAAATATCACACATGTATATCAGTATAAAGTTTCGAAAAATTCGAACCAGTAAGGTAACAACCACTCTGGTAAAGTGGTTAAGGCGCTCGTCTTGCACTTCTGCGGCGCGGGTTCGTTTCCACATTGCAGCACTTTTTTTGTTCTCTGAGGTTCGGAAATTATGTACAAATTTTTTCTAGAATTCTTGGGCTTGCTCCATTGCTCAATCACTTGTATTGGCTTTGCTATAGTTGCAAGCTTAGAGAATACAGGGAATCCCATTTGAAGGTGTCAAATAGTATGATGAAGACCTGGGGATGAAAAAAGGATCTTGTTTATTCTAGAT
This sequence comes from Owenia fusiformis, assembly GCA_903813345.2. Classification (NCBI taxonomy): domain Eukaryota; kingdom Metazoa; phylum Annelida; class Polychaeta; order Sabellida; family Oweniidae; genus Owenia; species Owenia fusiformis. The sequence continues at coordinate 32,111,304 of CAIIXF020000007.1, forward strand.
ACAGCACCTCTTGACGCAGTTTATCATGAATGCAGGGACATCAGCCCGGGTACATCACAGAATACACTTCAAAATCTATTGCCTATTAGATTTTTAATGCTGTTTTTTGGATATTTCATCTGACAAAATTTTTTTTCACAACTTTTTGCAAAAACTTCCGCTCAAAAGTCCTTCATTTGTATGTATCAACTATTTTAGGCTAGCATGAAATTCATCAATAAATGTGAATCTCAGACATTTTTACGTGATTGCCTGGTCTTACACCTTCTCTGGTGAACCTTTTATCGATATATACATGAAGGTCCATTCAAAGTCGACGTTTGAACCTTTAAAAAGCCAAATTTAGACTGAGGATTGAAAAGGTTTTAAGAACTTTTATTTTTCTCGGTAGACCGGAAGTAAATTTATGAGTCGAGTAAAAAGTGATAATGTTCTTTTTATGAAATGGGGAAGTCAAAACAGTACTAATAGAAGTCATAGTAAGCATTCGAGATTATTTAGAACCATTTAAAATCAAATCGACGGCAAAATTGAATTGACTGAAATCTTTATATGTTTTTTTTCTTCATCTTCTTCGCGGACCTCAGAGAAGACACTTCCGGTGATCAGTGATCAGTGATTTTATCGATCAAAAAATATTTTTTTATGAATTTGTCCGATATCTGCTTAATATGGTATGTTCTTTGTGCTGATTGCAATATAATATAGCATTGTCACGATAACACTACCACGGTCATAAAAACATTTAATAACATGGTGACGGTGGCAGGCATAAGTCTAGACTGTAGACAGTACCAGGGCTGTCAACTTGGGACCACCTAATATGAGTGACTTCAAAATGTTGGACACCTACAAGTCCAAATCTGAACACTTTTGTCCAAATTTTGAACACCTTTGGCCAACTTTTAAACACCTTTGGCCAAAGTTTGAGCACCTTTGCCAAACTTTGATCACCTCAAATTTTTCGCGCTCGCTCCACTCGCGATATCGTCAACGGGGGGGAGGGGGGGGTAGGTACGAAAATTTCCAATGAACATGCGTGACATATACGGGATTCGCGTGACAAATCCGAACAAATTGCGTTCGGTTTTTTTCAGACGTTCGTATTTTTACCGTATCGTAAACATATTTCGAAAAAATTTCTACAGAAATATTTTTGCGTGACAATTACCAGGTAAAATGCGTATTTGCGTGACATTTTCTGTCACGCAAAAAAAACTGGCGTGACTTCAAATTCTTCAGCAAATGCGTGACAAATACGCAAATTGCGGGACAGTTGACAGGCCTGCAGTACATGTATGTGAAAAATTCCCCAAAAATCAAAAAGAGAAAATTCAGTGACCTGAATCAGTTCTGATAGATCTGTCCAAATGGAAATTAAAAACGTGAAACAGTTTGAAAACATTCTCGATCAAAATTAAATTCCCAAGCCAAGCAGCAAACAAAAAAAATGAAAATAAAAATAAAATCAATACAATTTTAAGTTACAAACTTCAATAATTGGATAACTGTTTCACGTGTAATACGGAAACAATGGTATTATTAAAAACATGTATTCCGTTCAATAAAAACATCAAATAGGTCACTTACAGACCCCGTAATGTATGCAAAATTGCGATTCAATCTGTTCTTCTGTCAAAACATTTGTCCGCCATCTTGGTTTCCATCAACGAAGGAAGTTCAACACGAGTCAATGTCACAAAAAGTTTCAAAAATAAGAAAAAGGCCAAAAACTGGGATGTGAAGATCATAATGTTGTACTATGCCCTTCATTTTTGATGCTCTAATCAGAGACATATAAAACACAAAAAAGTGAGAACCATTATCTTGTCAATGCCCTTTATCATGGGTATCACTATCTTTACATCATTACCACTAGCGGATCTAGAGGGGGGGTGGCGCATGCCCCCAATTTTCCAAATATCAAAACCGAAAAGTGGGCCCAAATTTTGAAATTCTGAGGCCCATTTTCTTCAAAAGGCCTGAAATTAAAAAATAAGGCCTTAAAAGGCCTAGTAATGACCAAAAAGGCCCACTTTTGGGGGCCTTCAGGCCTTTTTTGGTCCACAATTTTTTGGGCCTAATTTTTTTCTGGCCCCAACTTAGGGGGGGGCCCAGGCCCCATGCTCCCCCCAGATCCGTCACTGCCCTAAAAAGTCAGAATTTTAACTGGAAATCAAAATGGTTATGGATTGTCAATAACGCATTGCATACAATGAAATCAGACCAAGGAATTGAACCTATGCTCTGAAGTTGGTCAAAATGAACCAAATGTTCAATTTTTTTCAAAAACCTCCTATTCTCACGCTCGTTTGCTGCGCTCACACAGTTCGCTTCGCTCATGGTTATCATCAAACACCCAAATCATGTTTTTCTATTTCAATATGATTTAAAATACTGTACATTGTACATCCAAAGCTACTCTCTGTACCACTCTACCATACCTTGCATTTGGTGTTCATTGGCAACCCGTTTAGCTTATTAGTAGTCTAAGTAATAATTATGCTATTTGTTTTTATTTGTCGGTTCCTTATTACTGGTTTATCGGTTGAAAGTTAGATGATATAAGGTACTTTCAAAAATATACTAAACAATGCAATTAGACAAACAGAGTATCTTATGCATTTCTAGGGGTTAGGTATAGTAGAGTGGTACCCCGCTCTGTACATACATGTAGGGGCAGCTAATAAAGGGTCTAGTGCAATTTCCATTATGATTACCTCATGAACAAAATGAATCATTTTTAGGTGTAACATAAAGAATACAATGTCACATACTTTGGAAAATATTTAAGCATTTGGACCAACATGGGCTGAGGTTGAGGTCATTAAGTTCAGCAAGGGTGTATTGACTTGACATTGAATGTGCTCCATTGACTTAACATGTGGATATCATGAGATTCCAATGGAGGCCATTGGTTTCTATTGATTTTCAAAAAAATACCTAAAATACACTATGACCTGAATCGATTGCAAATTAAATAATTTCATATATGACACAAATGGTATATCACATCAGATGTGCAGATATAAAGTTCGCAATCGATTCAAGTCATACTTCAAATTAAAAGATTGTAGATTTTTTCATCATTTTTTTCCTACAAAATGGCTATAGAAAAATGCTTCAAAAGCAAGTTTTACACTTATGAAATCCAATACAACTTTGTAAATCCAAAGATTATACTGTTAAGTTTCATTAATTAATAACATATTTGGATAAGATGTAGGGATGTGTAGGATGCAAACGGATTTTGACAGACACAAAAAGACTTCCTGGTTTGGCATCTCTACCCCTGTACATTTTATGATTGAATATTGGCCCTAATGAGTGGCCCATTCATGTCTATGTCTATGTCAATAATCTGCAAAAGGCTAATAAGCCCATATAAAGCAGATATATAATTTAACAGTGATAGAATTTGAATAAAATATAATTTAAAACCTTAACATTTAAAAATAGATCTATGGTTTACAACTCATTTTAAAATTGAAAGAAACCTTCCTGGTTCGATACAGTGCTGAATATAGGTCAACAAGATACTAGTGTACATATAAATGTAATAATAAAAGCAGTATATTTATTTTGAAAAATCAGATGAATTTATTTTTGTTCATGGGGAGATCATAATGGAGAGTGCACTAGATCCTTTGCTTCTTCTTTTATTCTAAAGTTGAAGTCGACATATCGTCGTGTGTGTTATATATTTCTACCAATGAAATACCATGTAACAAAATGTTCTGTAAGCCTTCCATTCCATGAAAAACTAACATCTGATTGAAATCATTTTGTTTCAAGTTGATTCTTATTAACTGTATTGAGTTATCCGTATACATGAATGAAGAGGATAAGAATCAATGTCCCAAATAAAGAAGGAAAACGAAGTTTACTTACCGGAAGTTAACTGTCAATATTGTAGCTTATTCAACCAATCGGAATAATTCTTACAATTCCTGAGTTTAAGATTGTGGATTGAAAGTAAAATTAATTAACTCTTTACGAAGATTTAGAGTATCTATTGTTTCCTATTATTTGTCTTTGGAATATTTTCAAAATGATCCATTTATCTCTTTTAAAGGACTTACGTGTTTAATCTTTGGTAATATAAAGATAACATTTTGCAATTTACATTCATGCTTTTTTCGGAATTGATACTACTTCCAAATCCTTTCGAGTTTGATTTTGTAATGTAATCCGAAAAGTAATCAAGCTGATGCAGAAACATCAAAACCTGTGTATTTTTAGTGATACTATTTTTGAGTTTACTCCGTTATAATAGATCAGAACAGGATAAAACTTACAGCGGATTGTACCTTAATATCGGATGGACCGTTTAACGTAGGAAAGGTGTGATGGAGTGTACTGCAAAGTGATGAAATGGCGAGGCCCTCTCATATACGCGATTACGAGTTCGAGGGCGATTTGCCTCCAATGTCCATGCCTCAGGTAAATTTGTGTTAAATTTTTAAATTGATTGTTTATAACATAATAGAACATAGCTATACTGCTTATGTCTGCATTGTTTTCATATAAACAGTAGATTTATTCAATGTGAACTACATTTGTGGTCTGCCAAATTGTTAAGAGTAAGACAACAATCAAGGATCAAGAGGTGTAATTTCAAAAAATGATGTTTTTCAAACTATGATTACCCAGATTTGGCAGTCATACAAGCCCAACATAAGCATATGCTATATGATATATAGGAACAAATAATTCATTCGTCAATCTCGCTATTCTGGCCAGATAATAGCAAATGTAAGACCATTGCAAAATTCGTAAAGTGAGATGCGCTATGACTCTCGAATGGACTAATCAAATAGGCTAGCGATAATTTTTTCGGAAATTTTACTTTCGTAACCAGGTGTACATACAGTTTAGAGCAGAACTTCCCACTATCCTTGACATCAATGAATCAAGGTTGATTTTTTGATTTTCAACCTTGTGTACCTGCAATACCCCTTCCAACACCTATAAATGAAATACAATAATTAGCCACTTAATCCATGTCCCCAAATATGTCAGACATTATTGGCATTAATTTGTTATTTTCTGGAAAACTTTTAATTTGCACAGAATGCACTGAGAGATGACAAATTAAAGATGGATATATTGTCCACATCTTGGGATAGGTTTGATAATAGACTAAGGAGTTGTATCCATGATGATATATATTGCTTTGCTCAACAATGGAGCATTAGATGAACCTTCCTACATAACAGTTGTCTACACCATCCCTTCCTAATTTTTAGAATGAGCAAGGTAAATATTTGAAACTGATGAACATTGATTATAAGATTAAGTTTGAGTCAAAGTTCAAATTGGATGGAGGATATCCTAAAATTAGGAATAAAGACCTAGATTTCAAAAGACCGAAATCGCTTAGCGATTGAGGTCTTTGGCGATGCCCAGAATAAAATTTGAGGTCATATATTTGACATAAATCATAAACTCGAGGGGTTTGTTTCAATTCTAATATGATAAACAGACAAGAAACACAACGATTTGCATTTATGAATTTTAGCGGTCATACATACTCCAATAGAGACCAGTAAATTAATTGTTCTAGCTATTGTGACGTCACATATCTTATTAGAATCCTGAATATAAAATGAATCGCTTTGCCAATTGAAGAAGTTCAATCCCAGATCATCTGAGTTTCATAAGTGTGTGAGAACATTTTTAGAGTAATATTTATGTGTTAATATGTAGATGCCAATAGACTGTTCTATGGCTGTGGTTCAGACTATTGGCTAAAACAAGACTTGAAGTCAAATGAATTTTCAGTTACTGACACAGTTTTGATGATGACAACATCTTTAAAGGAAGCTATATATCTCGAGTAAATATCAACTACCCAATGGCAGAAAAAATGGTATTTTTCTGATAAGATAATTACTTCAGATTAAATAATCATTTTTGTTTAAAGAGTTGGATGACATCAAATTCTTGCAAAGGGCAATCCTGTATAATTTACTAATAAAAGAGATAGACCATCTGCAAGACCTCCTCCCTGATAATGTCCTGAAGCCCTCATGTCAATAAATATAAACTAATATCAAAATACCTCACAGGAGGTACATACAGATATTCAAACATTTACTACTTTACCATTTCCATTCCTTTAATATGCTGTCACATGTAACATTTTTTAACTTTATCCAAATATGCTTAGACCCCTGAGAAAGTGAATGTAATTTACCCAAGACTAAAATTTATCTGGAAAAATGTTCAGATTATTGAATTGTACTATCATATTTGAAGATCTGATAAAATTATCGTAAATTACTTCTTTTGGGATAGATTGAGTTTGAGAGAAAACTTATTATATGATGGTTTGTATATGTGAAAAAGCTACCTTTCCTGAATTATTTGAGTTTACCACTTTCTTTTAAAATATGTTATCAAGAAACATTTTGTAGTTGTCAGAATATGAATATGATAACATCTGATATTTTTGAAATGGTCATTGCCTAGTAGGGTCTAATCGATTAAATTTCCAAACATTTATTTTTGTTCCTTTTATATTTTCCCTTGTGACTACTATGTTAGACTGACGTTTGAACTAAAAGACCTTCTTGCTCCAGCTGTTAACTTCAGTTTTGACTTACAAATGAATCTATTATCATAAATTGATTATCTGAACTACATGTTCTTAGATTAACTTATGCCAGTGTTACTCAGCCAAACAAATACCCTAAGTAATATTTTGTAAGAATCACTGGCAGATAGGCCCAAAAATTATTTTTAGGCCCAAACGTTATTAGTGGGCCTTTTTGGGCATTAAAAGTGGCCTCTTATTGGGCTTAAAAAATGTTCTCTCTTGAAACGTGCCCCCCTCCCTTGTTGGCCTATGGATCCACTAGTGAGAACTGACCCATGCTCTCCTATCTCATTTTAAAAAATTGATGCAATTCCAAGTAACTTGCCTCTGTGGTACAGGATTCTATAGACTACATTTGTTTCGCTGGTTTCAAGCCCATAAAACCTGATTACTGTATTGTTTCTTACCTATTATACAAATTTTGGGGTTTAGCTTTGTAGCAAACCTCTCTTGCAACCAAATTGGATTCTAACAATTGAATGGTCATAAAACAACAAATGTAATGAGATATATCAATGGAAAAAACAATGTCAAATTCTTCATCAATGAACACCAAGTTTAAAAGTCATGAGTCATGATGACCATCTGCATTAATACACAAGGGCCAAAAATATGACCTGAAATTACCCATTGTAGTTACAAAACATTAGACATTAGAAATCAAGCTAGTATCAAGGTGAGAAATATTAAAAAACATGAGGGTTATGCATACCAGTCAGTGAGCTCATGGTATAAAGCCCTGTCTCTAAAAATTCAAGAGCAACTGGTCTTATTATATTATATTATACCAGTCAGTCTGTCAATTTTAAAATTCGTACAAAATATGATCTCAATATATTATGATGCCTGACGAATAACAGAATTCCTGTTCTTGCCTGTGAAATAAGGCACAAGTCTACAATTGATTCTCCGTTAACAATGAAACTAATGTTTCTGTATAAAAGATGAACATTTATTATTTAATAAATTAATAATAACCCTTGTAATGCTATCATGATTCATAACCTAAATTTTTTATTGTGTTTTAGATTGAATTTACCATTCGACCATTCTAATTTAAACCTACAGAATTTTAGTCTTGCATCAGGTCTCTATTCTCTCCTTATTATTACATGCATTTTTCTTATTTTTCTGCTTCCATCTCGAGAATTGAACTTATCTTTCAATTTCATATTTATTATTTTTATAGCATGGTAAAGGAAAAAAGCGGGGAAAAGTAAAAAGATCAGATGGGAGTTTTTCTGACAGCTCTAACAGTTTTCCAAGGGATTCAATAATCCGCCAGGTAAGAATTCTATTCCTGTGACCAAAACATGAATTTAATTTTGTAATTGTGGAACATTTTGTACAGGTCTCTATGCATATATGCCCTTGAGGACAGTACCATCTATCCATGAACTAATACAGTGTTATGGACATTACCAGAAAGTTCTTGAATTTGCTGTAATATTTATCATGAACTTCATTACAGTTCATATTCATGTTACAATTTTCTGATTATAAACCCATAAAACAAGGCTTTTTCATGGTAATATAGGCTCTATATACCAAGATGGCTGGATAGTATTGGCTGTTCTATCTTCTGTTTTCACCCCCATGGAAATATTATGAATATTTCTATGGTAATTACATCTTACTATTTTGGTTTCATGAATGTTTATTCTGAACAGCTGTTATAGGGCTATTTAGAGTCAAATAGGGTGATATCGAGGCTCAAAGGTACCCACAGCAAAATTAAATAGGTATCATCACATAAACCGAAGACCTATTGATGTTGAAAACATGTCATTCTGAATAGACTTATCTATTGTGTTAGAGTAACTGTGAAGGTGATGCTTGGCAATCTGTCTCATAAAATCGACTCTCTGATAATATCAGTGCCAATAACATAATTAATACAACTACTTATAAAACATACATGTTAGAAGTATATAGCATGATGAGATGTGCAAATGGCTGCAGAAACATTTACATAGATATATAAGAGACGCAGGCATTCCTATAGACTATAGAGTTAGAATCGCTATAAGACTAATATTGAGTAAGCTATTGATCTTCAAGGCATCTGTATTTGGCCTATATAAAATACCAAGGCAGTCTACTGTGATGTAGAAAATATCAGAGAAAAATGGAAATTGTGTGTGAAGAAGATTATAATTATTACAACTATCTTGAAACTAATCTATTGCATTTGTACATTTAGGTTTTTATGATTTGATATCATATGTGAATGATAAAAATTATTACATTCTCAATTTACAATGTATAAATAATACATTGAATTAGAGTTTGATTTTATATTTTTAGTGTTTGCTTTTTTTCATTTTTTTGATAACTATATTCCAAAACATCAGCTTCTTAATATATTGAGGATTGAGATCCTAAATGTATCCATCTCCCTTATTATCCTTAATCGGTTATATACTACATACCCTAACTATTACTGTGTATTATTTTATATGTTTATATTAATGTTTTATTTCTACCTTTAAGATAAGTACATAGATTATTTAGTATTGATAATAAAGATGTAATTGTAGCTTTATATATGGACGTTTTACACCAAACCTCTCTAATTCAAAAAAAGAATCAAAGGAAGGAAACTTTAGCTCTTGAATAAGCTTAGCTTTTACATTTTTATGTCACCACCAAAAAGTGGTGGCATATTGTTATAGTCCCTGTTTTTTGTGACGGAGGTAGGCAATTGACAGTTGGTGTCTGTGAAATGGTGGTGACTTTTTGCATGTTAGTGCCTTCTTCAATTTATATTTATAATTGTTTAACACGAAGTGATGATTTTTCTCATAATAGTTTTCACCATGCTTGGTTCTATAATAGCATGACTTTGCCTTGTTCTTATTGATGAGAAAGTGATAATGCATGCTTGGGACCTGGGTACATATATGAATGTCTCTCTTTTACTAAACTTTTGCTAAATCACCTGATGCTGATATACTATGAAGATTGTGATAAATGTTTATGTAGAATACTGACCATAACAAATATAAATAATAGCCAAACTAAGGACGTGAACCCTCTTTTACATGGTCATAGTCGTAGAAGCAACAACTCAAGCAGATAGATTTTTCTCTTATTGGTTGAATTAAATGATCTTGTTGTCAATACCTGGTGCCATATAGAAACTGGCTCAAGAAGAGGCTCTTTTCAATATACATGTACACTGTAATTTTTTGATTAAAGTAGGATGAAAATAAAGATTAACCCAAAGCATGAACCTTTTTTCTGATTGACCCAGACATCACCTGGTCATATCATCACATTATACTGCTTTCTCTAAGTATAATGTGCTAGAATAGTAGATAAAAACCATTTGAAGTTGTATCTATCTGCACATATATTGTTATTCCTATTGAAAATTAGTGCCATATATCCACATTGACTATCCCCACCACCCTGTGACAATCATTGTACATAGCTCTACATGTAAAAGTATTGATATTAAAGGTCTAAATTATCTCAACTGTGGTCTAGGAGGGAATAAAATGTTAGACAAAAAATGTATTGTTATGATTTTCCATCTTCAAATTATATAGGCTTGATTAAAGAATTTATATCTTATTTTAAGAGTACATATGGAGCCAAGCTCTAATGAAGGGTAGTGAAGTGGATGAGGCATAGTTGATTGGTTTCATCCTTGTTCTGCCTGTCTCCTGAATGTATCAAAGAGAATAATTCATGGCATATGCTCTACTATTTTTGACCAATTTCATTTCATTAATAAACCAACGAGTAAGTTCAGAATGTATAATTCAACAGTTTTTATTGCCTTATTGTAATTGACTATAATCACATATAGAGAAATCCAACCATTTAGTGGTTAAGCATATATTTTTGGGGTTGGTTTAAATATGATGGCAGAAAGCATCAGCATACATGATAACACATATTTGCTGATGAAACAACAAATGATCCAAAATAAAGTAGGGTCTCTTATATTATGTGCTGTATTCAAAATGGTTCAAACAATTTTGTCTTCTATGAGACATCTAAATGCCCATGCATTGTTACCTAAGCATGATCACTAAAGGACAAGTTAAACTCATTATTATTCTGATTTCTAAATGCTTGTGAAAGCAGACCATACTTCTTGAAGGGCTCAACCAGGTATTGGCCTTTCTTTAAAATAAGATGTTCAACCACAAATATGTGAATACTTTGTGTTCTCAAACCAGACTGTAATTGTTCCATTCAGAATAATGTTTCTGAACCAAACGTCTGAAGAAAATTATGTTCAGTAACAGCTCTAAAAATTATATGAAATATAAAATAAAAAACCAGATGTTCAATAATGGCAAAGCATGGATGAATTATTATCAAATACTTGCCAAAAAAATCTGAACCATCTAAAATTAATCAACTAAATATTATTTTTGACCTGTTGCCCTTTTCTATATAAAACTATCATACTGTGACATATATCTAATTTCATATACCACTTCTTTGTTCTAGTTGTGAATTCAATTTGATATTGCTACAAAAGGACAATATTATTACTTACAATATCATATTGCCATGTATGGAAATATACATATAACAATAGTAATTTTTATTAAGGTAGGCCAAATAGAATGGATAGTCTAATTAAAGTTATTTGCAAACATGTTAAAACTTGTCATTCCAGTCCTACCTTAATTTGATCAGCCAAGAGGAAAATATGTATTTTTGATTTTATTGCAAGCCAATACATTTTTTAGCGATAATAACTGTTTAAAATGAAACAACTGTTTCATGAATATTTTTTTTATCTCATTGCCAAATTACAACCCAGAATAACCATCAGTATCTTCTACTACATTGTTTTGTGCCATTGGTTGAAATAACATGATCAGGTTCGGAGTTGATGTTAGCTCAAAATTTGATTAGAATACCTCAGAGAATGTGCCCAATGTATCATTACGGTTTGAATAATTAGCCATTTGTACCTAATATCTGCTCTGGCATTGCAACCTGGTTTTAATACAATATAGACAAATTTTGTATGGGGAACCCAATCTTCTAATGTCATGTCACATTAAGGCTATAGTTTCACATATGTATTGATAAACATATTTTTGATAGATTGTACCTATGTGGTAATGTCTAGTCTGTTTTGTACTCTGATGGATATTGCTTAATACTTATACTTAATCCTGTTGTTTTATAAAAAAAAGAAGTTTGGAATATAAATGTATTGACATTCTCCCATCTTTCTGTCTGTCGAACTGTTTCAGAGCTTGTTACTGATTATGTTTGGTCTTTATCAAGGGTGTTTCTGCATCCAAATATTACTTGAAAGGTGCTGTAGAACTATTCTGAGGCAAGTAGATCCTCCTGGTTGTTAATACGGTCATAACATTAGTCACATTATCATAATATTAACACTTTAATAAATGTTACCTAAAAGTCCTACAATTGGGTAGACTTTTAAATACAAATGAAAACAAGATTGTACGTATTTGAGTTGTCAAAATGCATTAAATGCCTATATTAATCTGGATTACTGAGGTTAAGAGGTTTAAAATTCCATGGAAATAATAAATATAGTGAGAGGCAAATCAAAAGAAATAAATATGTGGCAGAAATCCTAAAAGTGGAACATTACAAAAACACTGCAAAACGAGTCCCAGGGAGAACAAACCCCTAATATCCAGAAATATGGTCTAATTACACTTCCTCTACAATTCACGAGAATGAATAAAATACAAATGCCAGTTTCTAGTCCATAAAAGTGTCAACAATTATCAATTATAGTTACCTTGCAGTCCATAAAACACAATAATTCATAACATTTGAGTCATGGGGGGAAACCATGGCTGGTTTTTTAATCCCTTAACCTTTACCATGTTGAAATGGACCATGGCCATACCATGGTATACCATGGTATGGCCATGGTATACCATGGTATATGGCCATGAAATGCAATGAAATACCATGGTATTACCATGGCCGATCATGATCGTTAAATGGCACCATTACATTTCATGGTTAACAGCGTGTTTTTAACATGGAGTTTTCCATTGAAAAAATACTGCCGTTTCGCAGTATTTCGTGGTCAGAAACCATCAAATGCAATGATATCATGGTCAAGTTCTCGACCATGATATCATTGCATTTGATGGTTTCTTGACCATGTTATCATTGCATTTGATGGTTTCTGACCATGAAATACTGTGAAACGGCAGTATTTTTTCAATGGGAAACTCCATGTTAAAAAAGCGCTCCCGACCATGAAATGCAATGGTGCCATTTAACGATCATGATATACCATGGTATACCATGGTCAATTAACATGTAATTTTGTATCTAAAAAATACCACCGTTTCACAGTATTACATGGTCAAATACCATCAAATGCAGTGATATCATGGTCTAGACATTCAACCATGATATGCAGTGGAGCCATTTAATTACCATGATCTACCATGGTATACCATGGTCATTATACTTATATTACATTATACTGTTATTTTGCAGTATTTCATGGTTGCAGATCATCAAATGCAATGATGGATGCAAACCATCAAATGCAATGATGGTTGCAAACCATCAAATGCAATGAAGTACAGTCAAGATGTTTAATCGAAGACTGGAGGTTGGACTTACAAAATATTAAGTTTATCTCCTATTTTACCGACAAAAGTCAAATAAAAGTAAAGCATATTTATTTACCAAAAAAATTTTGTTTCTAGGGTTATTAACGTAATTGTTCATCATAGAAATTAATTTATTAAATAAATGAACAAAAGTATATAAGGTTGTGATTTTGATGAATATCAGAATCACTAATTATAATAATTTGGTTATCTAATTAACATTTATTAATAAAGATATTTCATGTAAAAATACTTTTTGAACATGGTCTTTCATTGTATTTCACTGCATTGCAAGAAAAACCATTGCATTTCATTGCATATCATGATCAATCATTGTATTTCATTGCATTTCATGGTTAAACGTGGTATTTCAATGCATTTCATGATCCATTTCAACTCTGACCAATTTTAGACTTGACACTCTTCTTAGAGTTCTTTTTAGCAATGAAATACCATGGTATTTGATGGTCAGGTTTGACAATGAAATGCTATGAAATACAATCAACCACGAAATGCAATGATATGCCATGATAAATGATAGTTATGATTTTGGCAATGAAATACCATGGTATGGCCATAGTATTTGATGGTCAGGTTTGACAATAAAATGCCATGAAATACCACCAACCATGAAATGCAATGATAAAACCATGATAAATGAAAGTTATGATTTTGGCAATGAAATGACATGGTATGACCATGGTTATTGATTGTCACAAGGTACAATGAAATGCCATGAAATGTCATCAACCATGATATACCATGGTAATACCATGGTAAATGATGGTCAGGTACATAACAATAAAATACCATGGTATGACCATGGCATTTGATTGTCACATCGTACAATGAAATACCATCAACCATGATATACAATGGTAATACCATGGTAAATGATGGTCAGGAACATGGCAATGAAATACCATGGTATGACCATGGTATTTGATTGTCACATCTTATAATGAAATGCCATCAACCATGATATACCATGGTAAATTATAGTCAGGAACATGGCATTGAAATACCATGGTATTTGATTGTCACACCTTTCAATCAAATGCCATGAAATGCAATCAACCATGATATACCATGGTAATACCATGGTAAATGATGGTCAGGAACATGGTAATGAAATACCATGATAATACCATGGCATTTGATGGTTAACTTTGAACATGAAATACCATGAAACATGGTATAACATGATATACCATGGTATACCATGGTCAAAAATTGACCAAAAAAACATCATTGCCACCATGGTCAGAGTTGATGGTAATTTCATGGCCAATCATGATAGACCATGGTAAACCATGGTATACCATGGTATCATGGTTTACGTTTAAACATGGTAGCGTGCTGCCGGCGGACTCGTCCGCCGAGACTAAAATGTCTCTCACAACTGCCGGCGGACCCGTATGCCCGATTTCAAACTTTTAAAAACTTTACTTTTTCGCGCCATTCGTATTGTCCAATTAGATTGCCCGATTTATTCAGTGCCTAACATGACTTCCTGTTGACCTAGAAATGGCGATATTTCGAAAAATAATTCTCAATTCAACAATTTAAACAGTGTTTTAGTCGTTTTTAGTTAACGAATCGTACAAAATGGTGGACAAATACGATCACAACGAAAATGTGGAGGAAATGGATTACGATTTCGAGCTCTTTAGGCTCTTGGAAGCCGATAACGGTCATCGAAAATAGAAACTAGAATATTTTCTGAATTGAAAAATTGAACATTCGATCGCTGCAAATTCAGATTTGGATTCTGACCAGACGAAGAGGCGGAGCGGCGGATTCCGGAGGAGTATTCATGGTATATTTATGCCCAGTCGTGTTAATGTACGAATAAATTCATGAGAACATTTTTTTTCATGAGCCAGGCCACTGTATCTTCCCTTTGTGAAAATTTTATCCAGATTCATTCAGTAGTTATTGAGATATTAATTATTTAGTCCAGGCATATCATTTTTTGCACTCTTTGAAAAATAAGCCAGTTGCGTGGGATATATTTGCTGAAATAAGGCAGCATGGTAAAGGTTAAAGGCCATCAAATATGTTTGAATTTCTAGATTTTATCATTTCATAAATATTTTTTTAAATAGCTTGTTTATGGCGAAGTACCTTATTTCAGAAAAATATATAAACTCTGATTAATAGATTGAACAATTTTCAAATACAGGATTCAAGTTTTACATAACAAACTTTAATATTGCATTAAATACAGCTTATATCCCTACTATTCAAAATAAAGTGACACATTTGATATAAGAAGCATGTTTATGTTGATGCCCTTTATGGTTTTATGAAAATGGTGCTATTTATGCCTATTGAAATTCACATTTTCCTTAAATCCAGATTTCAGTTTGTTTTGACATAAAAGTATTTTGTGATGCAAGTCATGTATTCATGTTTATCACAAAATCTAATAGAAAAAAGATAAAGGTCAATGCGTTTTAAGACTACAAATTATGAAAATATTCATGTTACTCCAGAGTCCTTCTGTTCATATTTTATCATGTTTCACATCAATTCATCCTTTTAGCATTGCATCAAGCCCCTATTGCCCTTCCCATATTAGTTGCAGATTCCCAACTGGCTATGTTCTAAAAGAGAATTAAATGGCATTATTTTAATCTGAAATACCAGTTGACTATGCAGTCAATTAGTGTACCAAAGTCTTCAGTATTCTGTACTTAGCACTATTAGTCATTTTAAAGTCTTGAATAAAGCCCCTGTGACCCTTCAGGGGATCCAGAAACTTGAAAAAGGATCGGAGACAGGGAGCTAACAAAGATATGATAATTATCGGGTATAGAGCCAGGGTACTCAAAATATCTTCTCTATAATAAATCGTTTCAGTTAAATTGCTGTTACTAGTATACCACAATGTTATAAGACCATTTGTTGCAAAAATGTCTAGAAATTATATTAGTCTGTGATAGATCAACTATGAATATATTTTAATACAATATCATGATTTAATACAATATTGGCCTTATTAGGCTTTATTAACATATACGCTCAATATAATACACCAATGCTACTGGTAGGTTAGTTGCATCTGATGTATGGTATCTTTTCATAGGTTATGTTACATTTATCGTAGCGATCATGATACAAACTTTTGCTAATTGTACTGTTCTAATAGAGTCAGTACGTCTATTTCCAAACACCCCCATCAAAAAATGTAGTTAGCTTGGCTGTACTGCACATCTATGCTATGATTCTATATATATTATGTGTATTATCCACTGTAGAACGCATTTGCAGAAAAAATTACGAAAAATTGTAAAAAATATCTGGGTTATTCCATTTTTACTACAAGGTATTTTAGGGGGGTAATTCCGAACAGGAGTTTTTTTGGGGGGTAAATCCGAACACTTGCATGGGGGTAATTCCAAACACTTAACTTAAACTTAATTGTTTTAATTATTAGATTGATGGTATATCATTATATGATACCGTTAACTTATGATACTGGATCCTGTCACCCCTGCATATCAAGAAACCCAAATTTAAATCATTTATTACTGACAACTATTTATTTAAACGCACAGAGTTTGTGGGGGTAATTCCAAACACTAGCATTGGGGTAATTCCGAACACCTAAATCATCATAATTGATTATTTTATTGTAAGATTGTTGGTATACATCATTATATTGTATCTTTCAGGCTATAAATATTATGTAGAGGTAGTAGAGGTACTATTATTCAATTCAATGATCTGCTTGCCATTATTTGGAACCCGTTCGTGTTTACCCCCCTGTTTGGATTTGGACGTATTGACTCTACTATTCCATAGTTTTTCCCATAATAATAATCAAACTGTTCTGAAAACATCATCAATATTAGGAAGTTATTATAGTATGATTTGCCCTTTCTTCAGCAGAAAAGTAGAGCCAGGATAGGTCTGGTTAATATATATGTAACCTAAAATATTAGTCATTATATATAGTAATAAGGCCTCTGGTAATTATAGACCAGCACTTCTTATATGTTAAGGTAGGTGTAGTGAGGTGGCATTTGCACCTGTCCAAACCTATATGCATATAAGCTAGTAGACTCACTGTATTTTGCTTGTTCTACCTTAATGTGTATATAAAAACAGAAAACAAGAAATTAACTTTCGTAACCAAACAAAATGTTTAGAACTATTACGATAGCATGTATTACTCTTTTGGAGCGTGAACAATTTAACACATCAAATGCTTGCAGCAGCTTCAGAAATAGTACCTTGTATGCAGAGTTTAGTTATAAACTACCCTCTGTCTAATATAGACATTACAGTTTAGCAGCCCCGCCCTCACAACCTATGGCCGTGGCAGCACAGGACCTAGATCATTTTAAACCTATTACGCTGATATTTCTCAACCAATCAGTGAGCTGAAAGGAACATGCTAAATGTGTATTCATTAACTATGCGATAACGTCAGGGGAAATCGTCTGTATTTTCGATGACAAACTCTGAATGGCTCGGTGAGTTCAGAGATTTATTGTAAACTGAAAGAGTGAAGACGAAGCTCTCTTTTAGAAGTGGAAGTAAAACAAATGCAAAGGGTACAGAAATAGTTGAACTAACTGGAAAAATCTTTTCTCATCAAGGGAGGCAACTATTGCTTTATTTGTATGTATAAGTGAGTGTTACATATATGTGCTATATATATGGGCTATTAGGCCAAGATAAATAAGTATGTTAAGCATAAACCCTTGCATCTATTTTGGTAAGGGCCATGCAACATGTATGGCAAATTAACAATGATTTTAGCATTTATCAAGAAATTGATAAAAAATACAATTTTGATATAGTCATCCAAGTTCTAACATATAAGATATAAGATAAGAAGGTTACCATGATTGAAAAAGTGCTAGATCTTACCATGAAGGTCAGTCTGTGAAGAAACTACATGCTGACCACTGCTAATTACCATGGTTACCATAAGAGATAGCATCAAAAGGTGAATTCCATTCATTTTTTCTAGTTCAGTCCCACCCCATCCCTCTAAATAGTTAAACCAAAATATATAAAGGAGATGGCCATCAAGAGACCAACATCTGGATTAGATGTTCAAATTCAATAAATTCAAGCAGAGACCTGCTGCCATCTGGCTTATCAAGTTAGACTTTCTCAGGTTGTTATAAACAAGATTTTCAGCAATACTAGATTCCCTGTTTCACTAATTTGTAATCAAATAAATCAATTAAAATCTATCCACGATTCATGGGAACAAAGATCTGAAACAAATGATAGTTATACCTGGAGAAAACATTATACATTGCAATATTATTACATCTTAAGCAGCATCATAAGAAACGAGGTGCAAGGGTTAGTCACATTGTACTGCAGAATGGTATTTGATATCGCTTTATTTATGATAATCAACGGCTTCTGACATTTAATAATGTCTCCTGAGGTTGATTTACAATCTATTGTGATAGCAATCAAGCCTGCTACTGTTTTATGGAATTTATTATTTTTCGTTGAAATTGCATTATTTTTATTCCCTGAATTGGCATACATGTTGGTTGGCTTCTTAGAATGATAACAAGGTTGGTGTGCTATTGTGCTCCTTCATGATATTAATCTACTTTTGAGTTAATGGGCTTCTTCATGATGGTACATCTACTTTTGTGTTAATGAGCTTCTTCATGATATTACACCTACTATTATGTTAATGGCCTTCTTCATGATATAACTTATACTATTGCATTGATGGCCTTCTTCATGATATTATACCTACTATTATGTTAATGGCCTTCTTCATGATATAACTTATACTATTGCGTTGATGGTCTTCTTCATGATATTACATATACTATTGTGTTAATGGCCTTCTTCATGATATTACATATACTATTGTGTTAATGGCCTTCTTCATGATATTACACCTACTATTATGTTAATGGCCTTCTTCATGATATAACTTATACTTTTGCATTGATGGCCTTCTTCATGATATTATACCTACTATTATGTTAATGGCCTTCTTCATGATATAACTTATACTATTGCGTTGATGGCCTTCTTCATGATATTACATATACTATTGTGTTAATGGCTTTCTTCATGATATTACATATACTATTGTGTTAATGGGCTTCTTCATGATATTATACCTACTATTATGTTAATGGCCTTCTTCATGATATAACTTATACTATTGCATTGATGGCCTTCTTCATGATATTACATATACTATTGTGTTAATGGCCTTCTTCATGATATTATACCTACTATTGTGTTAATGGGCTTCTTCATGATATTACATATACTATTGTGTTAATGGGCTTCTTCATGATATTATACCTACTATTGTGTTAATGGGCTTCTTCATGATATTACATATACTTTTGTGTTAATAGGCTTCTTCATAATATTACATTTACTTTTGTCTTGATGGGTTTCCTCATGATATTGCATCTACTATTGTCTTAATGAACTTGTTCATGGGCTTCTTCATGGTATTACACCTACTGTTATGCTTATTCATGATATTACAATATATACTTTTGTTCTCCCTCATGATATTACATATATCATTATGCTTCTTCATGATGTGGCAGCTATATATAAAAATGATATGCCATGATACAGCACATGTATATATCCTTCATATGCCATGGCATAACATGTATTCCATTAGAAATAAATTGCTTATAGCATTAATGCCAGCACTTATCTTTGAGATCATAGCATATCTTGGAAACTGGAGATATGTGAACATAATAGAGTAGTGTATGTAAAATAACTTGGTCAACAGCCTGCCAATGTATATTGATCCAAGATTCTTTAACCTTGCACTTTATTACCCTGATTACTAAGTGACTGGCCACATGGCCCTCTGACTGTTGCAGAGGATCTTGCAGGTTTGATGGTCATACAATCTTAATGATTCTCGAACATAGTTTTCAGAGCATTTTTTAGACTTATAATGTAAAACTAAAAGTGGCTCCTTTTAGGTAGATATAAACATTAACGGTATATATAGTTGGACAAGAATTTAAAGAGTCAAGGTGGGGTTCAGCTCTTGAGCAGGGTAAATTGTTATCTATGGCCCAGGAGAGTAATTTTTTATATTGGGGAGGTGTATATCTTCAACATTTATAGGTAGCTATTATGTTGGTTCAACATAGATTTTAAACTGAGGCTAATTTGAATAAGAGAGGTCAATTTGAATACTTGAGGCTAATTTGAATAGTAAAGGCTAATTTGAAAAGGAGAGGTTAATTTGAATAGTTGAGGCTAATTTGGATAGTTGAGGTTATTTGAATAGTTGAGGCTAATTTGAATAGTTGAGGTTAATTTGAATAGTTGAGGCTAACTTGAAAAGGAGAGGTTAATTTGAATAGTCGAGGCTAATTTAAAAAGGAGAGGTTAATTTGAATAGTAGAGGCTAATTTGAAAAGGAGAGGTTAATTTGAATAGTTGAGGCTAATTTGAATAGGAGAGGTTTATTTGAATTGCTGAGGTTATTTGGATAGGAGAGGTTTATTTGAATTGCTGAGGTTATTTAATTAGGTGAGGCAAAGTTAAGATGAATGAGATTTGATATGACTATAGGACAACTACTTTTACTACTTTTACACAGAATGATAGTTAAAAAGGAATCTGATTTTTTTCCGTAAAATTTTTGTGAAGCAGTTACCTCTCCTGCTTTATGCTTTGTTATGCTCATGCATATACTGTAGCGTAGCCAGGATGAGGCAGACGAGGTGCTTGCCTCGTCACTCTTTTATTATCCTATGAGAAATATTCCTCTATCAAAGAAGTTGTAAATTAATTAAAAAACTTTCATGGATTTTTGAAGCTATATGATTGAAATGTTTCTCACAAGACTATTTGGAGTCATATGTAAGCAGCGCAGCCAGGATGGGGCAGATGAGGCATTGCTTTTGAACAGATTTGCAAATATTTTTCACTTTGTCGCTTTTTCTTCCTGGCTATGTCACTGATTTATATACTTTAATGTAGTCTCACAGGAAGCCTCTGTCTCTTTCCATTATATATTTCCATACCTACACATGGTGTATATATTACTTAGAAGGGTTAGACTATGCAGGGACTATTATACAGAATAGATCAGGTTGATTCTAGGTTAAGATGTTTTCCATGTTAGAATATAGAACGCTCCTGACTTCATATTAACAGTGTGTAATATTTGTTCTCGGAATTGCTTTTGATGTCATATTTTTTCTCGGAATTGCTTTTGATGTAGTTTGAATTAAAGTGCATTGATTCTACGGTATTGGATTCTGAATACAGCCGTATTCATTCATTATGAATATCAACAGATGTAATGTGGGGACTTAGAATTGTTCTAAATGATGTTAGTACAGGGATAGAAAAATAGATGGTGTGCTAGAGAAAGATAACATGTATTTTCCATCAAGTCATGCAGTAGTGTTTGATAATCCATTTGCATATATCATGTCTGCCTGATAGATCAATAGGTGCATAGGTTTAACATGAACAACAATTGAAATTCAAGGTCTATCACCTAGCCAGGTCACATAGATAATATCAAATGACATTATATTGCATACTTAAAGTAAAATTAATTTTCAAACAGCTGATCAACATTTTTCTATTATATTTAATGAATACATGTACAGTAAAACCTGTTTTCATGAACAGCTTTCTTGTCATTTCAGCTAGCTCTAAATCAAGATAATTCCTCTTGTTAAAATTATATTAATTTGATATTTACCAGTTTTGTTTAGTTAAGATAAGTATATATTTTCATAATGCACATGTTTACTTACACATGCATAGAACATATGGTATGTGCTTTATATACTGACTGCTTTAGATTATATTAAAATGTGTTTAATCCCATTAATGCCACACAAGTTAATGGGATATAATTAATTGGGACTGAGAAAAAGAGTTCACGTTGAGGGGTATTTGAATAAGAAAGGTATTCAGTTAGATAGGTTTTACTGTACTTATATTATATTGAGATGTACCTATAACATTTGCATATTTCATGTGGTCAATAATTCATCAGAGATCATGTGTGAAATGTTATTATTATAGGCTAACAGATTGGTTTTTACATAGCTTGGTCAGACTGATGATAAATGTGCTGCTGACGCTTATGGTATATTGCTTGATGCTTGCATAAAGCCAAGTCCTTGCCAAATTAATCTCAATTGTGCGCAGCTATGGGATAGGCTTCAAAAGTGACAACTTGTCTAATTCAAAATTATTCTAGTTTCACCATTGACCTTGCACTCCAAAAAATGAAATTTGACAAAGTTAATATTTTTTTCAGAAAAATATGAAAGTTTGTGTTTCGTTTTCTGTGTTTAGGATTTTCTCATATATAGGAGTTTACCCTGAAGCCTAGAACTATTAATAATTCTCAGTTACTCTGATTAAGATGAGATCTGACCATAAAATAAGCCATTTATGGCTTTTCATGGGATTTAAATATGATAAAAACCATTTGCTACCTATAAAGGTATACAATTCTGTGACATCATTTTTAATTTAGTAGTTTAATATTGAACGTAACCAGATACAGTTAAGGTTAGATTAGAGGGTTACCCTTTTTTCAGAGTATGGATGTAGACCAAACAATTAAGATTTCTGGTAGTTTGTATAAATTGCTTTTTTACTCATCATTGTATTTTACCTCGCCAGTACAAACGATATAAGAAATTTGTTAGATCAAAATCTCAAACTTTTATCTGCACCTCATGCCTTGAGATTAATGAATGCTTTTTAATGAATTTGAAAGTAAATTATGAAAGGCCTTTAGATTTGATTTATTTTTGACATCAAGCATTATATGTATAAAAATGTCTAGCTACCATAAAAACAGTTGGACATTCAATCTTCTACTTTTTACTTTAAAAAATCCTTTTTCCATTTTAAATCTTTTCAAAGTTTGTTTTTTATATATTCAAGCATGCAAATTATACAGAACTATTTGATATCAAAAGGATTTTTAAAATTGTATATTTCTTTTAACAGTGTATATTGTGAAGCGGAATGCAAAGTAACTTCAGTATATATTAGCTCCTTAATATAACACCTGCTTTTAAAGATTTTATATAAATCTTAAGTGATAAGATCATCAAAGAATAGGATAAAGAGTTAAATGTTAAGATGAAGAATCTAGTAGAAGGGCTGAAGAAGAAAGGTAATCATAAAGAGCAGACTGTTGGAACGAGGATCATTGAATTCCAGTATGATGACGACTCCCATCACGATCATAGTAGCCCTAGCATGAAATTAGAAAGACAGAAAAATGTTACGGTGGAGTTTGGGGTTAAAGAAGAGAATACACCTTTGGGGAACGAGGGCAGTCTTGATTTGGATACTGTTAAACAAATTCATAAGGCCAGAGAGATGTTAACTTCAACAAGCAGTGACGCAACATTTGAACATTATATCCCGCGTGTCTCCAGTTTGGTTATAAGTAGACAAGTGAGTGGTAGTATAGTTATTATGTCACAACCAAGAAGTGCTTGCATATTGAGAATCCATTGCCTGTAACCAGTTGTTACACTTTTGTAACCATTTGCAATAACTTTCCAGGCTGTGACATGTTGTCATGTTAAGATTTTGTAATTTGTATCATTATGTGATATCATCTCCTAAAGTAAACACTCCCACCTTATTTTGGATGCCTATTAATTCTCATTTTGCGAGCATCTTTTGTTATAAAGGCAAATTTTGTTACTATATCATTGAAATCTTCAATATACAACTTATTTTAGATATTATCATGGATTTATAGTTTTCCAGCAGTTCAGATATGATTATAATTATGTCAGATAATATAGTGTTCAGTTATCATTTCAAGTCTGGTATTAACTCCATCTGGACTAATTCAGGCAGATGAGTCCCAAATAAACAAACACTATCTTCTTATCATTTCCGGTTTGGATTAATTTTTCAAAGTATATTGCAGTGCAACTGCTAGATTCTCTTACCCAGGTGAATTTTGCCAATATGCTTGCATTGGTACCAAAATGCAGGTAAATATATTGAAAATGTATTGAGCTGGCAGGTTAATCATTAAGTATTATGCTTCAATCCTAACTTGAATACATGCTCTACTTCCATCAAGATTAGTCTAGTTATTTTTTGTTTGATCGACCTTCTTCAATTTTACTTTCTCCAATTTAAGAAAAGAATACAAGTAGAATAAGCCTCAATCTTAATTGACAAGTTCCGTAATTATCATTTTCTTATGAATTCATTTGAAAGAAAGTTATAGGTAATAAGGTACATTTTGTAATGTTTATTTAGATCAGTATTATTTAGATTAAAATCTATAAATTGATAATTATGAGAAAATTGATAAGAATGAGAAGATGTTTAGTATGGTAGTCACGGTAACGGTACTTCTGCAGGGATATAAGAGAAGGAATACCTCTGAAGCCTCCACTCCGAAACAACATAGAAAGTGCCAAAAATAACCTCAAGATCTAGAGTCAGCTAAAGTATATAGCAGGTTTGCTATTGCTAACTTTCTACAGTGCAATCTTCAACATATGTAATTTTAACAAGCACCACGGTATCTGAATTTGCTTCATTGGTAGCCATTTTGGCTACACGGGCCACTGGATAGGCAGAATGTTCGCGGACATTGTCGCACAGAAGGTCGGCTCTAGTCAAACACTTCTGAAGCCTGTGGATAAGAAACCATTGTTGTCTATAGGGGCTAAGAAATCTGGCCACAAATATTCTGCAAGCACTGTAAGTAAAAAATACAGGGATGGTTTGAGGGTGTTTAAGGCATTTTCTTTAAATTTTGTTTTTATAGACTTTCATGTCACCTATGTTAAGTATGTACATTATTAGGAAATGTCATAAGTCACTAACATTTGATAATTCAGGAAAAGAAATAACTTTCAACCATTTAAAAAAGAAAAAGTTAGAGAATAATTATTACATCAAGGATTTCTTCAGTAGTTGTAAAGCATGCTTGAAGGGAACACTTTGTCATTCACATATAGAAGTGTTCAATATCTGAAGCTTCTTATGATATGGGAAGTATGGTACTAGAAACATCAAATAATGATAGGGCAGGAAAGAGTTGTCATAATTTGAAGTGTTTATTTTTAGAGGTTTTATTTTATATTATGTACTGTACATGTACTTTTTAAAGATATTTTGAAATAATATAGCCTTCATGTTTATTTGGTTTGGAATGTAAGAAATGGTTCCATTGAATCTGCAATGTCACTTTCCCTAGAAACCATGTTAGCAACCATGAATTTGAATTTAGGAAAAGGGTTTTATTTAGGTATTTGTTCTTTGTTATTATTTAATTATTGCCACCCCTTATAAGCCACCCCTATAATAGACACTAGATGTTAATATGATCTTCTTGATGGTATGTGTTTTTGTTTTTAATAACAGATTATGTTTCATTTTGATAACAAATATTTTGCAATCTATTTGTTATGTATTTCTCTAGCACTAGAATGAAGACCAGATAAGTCTGGAATTAACTAATGCCTGCTAGATATCTTAAATAACCCCTGGCAAATAATATTATCTGGAAAATATTTTTATTAATTAATCTGTCTATTTTACATTTAGTTCCTTTGATATGAAAAAGCAGAAGAGATAGATATCAACAAAACCCTATAAACAATATAATCCATACAGTACACGAGTACAGTTATATAATATTCTTCAAGATTCATATTGTATATTTGAACATGACTGTATTCGCGCCTTCTATAAACTGTGAACAAAGTCAACATTTCACCTGGGGCATATTCGCAACCAATACCCCTGGTAATACGAGTAATATGTGACGTCATAATGGGAGACCGTAGTAATGGCGGACCATAAAGAATATTCGTAACATTTTGGTGAGTTTTCATGTTCGAATCGTAATATAGACCTCAGAGCAGGTGTAATATCGTCGAATACACCCCTTAGGGCTAGGCACAAAAGCTTTCAAACCCCTCACTCCCTTCGGTCGTTCGGGGGAACAGAAAACGTTTGTGCCTAGTCCTGCGGGGTGTATTCGACGATATTACCCCAGCTCTTCTGTCTATATTTCTTCATTACACAATCAATTAACTATCTAATGTGAAAAAAAGTAAAGCCAAGAAGCCCAATGTTTTTTATTTTAGCAGGAGCAGGGTACAATATTGAAAGCTACTTAGGGGCCTTGTAGCTGGTACTTTTGATCTTGGATATTTATCAAAAAAAATTATGGCAACTGGTTGAGAGTTCAACTCTGATGGGAATCTTTTGATTGAGGCTTTGGCTTCTGATTGAGGCTTTCGATTATATCCTGGTTTTGTTATAAAACAACAACACTGAACAAAGTACAACATTCAAGGGTAACATTTCATGAAAATATGAACATTTGGTAAGGTGAGCAAAACCTAAAATAACTGGCTATATTAGCCAACTGTACCTGTTTCTGTCCATCATTCTGACGAAAACATCTACCTGCTTTTTACCTGCTATTTAGGCCTGTATAGGTTAATTGGAGAAACTTGTCTCTAAAAAGGACCAGGCTTATTATTTAGGTTTTATTGTAAAATTTTAAAAATATGTATCACCAGAGAAACCATTGTAAATCTGAATAAGCAAATGAAGGTGCATAATAAGATTTTAGAACAGCATCATACAGGCATTTTTAAACAAACATTTTATTTATTCTGGCCTTAAATATTTAACTTGCATTTTTAAGGAATTAATTGCATGCACTAAAAGAAAGAGTGAGAGAAGAGTACTAATAGCAACAGACTAGTGTGCCTCGGAGGATTGGCAAGAAATTGAATCCCAATGAAAGCCAAAAGTTAGAATCTCCATCTATTTAGAATTAGGGGTGTGAACATATTGTTTTGAAAGTTTGTCTTCCCTGATAACATATATAGATCTCTGTATTATATGTAGGTTCTTCATGTGACTATATTAGCTCATAGTTATCTACCTAGGTTAAAATCAAAAGATAGTTCACTTCATTTCATGACACCCTATATAAGGCAAATTTTATCAAAAGTTAGTTTCTAAGAATGTTACTTAATGCTTTTATAGCAAAAGCGAATGCCACTTTTTAGAAAAAGAAAAAAAGCTTGAATTATAGAATTAACCTATTCAGATGAAAACGTTTTGCCAAGGTTCAACATAAGAGCACATTACAGGTAAGTGAAGATGTGGCTATCTGTATCTCTATATCTCTAGATTCCTCATATACCAGTCAGTAAGTATAGGTAAGCTTATAATCGGTTTGAGCAGGAAATGATATGGTCACCCATGTATAAAACTTTCACAGCCTACATCATTTCATATATTTCTTCCCTAGATTATGGCTGTTTTTTCTTGCATTATGATGGCTGCCAGTCAATGTTATCCATGGCTATATATTCTCTTTTTCTGAACTGCTTTTTATGAAATCAGGATGAGTTCCTTGACATTTTCCCGATGGTTGGTTTTATGTAAGATGGAGGTAATAATATATGAGAATCTTTGGTAGCAGGTGTTAGTACAAAAAGGTCAACTTGACATGGTGTTATCTAGAAAATTAGACTTTTTAAACTGCTGTAGTTTTCATATTGAGTGTTTGAAAAATGATCATAATCCCCTCCCCCTCCCACATACCTGCAAAAATGATAATTGTAATTATAGTGTTCTGCAAAGGATTTTTTGATTTGAATGAAATGTAGAATTCTCATTTCTCCTATTTTGACCAAGAAATGCCCCCAAATCTGCTCAAAATATCCTAAGTTATCCAACTGGGTATAAGCTCATTCTCATCTGGGTACAGATTGATTTTAACTGCATGCAAATTGATTTTCAACTTGGTGCAAATTGATTTTCAACTTGGTGCAGAGTGGTGAATTTCAATGTAGTGTTGCACTCAGTTGTCTCAATCTTGAAATACTACTTATAAATATTGCACTAAACCATATATCATATTATAAGGTACCTATCCATGCAGAGATTATTGCTTTTTATGAAGGTTATCATGATTTTAATTATCCTCCAACATTTGTCCAGAAATAAGGTGTTAAGGTGAATAATTGACAAAATCGATGAACAAATCAATTTGGAATCCTTATTCACTATCTGTTTGAAGCATTTGCACCACTGGGTTTAACACTTCTACCTGTTTGTGAACATTTGATTGCACCTCTTATTTATAAAAAAATGTTTGAAATAGAGATTTTGAGCTATCTTCGGTATAGTAAAACCTGTTTAATCTGCACACAACTGGGACTGGTAAGATATGTTGGAATTCACAGGTGTTCATATTCAAGGAACTTTAACATGGTATGGTAGATTTAAAATGGAAGCATTTCATACTGGGAGGTGTTCAAATTAGAAAGCTGTTCGGATATACAGGTTTCACTATATTTCATACTTCAAAAGAAAATTATTATATAGATGTTGGAAGGTTTAGCTGATTTAATAGATGAAAATTGAAAAAGTTGTTTGGCCTTGATCAAACATGTCATACTTACAAGATAAAATGTTCAAAATGAGGATAGGGCTGACGTTTATGGAGCATTTTAAGGTCATAGGCTATTTTACATGTAATTGCTCTCTTTATATATTATGTAATTATAATATTATGTAAAGATGACATATAGTCTCTTAACAAATGAGTGAAATCAGCTGTCTCACGATCTACTTCATGTAATCTACTCTAAATCCATCTATTCCAGAAATGTACATGCACTTATACATCAAAAATAAAAATATCAAGTATGGAAGAAGAAAAGGTATTATATAACTTTTATTGACATATTGTATCATTACATGGTTACATAAGGATTGAATAATCATTTGTGTCACCATTAATATTAGATATCTCGTCTCCCCCTCCCCCAATTTTATTGCACATTTGACAACTCTTTGAAAACATATATAATTATTCAGCTATATAGTCTAGTTTTATTTTTTTCCTTACTTATTCTTGCCTTCTTGCTATTTTTTAAGTAAAATTTTGATTAATTTTATTGATATTGTTATGAGGTTGTCATAGACCGATAAGGTATGAAATTTTGCTCCTCTATTATAAGGCATCTATATATAAGCCAGGCTACATATTAGTCTACATATATTGACATTACTTGTTCATTTTCCAATATCAACAATGGTTCATGGTTTTGTATTAACAGGGAGTATGTTTTATCAATGAAACAGCCATATGAATATTTTATATACTCTGAAAGTGCCTTGCCTTGAGTGCCATCAGAGAACTTTACAGGGTATTATCCCCGTAGAATACGTTCAACTAATTTTGAAGAATACCATTTTAGGCTGAAAAAATGCAATTTTTCTATAGCTCCTCTATGTATGACAAGATCCAAGCAATGTTGAAGTATTATATATACTGATTGTGATAATCATTATTAAGGGCTTATCAGAAGACATTGAATTCCATCATTGGGACTAAACCGCAAAGGGGAGTAACATATATTAATAATAATAGAATAAGCAATTTGAAGAGTGCAGCTGCTCTAATTGTATGTAATATTCTTAGGAGATGATCGTTATTATCAAAATGCCTTGATCATGGACCTACATTTATTGACCTTGACCTCTTACTTGATGCATTATATATGTACAGTGTATGTCATTTACGAGGACAATTGAGGGCAAAAGGAATGTCACCCTGAAGATATATGATTCTTAGGTTTATTTGCAAAATTTATAATATCAGATAAGTCAGTATCCTCTATTGATGGGGTGTCCATTACAGGGTCCTTTCTTATCTTTTGTTTTAGAGTCCTTAAGAGTGTAAGTTGAAGGTTTTTGTACCTTGTCTGAATTAACCTTCAAAATGGTACTTATACGAGATCCTCATACAGATCCATCTTGGTTTGTCAAGGTATTTCATAATGATTGTACTGTACTGGTGAGGTAAACATGGGATCTGATCTAATAATAATCCATATACCTTGCTTTGAGACTATTCTAGCATCTGTCATTGGAGTCGTTATACCTTATCATGGAATAGCATTGTGATTTAATGACTTAAAACCAAAATTGGTCAAAATATGCCTATTTTTTATGATTTTCTCATTTTCAAATGGATGCAAATGAATTTTTAGGTGGGTGCATGTCTAACTTTAATATCAAATGGGTCCTACGCCCACTTGCTTTAATGCTGGGGAGATCACTGCATTTGTATTGTTTGCTGGAGGGGGCTGGACTTACTCCCATGTTTCTTGTATTGCATTTTTTCTGAAGAATGATTATATACTTGTTTGGGAATTGACTAGATGCGAGTAGAAATAATCTTGATTTACGTCATTAGATATTCAAAATTCAGTCAAAGTGATGTCATATTTGAATTCTACATGTAAAAGTACATTTAGAAAGATGGTTTCGAAAATTGTTTATCAGCTTTGAAAATTTAATTTTTTTTGAAAATGTGACTTCTTGTTCGGGTTGATTCCCCATAGACCCCATGTTACAAAATCACAAAAAGTGAAATATCTTTTCTTGTATTTGACAAATAAAATTTTCTTTTACTGGACATATTTTAATTTGCATAACTATCAGATGCACAAGGGTTATATGAAAATTGAACCACTAAAATAGATGTAATTTAAGTTAAAGGGAACTTTCTCCTATACCCGCCATGTTATCTGACCCGAACGAGCCACCTGGTGGTCAAACTGGTAACTACCTACTCGCATCTGCGTTATTGGGTTTTATCTCAGTTGATTTACTCTATGGAGTCTTGATCATGGCAAAGATTGACTCACTTATTGAATCACTTTGTTTGCTACAATGATCTGAATCTATTTGGTCTGTATGTATCACAGCGGTAAGTATACCAGGTAGATGGTTCCCTGCAACTGAAAGCAAATCATTTTCACTGATATACACGAAACCTAAACTTCTTAGCTGTGTTTTCTAGATCAGAAAACAGACCTTGGAACTATATATATCAGAAACCTGTATGCTGTGAATTAACCTGCCTGTGGTTCTCATGAGGTTGAACTCCAAAGTGTACTGTCATATGACATAATCTATATTCCTAATTTGAATTTTTAAAAACTAAATTGTACCCATTTCAGAATCTGTTTGTACCCAGTTTAGAAATCATAGAACATTTTAGCATTTATTATTTAGTTTTGTCTTCCAAATGTTTTATCATTCATATAGTTGTCTTGATGGTAGCTATAGTTAGTTTGAATAAAGTTAATTGAGAATTTTATTTGAATTAGTCAGAAAAATTAAAAGATTATCTAAGTTTATATCTATGACTATTGTTCATGTGGAAGATTTATGTTGATATCAATTCTGGTTGTATGTTGTTGATGCTTATTTTTGTTTATCTTCATTTTAGTTCTTGATTATTTGCCAGAATATAAACCTGGAAAATAGTAAATCTTATGGTTTATTGTAAATATAAAGTTACCCTTAATAAAGGAAATGCTATGAATTCTCATCAGTCTGTTTTGACTTCACAAAACCTATAATAATTACCCTTTGCATTCGTTTGACTTCACTTCTTAAAAGAGAGCTTCGTCTTCACTCTTTCAAACTAAAATAAACCTGTGAACTCACCGCGCCAATCAGTGTTCGTCGGCCAAATTTGACCGACGTTCTATATATAGTCATTCCTTCTGACGTCATCCTTGAGCCCGGAATCGGCCAATGACATGCGCATATTTAATTAGCACGCATTTAGCGTATGTTTCTTCAAGCTCGCTGATTACGTCAGCGCGTAGGTCAGAAGTGATTTATTTCCAAAACTGTCACCGGTATCCGTCGTGGGGGCGGGGCTTCTAAACTGTAATATGGTTTATTTATACTAGGCAGAGTGTAGTTTAACTAGACTCTGCGCGCAGGGTATATGATAATGGGTGGTTATGTAAAATAAAACAAAGAACTTCTCAAATTGATTGTCCAAATTGAGTGGTAGTGAATGTAGGAAACTGATCTGTAGCAGGGTATAAAAACAAAGTTAATATAAAGCAGCTTAGTATCCAATATATAGCAACATCATCTATGGATGATTTTCGTATTTTGTGCCTATGTGCATAATGAACATTAAAACTTTAAAGTATGAACAGGAATTTAACTGAAAACAGCACAACCAAAGACATAACAATGTTCTTTCAGGTTCTCATATGGCTTTTAGGAGTTTATTTCCCATAAGTTCTCTGTTTGACAAATGATATATAGATATTTTTAGAGTCAGTTTGTAACATATGTATGTAACATAAGTATTTTGATATGTATTATTATAAACCTCTTAGTATACTCTCACTTCAATAAGCACACCAAAAAGTAATGAAAGCACTGATCGTAGAAACATTTAAAACTATAAACCCATAAGGAAACACATTTCTAATTAGAGGGAATACTATAAATTGAAAAAAAGAGATCTTTTACCTTACCCAAATATGGATGGGGTTCCTAGAAGCCGAAAGCCTATAACGTGCTATGAATTAGACATCAATGGAAATAAGGATATCTTCCACCAGTATGGAGAAAAGGTTAGTCTCGCAAATAATGAGCCTTCTAGAATATATGAAATATTCCCTGAGAGTTTAGAGGTATTTGACCGAGCTCAGCAAGATATTGTCAGATTCAAATATGACCATACAGACAGTAAAGATAATGTTGAGATTGAGGAGCCTAATGTATTTGAACAACCTCCAACAAAGAGATCTATTCCTTTTACACAGAAAAATACAAATAAGAAAAATGGCAAAAGTGTTCAGTCATCCAACATACCACTTGCTAGTACCGATAAACAAAAGAAGTTTCGCCTTTTTTCCAGAAGTAGGACTGAATTTACAAGCCAGGTGAGTAGCTGTAGTATGAAATTATATATTATTATAAGTGTAAAGTTAGTATCCTGCGCCTGTTCGAAAAGGATTGTATTATTATCTAAAAGGTTTTATTTCATCAACACAATGTAATTTCAACAGGGATGTTTTGGAAGCACATCCTAATATTTTCAAAGGTGAATAGGTATTTAGAGTAATAGATCATCTGTCTATCTACATGTAGAGTATGGCAAATTCTATATTATGTTTTATAGAATCACACACACTTAAACTTTTCTGAAGTGAATATAGCAAAACTGAACATATCCCATTTTTGGGAGATTCCTTTCCCAATATTATTGATAATCCAGGTAATGTGAACGTGAGGATGACCAATGCTAGAATCATTCTTGATGAGTCAAAAATTGCTACAAGTGCTGCAAAGCCTCATTGGACTTTCCTTTCCTTGAAAAACCAAGGCTGTAGATATGTATGAATATTATATTTACATTAGAGGCTTTTATAAAGGGAAACATATTTGGAAATGTGGAATTGTGTGTGATATGGCAGCTGGGAGATATAACACGGGGAAAATGATGAAGAATGGGTATGGAATGGGATAGGTTGGTGTAAAGCTTCATAAAAATTACATTCAGTTTTAAATGAAAAGGTAATTGGGGATGGTTATAAAAAATAACAGCATCACAAAACAGTTTCTATTGACCAGTCAGTGTCTAATGTTTAATATAACAGATTGGCAATTTTTGCTTATTTTATGTATACAAACTGTATTATATATATTTTTTGATAATTTCCAAATTGTTTCAAATACTCAGAGGTGTGATGTCAGGTCAAGAAATGTCAAGTCATTAGATGTCAGTTCATGAGCAGTATATACTGACAAATTCTATAAATTCTATTTTATAATTGATATCCCTCCCTCCTTTCGAAAATTAGTGTGACAAGGTGCATTAGATTAATAAATAAAACAAAAGTTTGCTCTATCATTTTTTATTGCAGTATTATAAGGGATGGTGTTAGCTAGTACAGTGCACCTGTAATATATTCATCCTGTTTTTGAAATTTTCTTAAAAACTAAATGGGGTTTTAATTTTGAAACTAAGCCTTTGATAGTTCTGAAAGCATATTTATGGCATTTGGGTTTCATACTATAGTTTTCACAAGAAAATGCAACTGCATGATATTGTATTTAAAGAAAAAAGAAATGTTATATTTAAGGGAGATAGTGGATTGTAGGATTTAGCTTATATTAACATACCTACAGGATCCTGGTTCAAAGCCATTCTAGAAACAATTTCATGTACTCCTGCTGCTTGACTCTCCCTGTATTATCTTAATTGAATACCACACATGCTAGATGAAATAATGATTTTCATTGATGTGATGTTCAGCATTCAGCATTCATCAGTGAAATATAATAATTACATACCCCGATATAGATACAGGATATGATATGTATTTGAGATGAACACATGTTTTGTGTTTTTTGCTGATCAAAATAAAGGATAATATATCAATATATATTCTGTGATTAATGATTAGTAATATTTCTACAGTACTGACGGGTAGAAACACACTTTATTGAATTACAAAGCATCTACAATTAAAATTGTTAAAGATAAAAAAGCCCATTAATCCCTAGTTTGGTGCAGCAATATCCAAAGTTCTTCTAACCACCTCTGTTAAAGAAAGATTTAGTGTTAACAGAAAATGATGTCTGTGAGGCTAGTAAAGGTGTATTTCCGCACAGTATGATTGGCCAAATTATTTTACTGCGAAACATCATTTTTAAAACCAAATTCAGAAGCAAACCACAAAACCTGAAAATCCAATAAGACTGCTTTATTCAACTCTGTTTTTGAGTCTGTACCTCTAGTTTTTTGTGAAATGATGACGCTCTTTACCAACCTCTCTTGTTCTCATCCTACCGCATTATTAGGTGTTTCTAATGAACCCTGCTTATGTGACTAGAATCACAAACGTTTCTTCGTTTGATGAAAAAATATGTTTACCTAATTTCCGTACGCTGAACCATAATAAATAGTGAAGTGTGTACATCTCCAACTGATTACAAACCAATATGTTTTACTATCCAGAATATAATATCAAAATAAACAGTGATTATAAACAGGAAGCTATAATTGAATTTTATGTATGAAAACTAACGTCATACGAAATAGAAT
Source organism: Owenia fusiformis (assembly GCA_903813345.2). Lineage (NCBI taxonomy): Eukaryota > Metazoa > Annelida > Polychaeta > Sabellida > Oweniidae > Owenia > Owenia fusiformis. Next base: position 32,146,432 of record CAIIXF020000007.1, read on the forward strand.
CTTGAAATCCAAAACATTGACATATGAATGTTAGTCATATTGAATTATCAATAATATATTTACGTGTATAGTGAAACAATGTCGTCTCAACTTTGATTCTGATCCTAAGTAAAAGTGTTCAGCTTGAGGATTTAGGAGTGTTCATATTATAGAAACACGCAAAGATGTTCAACTTAGAGATCCAGAAGTGTTCACATAGAAACATGATTACATTAGATTTAGTATTCACATAAGGGAGGAGTATAAGTATTCATATATAAGAGAAGTGTTTATATAAGAGGAGTGTTCATATGACAAGGATTCATATTAGAGAAGTGTTCAAACATTGATGAGGTGTTTATGTGAGATGTTTCTTCAAATTAGACTCATTTCTGTAATAACAATAACCATCTGTCAAGATAAATCATTAATGGCAAGGTCATCAAACAATAATATGCTTATATTTTTTCATCACATCACATTGAAACAATTGTAATTACAAGATATCTAGGTTATCATCATTATTCTCTTTTTATGATTAGGAATTACAATTTTAAGGTTGATACAATTTTTTATACCAATAAATATATCATTACTCATCAAACAGTGTGCAGACTGGCATTAGCTAGTGAGTAGTAGAAATGGTGATTTATGTATTATGCTGTCCTTGACAAAACTATGGCATTGTATTTGTGTAACATGCAATAGAATAATGTTCTGCTTATTTTATAATCAGGTTAGATGTCATTAAAGTATTTGGAATGAAATAACAATAAAATGCAAAGGTTACTAGGACTGATTAAAAATGTATAGAGTGGTAGGTGTTCACGTTTTGAAGTTTTTAACATGATAATCTTTGGCAGATCAAAACTTGAGATCAAAAGTGTTCAGGTTAGAGAGGTGTTCAAGTATACAGAATATACAGCAAATGCTGGAGTTTGTATTTAGACATTATTATATAGCACTATGTACCCTATGCACTATTGTATCATGTGTATACTTTATACTGCTTATACTGCTTGTACCACATGTGTAATTATACCTTGTCTGTAATCTCCCATCAACATTCTGTAATTTCTATTATAGTTTTCACTAAACTCACCCATTTTCTAGTCTAGGGACAAACTAATTTGACAAGTGTGGATGGTGTTACAGCTCAAAAATTATTTATGCTGCGCAATCTATTTTTAGCTAATTCTTCCTCAAGCATGTAAATGATGTCTGGCCTTTCTGCAATAAAGCCCTGTTGTAATTTGTTTTAAAGCTATTTACTCATTTAGTAACAGCCAGTTAAGAAATCTTTAAATGTGCCACTATCTCAAGGAAACAAATGGGTTAAGTTGAGGCAAAATATGAAAGAACTACTACTCAATTTACGATATATAAATGTATAAGAATAGGTATTGTTTCCAATAAAATTGCATATTTGTCGAAAAGTTGAAATCTCATGCTAGCCTGTTTAAAATTGATTTGCACCCTGTTAAATTGATATAATTTTCATTCATTTAACCAAAATAGGCAACATCTGTGTTAAGAAAAAACTTGGGAAAATGTACATTGTATAATATTATATGATGCTCTTAAATTTGGGTCATAGACTATTAACATTCAAATAACATGAGTACAACAAATAATGAAGCAATATGCAACAAGAATTGTAACATTATGCCTGTATCATAAAATAGGTAGACCACCCCCACTAAAATCTATAGCCCCTTGAAACGAAATTATAACAAACACAGTTTATTGTTCTCTATTTATAGAATATAAACAAGTAATAGTCTTTTGTAAAGGTATTTGGACTGTATTATCTCGTACTCCCTAATTGTGAATATTATTTTTGTATGAATGGAATGATTTGCTACTGTTTCTGGGAGAGATGCTATTGATTTTCTCATCAGCTTGATACTGTACTGTCACAGTTCCCCCTCTTACATAATTATGCTGTGTTCATCCTCGCATAACACCTACCATGGAAATCATAGTGAAATAAAATGGAATTATTCTGATCATCTCAGGAAGATTGCTTCTCAACTTCAGATTTAATCTGTATATTTTCTTTTGGGTAGTGTTTGAAAATAAAAGGCTATTTAGTTTATATTTATAAAAAGTGATGGTATCTCTAAAGTATATATGGGAAATAAGAATTGTAATTATATATGTTTTTTGTTTAGGGGTTTTAATTCCAATATTTTATTTCACCATTTAACTATTTTAGATACTGTATTTCGTGAATGGTACTCTCAGATTACTCCCCCACCAAGATCATCCAGCAATTGAATTAGGTTAAGGGTGAAATGTTACCCTTTGCATCAATCAAATCATTCTTATATTATTCAAATAAATATAATAACCTCTGAACTCACTAAGTCAATGATATCCAGTTACAGCAATTTCTGTTACTTCATTTAGCATGACCCTCTTGTATTCTCTGAATTGTTGAATGTCAAAAGTGATCATTCAAAGCTAGTCAGAGGGTTGTACACTATTGTGGATGAGCTGAGGGTGTTTGGATGCAGTAAAGGTTAATAGGTTTTTATTAGCATATTAGGGGTGTGCTGAAGAATAATGCATTGATGTATGAGACTGGGGGAGTGAATGTAAAGTAGTTGTAAAACTCAATTCTGCCCTGAAAAACATTGACCAAGCTATCTAATGGTATACTCTTGTTTACATTTGTGTATTATGATTTAATTGTAACAAATTCTGGGGTTAATTTGTATTTATTTATCCTATTATCATTATAGACGACTGAGTTGAAAGTATTAAATTATTACAAGAGGGAAACAAATGTCATGTATGTAAACTAGAAATATAGTTTTTATGTCCCCACCACATAGTGTGGGGCCATATTGTCGGCCTAGGCGCGTCCGTCCGTCTGTCTGTCTGTCTGTCTGTCTGTCTGTCTGTCTGTCTGTCTGTCTGTCTGCTGTCCGTCTGTCCGTACATCCGTCTGTCCGTACGTCCGGCAGTTTTCTCCAAAACCGCTACAGATATCACCTTCAAATTTTCAGGGATAACTTATGAGTGCATACAGATGTGAATGAAAAAGAATTAACTCAATAACAACTTCCTGTCGGCCATTTTGAAGTCAAATGCTAAAATCCTTATCTGCACACTTTAAGAAAAACGGCTTCACAGTTGCTTTTAAAACTTTAACATCTTGTTCAGCTCACTTCATTCTAGATCTGATTAGGTTTTGGACCTGTAAGCTCAGTCATGTCAGCCATTTTGAATGTTTTAAGAAAAGTTAGCGCACGATAATACTTTGTATCATATTGAATGGTGTTATTCAGTTTTCATACTTTAACTATTTAGTAGCTTTATAAATAATTTCAGGTGTACTTTGTTGTAAAAGCCTATGTTATTGTTAACAGTAGTTATATGTGATAATTTTGTTAAAAGAAATTAGCAAAAACTCATAATCACTTTTTTATTGTCGGCCATTTTGGATTTTTCGGTCCTAAAATCTCGTGTGTAAAGTCTTGTCTACACGTTTTCAGGTCAACCGTTTGGTGAATCAATTTCAAATTTTCAGGGATGATTCTTAGTATGAAAATCTAGATCTGATTCGTTTTTGGCCATTCTGGGTAAATGTCAAGGCAGCCATTTTGGATTTTCCGTCCTAAAATCTTGTCAGTAAAGTCTTGTCTACGCATTTTCAGGTGAACCGTTTGGTAGATCAATTTCAAATTTTCAGGGATGATTCTCAGTATGAAAATCTAGATCTGATTAGTTTTTGGGCATTCTGGGTAAATGTCAAGGCAGCCATTTTAGATTTTCCGTCCTCAAATCTTGTTTGTAAAGTCTTGTCTACGCATTTCCAGGTGAACCGTTTGGTAGATCAATTTCAAATTTTCAGGGATGATTCTTAGTATGAAAATCTAGATCTGATTAGTTTTTGGGCATTCTGGGTAAATGTCAAGGCAGCCATTTTGGATTTTCTGTCCTAAAATCTTGTCAGTAAAGTTTTGTCTACGCGTTTTTAGGTGAACCGTTAGGTAGATCAATTTCAAATTTTCAGGGATGATTCTTAGTATGAAAATCTATATCTGATTAGTTTTTGGGCATTCTGGGTAAATGTCAAGGCAGCCATTTTGGATTTTCGGTCCTCAAATCTTGTCTGTAAAGTCTTGTTTACATGTTTTCTGGTTAACTTTGTGACGGATCAATTTCAAATTTTCAGGGGTGCTTCTTAGTATGAAAATCTAGAACTGACTAATTTTTGGGCATTCTGGGTAAATTTTAAGGTGGCCATATTGGATTTTCCATCCTCAAATTGTGTCTTGTCTACTCATTTTTAGGATAACCATTTGACGGATCACCCATAGGTGGGGACATTTTGTACACATTTGTGTTCTTGTTTTAAGATGCTAATTCACTCCCGGATGAAAAATGATTAGTTCCTCACTAAATGGTATGTTATCAACAATTTACGTAGATATATGATTGAATATCTGCTTATTACATATCTGCACGCAGGTGTACTGGTAAAAATATTGTTGTTATTGGATTAACATAGTAAATATCTCTGTGGAATTAAACAGACAATATATTATCTAAAGGCTGGTTATCAGTATTAGAGCAAAAAGCTTTTTGGAAAATTAGAAACTGTGTCTTGATGATTATATTAATCTACTCTGGTGAATTTATTCCTTGCATATATTAGAAATTAAACAAATGAAGAAGATGGTATTGAATAAATAGAAATCTGAAAATCAGAAAGATTTTCATTAAGCAATTGATATAATTGATGCAGAACACTTCCATCATCAATTTATAAATAAATAAAGATTTAATAGCTATGTGTTAGTTTGAGAACAGAAAGTGTCTCGTTCCCTCATTCTTACAGTATGATAAATATGCCTGGCAATCCACAGAACATCTGAATATTTACAAGCGTAATAACAAGATTACCGTTGTAGAGAGATTGCTCTATATCTGTTGGAGTGTCACCCTAATTGTATTTTCAACACTACAGGTTGCGAATAATACATAATACAGATCATTCGCTGCTTGGGATGCGCAAATGAATAAGAGTTCTTGAAAAATACGATGCATAGCCAAGGAGGAATTAATTCTCACAGAGGCACAATTACTTCTCGAAGCTTAGCAATAATTTAACTTATCTATAGCCGTACATAATATTTGGATCTTATTAGCTAACTCTCATTAGGTTGTTTTATCCAAGTTGCATTTTAAGCAATTACAGAGGATTTTTATAAAAATTACGCTTTGTTCGGGAAATTTGAAGATGGAATTATGCTAGAAATGGGAAGATGGAGAAGATATTCGTCAGGTCTAAGTGACCTTGACTCGTCTCTCTCATTGGTAAGCCTTTACATATACTAAAATATAACTTCTACTTATGCTATTTCGTATTAAACATAATTTGTCTGGAAATATCTGTAAGATCCCTGTAATATTATTAAGTAAGCTGGGTAGCATGTATAATTTGGCAAATGTAATCTTCTGCACATACCGACATTATGTATCGCAGGTAGAAAGTTGTTTTTAAAAATCTACCTTTAGATTGGTTATGCTATACAATGTATTGTAGAGTATGTGTAGCATATCTGCTAGCTTGTAAAGGCGCCCAAGTTTAGAAAAGTGATGTTTTCTGATTTTTCTGACGTAGGTTTTGACACAACATATGGAATAGAATGTTTCATCTTTTACAATAACAAGTTTTATGATAATCTTGCACTTGTGAAACTGTTACAAAGTCAGGGATATATTCCACACTCTCTCTACCTGCGTATATAGATTGCTATATTGCTCTATCCCTAGACCTCTCATTTCCGAAACAATCTGTTTGTTAATTTTCTCTGGTTGTGACATTTACAGGGGAATTAAGCTAGGAGTCTTTCTCTTCTATGCAACATATTGATGGGGTGATGTGCTATTGCTTTTGCATGCAGATCTCAGGCTCAAACTCACTTTGCATTTTTGTCCAGAATGTGTGGGATACAAAAGGCAAATAATTATCATTTTCACAATTACCTATCTGCCTTTTATCAAAATGTGCCATCATTTTATCTTCTTTTTTTATTAAGTGCAGATTAAATTTTTCAATTTGGTGCAAATAGGTTTTCAATTTGGTGCAAATATAGGTAAATTAGGTGCAAGCCTTTCAAGTTGCAACACTTACTTGCCTCAGTGATGGGGAGAACACTGGAATAAAACAACATGGTCAGCAAAGTCTCCTTTGAGAGAAGGCATCTGGAATGTTAACCTCCTTTGGGAGTCAGTAGGATTATTACATATATTATGAATTCTCTCTGGTTTGTTCTTAACTATATGAGCTGTCAAGAAGTAAATCAAGTTAGGTCAGAGAGTAGAAATAATAAATTCTGTGAGGTAACTATTACGTCAGTATAGAATTAGCTAAATAGGCAGTAAGTTGACATCTTGCTCTTATAACAGGAAGTACAGCAGGTACTAGCAATCCCATAATCCTTTGCAAGTATTCTGTCTGTAGGTCATGCGTCATTGGTTTATTCCTCAGAATTAATAGCAGTCACAGGAATCCCACATGTGTTATTTTACCCAATGAATAGAGATCAAACAATTTGTTTTCCTTGATCCATAAATGATCATTTAAAATTCAGATATTGATGGGAGCTTGAAGCATGTAGAATATTTACGAGAACTAACAAAGCTTTTACATGCTTAGTGGGATAGAGAAGAGGGGTAATAATGAAGCAGTTTAATGTTTTAAGGAATTACAAGCACTGTAATTTAGTGCATAGTCAGCAATGTTCTAACCTGCTCTACCTTGAGGAGAGTGAAGTCTTCAGTGTTTAAAGTTTGAGGGATTGTTTAAATAGAAACCAATTTCAAAAAAGGAGGGTGTTTACTAAATAATGTTCATCTAATGTGAATATCAGAATAAATGAAGTGATCTTTTCAATTAACTGTCAGTAAACTAAAGTTACAATAGTTAACTTGGAAATTGTTTATATCATAAACATATTATCATGTTTCATTTCATAAATTAGAAGATCTTCATAAATGAGAGAAACATTGATTATTATTTTCATTAAATATTGTCTGGATTTGGATAATATTAATAACCTGAAACCGCAAATAATTATGCGCAAATAATGTTTTGTAATATAAAACCCATAAGCAGTTATTTCCCTAAGGTTCCAAGTGTATTGGAATTTGCTGTTTCGCTTCAAGCACCTTGTGACCTCTTTAGGATAACAATATATTATATAAACCCATCTGCTTGGGGTGTTCAGATCCTCACAATATATTATAATGGTTATGTGATCAATTACTTATGTAAAAATACAAAAGTTCTTCTACCTTCTTACAAATATTCAGATATTTAGAACCCACCTTGATTGCATCTGCTAGTACTCGTCATATTTGAAGTTTGGCATTCATCCAATCAGAGGAGAGTACTTCAAACTTTTACCTATTATGCATCTTAAAGATTTTTTTCAAAGATACTACCTTTGGGCATTTGTGGGGTTCTTGAAGAATCAATTTTGACTGCAAATCTCAACAATTTGAAACCGATCTACTAAAACTAATAATTTGGATATCAAAAATCTGAATTCTTACTATGGTCTCCCGTTACTGTTAATATACAGCTCCAAATTCAAGATCGCCAGAAATAAAGATTTTAAATAAGCTTTATGTTATCCATGCCAAGGATACCATATTATTTGAATGCCAGACGTTTATGCATACTTCTGATCTCTATTTTGAAGAGTTATTTGTTTATTATAACTCAGGTTGATCCATCAGGGGAGAACACTGCATCTGTTGCATGCATATTCTCACTTATCAGACCCTCTTTTAGCCCAACTGGTGAGAGCCTTGATAGAGTTGATGTTGTGAAGATAACAATGATGCATACAGGATTTAAAGATAAAGAGTTAAACAACAAGTTGTATCTGAAATAGGAGATCAAGATTCCCCATGCTTGACAGCTTGATTTTTTATTCTGCCAATCTTGTTTCTGTGTGATCATTTTGACTCACCAAATCTTGAAAAACAATGTAAGGTAGTCACATACCATGTTTTGTTTTATTTTATGCCGATCTTGAAGTGACTTATATTTGTGCCACTAGTCATCAAGAGTGAATACCTTAAAATGTCTTTATGTAACCAACACAAGTGTTGACATATTGTTATATTCTCCAACCTTTTATTGGTGGTATTTGGTGTCAATCTCTGACAAATGGCAGGTGGTAACATTTTACATGTTTATGCTTTGTTTATATATGCCATCAGTAACATACTTAGAGGTTATGTCACTATGACGTGAAATATGCCCGAGTTCTGTCGATATAGGCCGACCTTGGGAGGCCTATATCTCGACAAGAACAAGGGCATATTTCACGTCATAGTGACATAACTGATGTATTACATACTTAATAAGACTAAAGTGTTCCAATCTGAGCGTCTAAAGTTAAAAGTTCGCCCAGAATTCGAAAGAAATTGAACTTGATTTGCCGAACCACACTCTGAAAGTGCCCACTAACATCTGTACAGATTAATGTGCGTATAACAAATCCGCCATATGCCGAGTTCAGAACACGCAATTCTTACACTTAACGATCATGGTATCAGTAATTTATATGATACAGAGCTGCTTCATTATTGAAATAGTTCTAAATCACCTTGAAATAAATACGTGAAGCATATAGGTCCAATGGGAATCCCAGCTGGGAAACCCCGATGTCAAAAGTTCATTCTATCCCATAATTCAAAGAAAAAACAAAAGTTCGATGGCTAGAGTAAACGCAACATACTAGTATTACTATCAGTTCAGTATGTACATGTTGTGACAAATACATAATGAGCATGGTGTTTACTTACCCACGCATTGACGTAAATTCCATTACAGTGTATTTGTGACTATTGGCCCTGTTAAAAATGTTCAACCTTGAATTTGGGACATTCAACCCCATGATTATTTCATTGAAAAACTGAAAAACAATGGATGAAAAAAACAAACCGTTGAAAAAAATACAATGGTTTTTTTTCAACACATTGAAAAATTCAGTTGTAGTTTTCAATATATTGAAAAAAATTCAATAATATATTTTGCTCATACAGTAAAACTCCTCTGATAGAAGTAGAAAAGTTACTTTAGGTTATCTTGGTATTTATAGTTTATGTGAATGCTTATAACAACATTTAGTGTTTGTGAAAGATTTTAAAGGTATTTTGTCAGGAGATAATGATTGATGATGTTTAAAAGTTTCATTGTCATTGGTATGCTAGATGATCTGTTTAGAATTTTCTATGGGTCAAATCATGAGCTCAACTAAATGGAAAAATTATTTTTTATTTTAATTCAAAATGAAATTATCTGTTTATAATTTCCCTTGATTAGGTCCTTAAAAATACAAATGAATTGGGATGTTATTAGACCTTGTTAACGTATTGTTTGGATGGGTTTAATAATCAAAGAAGACAATTTCATATTAACCAATAAATTAATGATTTTATGTTCAAACTTTATGTTGCCTCTTTAAGTTGATACTAACTTTGGGTGTTATTATGAAACAAGTGATCGAATGTTGCTATTATGAAACAAGTGATCATGATCTAATGTTGCTATTATAAAATAAGTGATCTAATGTTCTATATGTCTCTGGTAAAGATGACTGTTAACATGCTGTTTATTTTTTTTATATAGAATCACATCCTTCCATACATTGTATAATATAAACTATATATCAAACCAATTATTTCATTCAAAATTAATGCATTACATTAATTTATGAAATTATAGTAAGATTTCACTGTTTAAGTATGATATTTTAGATCGTATTTTCCCCATACAAATTGAATATAGACCCCAGTACTCGGGGAGTGCGATAAAAAGATTTGTCTACTTGTTGAGAGCATGCAATTTTTCATAAAAACACTAAAACAAAATTGAAAGTTAAACTCATGAATTTTGTTATACATAAAAAATTACCTACTCCATGCAATAGGTATATCATATGCAGGTAACCTTCACTTCTGTTTGAAGTCCAATAAAGCTAGGAGTAAAACAGTGTCAGAGTATACATGTAATACTTAAAATGTACCACTTCTTTTTCAAATTTTTAATGGCAAGATATAGTGACATTAGAATATTCACATATGCTTTTAGTATAATTTTGAAGGTATTAATGAGATCTAGATGTATTGGGTCTTTTTCTTTTTTCATGAAAAGTAATGTTAATGTTTGTCTACCATAGGGGAGCATTTTCAAATATGGTTAATCTGAAAACATAGGATCAAATCCTATGCTAAGGGCTGATGTGAAAAAGACACTCCACCCTGGTGGGAATCGAACCCACAACCTCCTGATTACATGTCAGGTGCTCTACCACTTGAGATACAGAGCCAACTGACTCTTTCACATCAACATTGCATATATGGCATCACAGCCAAATACATTAAACCAAATCCCTATCCCAAATTAATGACCATTAAATCAATTTAAGAAATGATAGAAAGATTTCACTGTTTAGTATTATATTTAGATTATATTTTCCCCATATTCACAAATTGAATATAGGCCCCAGTAAACACGGGGTGCGATCACAAGATCTTTTACTCTTAAACAACCCCCTTTTCCCCCATTTTACTACGTTCATTCATATGGCAAACTTACCAAGTTTTTATCTTATTCTCTAAAGTTAATGCTAACTTTAGATTCAAGTACAGATGTAAATTGCTTAAAGAATTAATCATGTTTGATTCAAAGTTTCATGTTTACAAAATTCAAGCAATAGAAAATTATGCAAACAATCATAGAAAATTATGCAAATGAGTCATGTGATCATTGAAAAATTTATGTCAAACTCACTTCCACCAGCCAATGTCTTAAGACAGATCTTATGACCAGTTTATATTAGAGTATATTAGGATTGCTCGATGCCTTATTTTAATCACAAGATATCACCTCCAATTAATCAAATGATATTGATATATTTTAGATATAACCGATAATCAATTTTCTTCCACAGATCTTACCACTAAATTGTTAAGAACTTTTTTTCCTACTATATTCTATTATTATTCTGAAATGGATGCTTATTTACCATTAGATGAAATTCAATCATATGACTGATTATAAAAGAAAAGGATGTGCCTGTGAGTTAAAAATAAACAAATACTTATGATCAAAATATAATGAGTTAATTTAATGTGGATGTTGTAATAAAGTCCAGACATGTTTTATTTCTTTGACATCAAAGACTATTAATTCATGAGAAAATTATGCCTCTTCATACATTTGTATTACATACATAAGTGTTATTTCAATAATACGATTATAAATGTAATCATTCTCAGTTCTGATGAGTTAAAAAGAAATCAGTTGAATCATTCCACTTTTTTTAACATCCTATAAGACATATTACTTAATCAATGTAGTAATAGAAATTATAAGAAATATAATTAAATATAACTTTTATCAATTACACCCTTGGTATACGCAGCTAACGAAAATTGACCGGTACGGGTCAAAAGCTGGACCGGTAAAACAGCCATAACTTGCTCAATATTGACTTCCTCGTGTCTAATTTGAAATATATGATGCCTCCCGATGCTTTTAAGTACCCCAATTTTTTACAGATTTTTAAACGGACCAAAACTCTCTAAATGCGCATTTATACTCTTTTCTCTCAAGAACGACTGTCTCATTTTCACGATAACTTTTATTTAGTACTTCTAACATATAAGATCTATTTTCCCCATCAAGATATGATGTAAATGACATGCCATTTACATCTTGTGAGTTTCAATGACACGCGTTTGATTTTATAAAAAATGCCAAACTTTGTGACAAAGAATTTCATCCTGCTTGCAGCGAGAAGATGGACCGGTATAAATATAACTTTACATTCAAAGTTTTGACAAATAATTTACATTCCTATTTCTGACTGAGTTACATTATGCCATTTTGAAATCTGTATAATGGAAATATTGTAGCATAGCCAGGAAGAGGCAGACAAGGCAAACTTCAGAGCTTTTTAACAGGTTTGGAAATATTTTTTGCATCATTGCTATTTTCTTCCTGGAAACGCGACTGGTACGGATGTTATTGTAAAGCTCATATATGTTTTAAATGGACATTAACATACATAATAGCATCATAGATTACAAAGTTCATGAATCTAGAAGTAGATATTTTTTCAATAAAAATGAGCTAAGAGCTACTCCAAATACTGTAAAATTGAAAATTACTGTGATTTTGGTATACAAATTGGTACTCCATATTTTGCAAATAGTAACACCCCAGTCACATTTGTCGCACGGCGGCCGTAAGCTGACCGCAGATCAATTAAATCGGTGAATTTCTGCGGCGAGCGTAGGAAAACCATGGGCGCCTTGCGGTCTCCGTACGGCGTATGCAGATTTTTACAGGCCACAGGGAAGGCGTAGAAATTATAACTCGGAGTTATAATATTTTTCATTTCTGCGGTGCCCGTAGAAATCAACTGGCTCAACAAGATTGAATCATTATTTGTCTATGTTTCACTATCACTTTTCATTTGATATTACATCCTAGCACTATGAATAACATCTACAAATTGTCCTGATGTAAATAAAATGAAAAAAAGTATTATTTATCAACAGAAATTGAAAATTCACCGTGCGGCTGCCGTGGGAAATGTGACTGCAAAAGTATGAGAGCGCAGAAATTCTATGGCGAGCGTAGAAAAGCTACAGATGTACTGGCTGCAGAAATGATAGACCGCATGGCGGCCGTGGGAAATGTGACTGGGGTGTAAGGCCCAAATATTATTTCCAACACATTTAAGGCCTTTTTGAGATGTCATGCTCTTATTTTAAAGTAAGTAGCTACATATAAATGGCCTCAACTCCCCCCCCCCCCCCACTAGGAATGAAAGTGCTTTTATTCTACTTCTTCATCTAGTTTGATCTTGCAGGGATATTTCTTGTATCAATGCAAAAACTTAAAAATTATGAACAAAACTACAGAAAAAATGTAGATATCAGCAATCAAACATTTATAAGAATAATTTCATTTTGACCATTCTAACAATAAAGAGAAAGCTGTTAACACCAATCTTTAATGGTCATCCTGGTCACAACAGGTTGTTATGAAAACAAAAGCATTGATTGCACTTATGATCATGTAGCTATTATCCAAAAATATGTAGTCTTCTGAATTCATTAAACGATTTAAATTTGAAATGTATAACAGAATTCCTCTAAACCGAATTTGTAAACCTAATCAAAAACATAACCTCATATTATATGATATTTCTAATGATCAATTGAAAAAAGTAGCAAAGTTATTACTTTTACTATTTCATAAGATCTTATTATCACACTTTTGTTCAAGGGTCACATGACTCATTTGCATAATATACAATGTTCATTTGCATAATATTCAATGTCTTGAATTTAGCCAAAAGTGTTCTGCTATCCAAGTTTCACAACACTACAACTGAAATGATAAAATATCAAATATTACTTCCTTAGATCATATATTTAGTTAAAGCAAAAATATAAAAATATATCATTCTCTTGATATTCACTAGCAGATATTGTTGTTTGCATGATTGAAACAGATGTTTTAAACATTTAACCAATCTGTTGATTTGATTTTGGTTCTCAAATAGATATTTTCTTATCGATTTACAAGAGTTGCCTGAATTCCCAATATACTTGTTTATATTTTAAAAGGGCAATAAGTACTTGGCTGTTCTTTCCTGTCACATTCATTCTAATTAATGATTTAAACTATATGAAAGGTGAAGTGAGTGTCAAAACACTAATTTCATGCCAAATAGATTTTATCTCGCACCATTCAATATCTTGATATGTCGAGAATTTAGTGACAACTCCATCGAAACAACATGGGCTACTAACTGGGCATCATATGTAACACCCTTACCCCCCCCCCCCCCCACTAAACCCAGTCATGTTTATGTCTTTCCAGTGATGTTCCTTCCCGCGTCAGTTAATAAACTTCAAATTAAACTGAGAATTCACTTTTCCAATTCTAGATTGAAAAAAAAAGATTAGTGAACAGTCAAAAGTATTAATTTGATAATTGATGTGTAATATCTTCATATTATTATTTTACATGTGTTGCTTAAAAATATACTGAATGATAAATGTTCTTTTAGATTAGGAATAGTATGATTTGTAGAATTGCTTCCGCTACATAATGCTGTATAGAGCAACCGTGGGCGTAGCCTGGGGAGATTGTTGAAAATTACTTTTGATCCCTTACCCCCTTTTCAGATCTCGCTTCACTCACAGAAATGCACCCCCCCCTTTGAGCTTGCTGGCTATACCCCTGGCTACAATGATTTATTACATGTACCTATAATAACAATTGGAGACTAAACTCTGCGAGGGTTGTTAAACCAACAAATTAGTATAATATGATAACAAAGGGCTAATTTCTTAATCTGTCCATTTCCTTGTTTTATTACTGTCTGATCAGAACCACCTTGATTACTTTTTATGTCTAGCAATTATTATAGATTTGATGAACTATAATCTTTACTTCTTCAGTGTTTTAGAATATGCTTTTATTATAAGCTTAGTCCATTTATGTACCCATGTACATTATGGGCCTTACTAGAAGATTAAGGACTATTAAGAGAGATATTTTTAGGTTATTAGGTCACTATAGTGGTAATATATAATAGTTCGTTTTATACCTTGACCATTAATGTTAGCAGTTATATAAATTTAAAGAAGGATATGAGAATGAAAATTCTCTAGATCAGTGATTTATGAAATCAAACAATAAATAGGAAGTGGTAATATCAATACATGTATTGATATTCCAGAGATTGACATGGGCATAGCCTGGGGAGTGCCCCCCCCACCCCACAAAAAAGCAGTTTTGTAAAATTTGTTGTAAAAACATTATCAAATTACATTTTGAAATGCTTAGATTGCACTATAGACAATATAGATTTTAAAAATTTTCCAGGGCTCTTAGTGTTGCAAACTCAAAGAATCACCCCCCCCCCTTACAAGTGCTGGCTACACCCCTGGATTGATGCACTCTTTTAAATGAACTTTTTGATCACAACAGATTGTATAATTATAAAAACAACAAAAATGTTGATTGCTTTGGTGATAATTTTCCAGCCGTTTGCTGTTTATTGTAATTCTTAAATCACTTTTAAGTTTGGAAATTGATATTAAAACTATTTTTCTAATTTCTCTTTTATCAAAAAACTGTAACATTAAATGTTTTAAATGAACAATTTCATTAAGAAAAGTTTTAGAAACATATTTCCAAAATAACATTTCAACAACTTCAAGGGTCACATGATTCATTTACATAATATACTATGCTCATTTGCATAATATTCAATGTCTTGAATTCAGCAAAATTAAAACTTCTCTACTAATATGTGACTTTGGGCTTTCTGGAACCAAAGAGTCAATAAAATATATATATTATATACAGGTCCATCCCAAGAGATTGTGGTTTTTACCAACTTTTAAAATATAATCTTCTTTGAAAATGTAACTTCTAGGTCGGCAAGATTCCCCATAGATCCCATGTTACAAAATCACAAAAGTGAAATGTTGTTTTTTGTGTTGAGCAGAATATCCTATGATTTTGAGGAATATCATTTTTATCTACGAGGTGATATTGATATCTGAACGAGAGTGCAAAGCGAATGAGTGTATATATCAATATCACAGAGTAGATTAAAATGATATTCTGAAAAAATCATAGGATGTTCTTATTATCCTACACTTACAAGGAGTGTACTAAATGTATAATATCATTGCAAAATGAATTTTATGCCAAATAGAGTCAATTTGGTCGGAAATCAACAAGTGGAGTATATCGTCACAATATCCTCCGCATATTGGGTTTTCCGGAGTATATCGTCATGATATCCTCCGCCCAGAGTATATCGTTACAATATCCTCCGGATATTCATTTTGCCAATAAATATCAAATTTATTTTTTAATGGTATTATACATTTAGTACACTAAGTGTGGGATAATTTCTTTTACTGGACATATTTTCATTTGTATAATCAGACACATAAGGATTATATGAAAATTTATCTCTTTAAACTTAAATATATATACCTGCCATGTTAATTTACCCGAATCAGCCACCTAGTGGTGAAACTAGTAACTACCGACTAGCATCTGGGTAATAAGGATTTGATTGTATCCTGCCTTCAATGTGATATTTGGTCTGCATTAGCTATATTTCAGAACGTGTTAAAGATAAACACTGTGCCTTCTTTAATACCAAATACATCCTTTTCTTGTTCAATTTCTATTTTTTCAATCTGATGACATATATGAACTCCCTCCCCCCCCCCCCAGAGTCATAAATTCTTTGGAAAACAGCATCCTTCTTCAAAGGACTTAATTTATTTATGCTTAAATTATGGAAAGAAGTGAAACCCCTTGAACCAAGGATGAGGAAAAAGCAACTCTACAGAGTAATAAATCCCATCAAACAAAAGATAAATAGCAACCATCATGAAAATTCTTGTAGCTTCTTTGTCTCTCAGTATCAGCATATAAGATTAGAACCAAATCCATCATCTGATATTTGAGTCAAATATTATGCTTTTGCTTTTTTTTACTTCTTTTTTCTACTTGTATATAACCTATCCACTGGTATTTGATTTATACATTTTTTTATGCTTTCATCCTGGCAATTTTTTCTCAACCAGAGCTCCTTTGTCCCTAGGTATCAATAAAATAAAACTTGAACCGACAGATAGCTTCTCTAAATCCCCCTGGAACTTCGTTCGATGACATGATCATGCAGTATTCACCATCTTTAGCACTTTCAAAGTGAATTAGAGCCAAAATGGTCATATCTGAACACCCACCTTTTTTTTAAAGAATGAACCACATTTGGAAAAAAGACCTGTCTGAATGAAACAGTTTCAGCAAGAATTTAACATATTCTTTACTGTTTCATATATGCTGGTTTTACTGTACCTTGAAATCATCATTGTTTTTCATTTTCAATGGGTTGCAGGTGAAATTCAAGGTGTTGAATTATGTTTTCAAGGCATTGTTTTAAAAATTCAAGGGATTTGAACTAACCAATGAAAAATTCATGGCTTTTTTCATCTGTTGAAAAAAACAACCTTTGAAAAACCATTGAACAACCATAGTACAATCATTGATGTCCCAAATTCAAGGTTGAACATTTTTAACAGGGCGGTAACTGTCTTTGACTATGAAATCACTATGTGAACTATAAATGCCAAAATGAAAAATGTCAAAAATAACATCCAGAATTCAACTTTAATACAGTATCTATTTACAGAGTCAGATCATGTTCTCCATCTTTATTCCTTTTTCTGTCTTTTCCGAGGACTCTCCTGGGAGGAAAAAACTGTATTACTGCTGGTGGTGGTACTAGCTAGTTTTATATTAATGTTAAATGTGCAGTTGTCAAACTTTGATTGTCCATCATTTCCAAATATACCCTGGATAGCACTAGCTATCTGTGTTTGGGGTTCAGCAGGGGGGCGTGGTTGAACATTTTCCATTGGCTTTCCTCCCATTGCTATTGTGCGTGATATTTCCTTGTGTTCCTCGATATCAATGCCATCTTGGTACTCTTCAAAACTACTACTGTTCCTATGGTTACTAATTTGTTTCATCTTTTCAATTGGAATGTTCGCCTTAGTCATTGACTGACAAAGAGTTTTCCTAGCAGCATGGTTGCTATGCTTCTCTGCGGAAATCCCAGCCTTTTCACAGGCTGTCCTGAGAAAATTTGAGAGGGAGTTCTTTCCTAGAGGTGACTTGTAATACCAAGAGTCACCTCTTAGTCTGTTTACGGGTATTGTAGTGAGATAGAATGGACTGTCATCCATACTAAGTGATGGAATTCTATGTGTTCGAAACGCCTTGTATATACGTATGGGACAACGTTCACCCCCAATAGCAAAACATCTAGGTGGAACCTTACGACTATCTTCTTTAGCTGTTGTACTTCCATCACGACATTTCGAGCCCCTAGTTCGTTGAAGCTCTATATATTCAGTTCCATCGGGCATCTTTTTCAAAACAATATCTCCCCAATATCTCCCCATTCAAGTTTCCTGTGCTCATCACGAGCTCTAAAGCCGAATTGTTGGCATATCATAAACCACATAGTGAATTGTAAGTTCCAAGGAGCACTGTCACCAAGAACGTTTTTGGTCCACAAAATATCAATCTCTGCATTGGTCAGAGCCACCGTTGCATTTGGTTTGTTTCCTTTGCCGTTTCTTGTTAAGTTTCGACGTTTAGATGATAGAGTGTCCTGCAATAACTTAAAAGTTCTATCCCTTAAGCTGACAGAATAACCCTTGCGTCCTAAATATCTCTCGATGGAATTGATATAGGAAGTAAGTGTACCAGGCTCAAATTCAGTATCTTCACTGTTCTTTCTGCCTGACTTTTTAGCGCTTTTTACAAAATCTGCTAATAGTATATCCAGTTGCTGAGGTGGGATTTCTTCAATTGGCCTATTCTCATTTAATGATCTCAAGTGTTGTGTTACTTTATTCAGAGCAGTGTTAGTAGCGACTCGAGTGTTCACTTTCTCATTTTCATTCACAAATTCTCGGAGCTCCTGCTCTTTCATTGTCAGGTCCATTGACACGGGCTCGGATTCAGAAGGTAACGGTGTATCTCTTTCAGTTTGTTGCTCAATGTTTTTCACAAAGTCTAGTAAATCTTTGTCATCGAAGATTCCCTCATCTAAATCAAGAATAGGTTCTATAACTTGCGAATTACCATTCAGTTCAAACTCGTCTGCAAGAGCTGCCATTTTGACTTTGTAAATATGTATAGATGGCGTACGTAAGAAAGTAGTTCGGTTTGTTTGTAAACAAACATGACGTCATGATGATGTTCGCATGGTTATTAGAGAAATCTAACATCAAAACGAGGGAGGAGGGCTATATCGGGGTAATCGGGCAATATCGCTGGATATAGCCCGCTAGCTTTGCCATTGACTTCAATACAAATGCTTCGCTAGGTATGTAATACACCATAATATAACCTTCATATTGTTCACCAATGTGTTTGCTTCAGTCGTATGAAATACCTTGATTGATCAAAATAGATAATCATAACATGGTAGCTGATCTACTTATAATACATACATGTATAGTAAAACAAACGTTAAGGAACACCATGATGGTAGCCCATAATCATATCATTTTTAATATCAATCATTATATATATTGAGTTGAGCTTAGCTTTTTGTAGAACATATAACTGTAGAACATATCAAGGTTTCCTGGATTTTGATTCACTTGTACCATCATCTTTACCTCACTTGTAATTGTTTTGCAACAATATTTTTATCACATCTCTAATCAGCTACTACTCTGTGTGGTAACCAGTTGGAGGTGGATGTTCAGCTGAAAGAGGTCACTTCAACAGATATATATATATTTGATTCCATATGTGTCTCTGTTTTGTTTTAAAATTCACGGCAATAGCTGAATGTGAGCCACCATAGGTCATCTTTATAATTCCTTTAGGTTTCTGTTACCATCAGCAGTCAGGAACACAAATATATATTCCTTGTCTAACCATTTACCCTCAAAGAAAATAGTTCTCTCTAAACATGCACCTAGATAATATTCTGATAAATCGAATATCTAAAATCGTTTTCTTATATTCAATATGTAATCATAAGCAATTCTTTAGAAAGACATAAATGGAATACCATAGACAAGTGCAGTAGATTAAGATCATTATTATACTATTATACATCTCCTCTCTAACAAAAGATAGGTAAGGACTTGTGATAAGAATCAGAACGAGTCAAGATGATTTGTAATGGTTTCCCTTATATAGAAAGATAATAGTAACATCTGATTAACCAATCCTAGCATTCAATATGGACCATTTTTACTGGATTTGCACTTGTCGTCGATTGCTAACCTTCTATAGCATGGGTTTTTTGGGCAAGCAACTTGTGAATAGACACCAAGGCAGGGCCAATTTCCCTCATACTCTATGTCAGAATGATAAGAGTTTAGAACTGGAGAACTGATAGCAGCATGTTAATGAAGTTGTAGTTCCTGGTCTCAATGAAGCATTACTACAATCCAGTGATTCATGGTTTCCCACATGAAATTCCTTAACTTGTCTGTCTGCATCCTGCAAAGAGAACTCACGGAATTTTTCATTCATCTTTAGTGAACTTATGTTCTGATTCATTGGTTGTAGGCTGATAGTGGTTTGGATTTGCTCTGTTGTTGTTATCGTAGGGTTTGTCCAGGTCATATGGTTCTTTTGCTGGCTCATTTAAAAGACAATATCTATAAGATAAATCATAGGAAAATCAGACATTAAGTAAATCTGTGTTTTATTCTGTTCTTTTCTCAGCTAGGTACATAAATGTGCTAATTCTGACTAGTCCTACTAAGCAATTGTGTCCCCTCTCTAACATCCCCTGAGGGAGAAAAGTAGATATGGGTCTCCAGAGGCTTCATACAGGACTTCTCATATTCCTCAACTTATGCAATTGAACTTTTTCAAGTGGATTCAACATAATTTTTTCATTTTAATGATTCATTGACCATAAAAAATATTTTTGATGCAGGAATCTCTTCCGTAATTGTTTCTGAAATATGATAAATAGATTTCGAATGATTCTAGATAAGAAAGGTTAAAAACTTGGGGTTGGAGTACAAATACAGTAAGTGGAACACCTTTGGTACCTCTACCAGTGTTCAACTTGGGAGGTGTTCTACTTGTAGATTTATTTAACATTAAGTCAGTTGGTCTTGGGACTCTGAAAAGTGCTCCACTAAAAGAGGTGTTCCACTTTACAGGTTCTACTATATGTAGTTGTTAAGATGGGGTAACAGTTTGATATACTGGAATTAGTCATGCCTCGAATAAAAGTACCAGATTGACATCTTATACAGCCTGTCAGAGAGAGAAAAGGTAGTTGGGGCAATCAGGCTATATCAGGAAAACTACTCTGAGATCATGGTGTAAGGAAGGTTAGCAAGGTTCTAGATTGAGTCCAGTACTTATGAAACTGTTTTTTCATTGTTCTTTATAACTCGAATTCATATGTTGTTAATCTTGCTGATCAAAATTAGGGCATAACTAAAATTACTGTAAGTTTGTACGATATCAAAAATTGTATCACACCCTTTTTGTCTATTTACCTTTTACATTCTTAATAGCACTAAGGATATACTTATAAGAACATTTTATTAATTGTAGATATGACTGATAGATCATCTACAAAAGATTTTACCCTGATAATTTGAAAATCCTGACAATATGTTGGCTTTTAAAAGTAAAAGCTCCAGCCCCTACCATTCTTTAACAATATAAAGTTTTGATGCATTAACTGTTTGTGTCAGTGCCTTTGTCTTATAATAGGTTCACATGTATATTATCACGGAGCTTATTTTAAAGCAACAGGAATGATGGTTTAAAGGATCCCAAATAACATTAAATCAACCAAAATATCACCCAAATACAAAAGTACAAAAGAGAATCAATTCTATGATTTAAAAGCAAACCATTAAATATCGAATGGGTCTATGACACCTTCCCTCAATTCATCTTCAGAACTCTTGGTTCTTTCAAAAAGTGTACTTTTATGATAGACTATTGACCCCGTGTATACTACCCTTTACAAACCCAGTTGACTTTATCTCACTCTTTATATTACCAGGAGTATTCTGAGCCTACTCTGTCCTCCCTCAAAAACTATGATCAACATTTGTAAACATATTATATGGTTCTGCAAAATGTCAATTGGTTGTTTTTATTCAGAGGGTAGAATACTCGCTTGTTTGCTCAGGGTATATCTACTATCCCATTTCTCAGATGGATTTTTATTTTCACCTTCATATCTCCTTAATCTAACAAAATTATGCAACATAGGTTATGGTTGTTAATACTATGTACTGTACTGCAGACTTAAATTTGTATTCTAAAAGTGATCATTGTGTGATTTTATTTACTGGTATTTAGTGCTAATTTCTGCCTTGGTGTTTCATAAGAAAACTGAATGGTACAAGGGTTACAACTTATTGGGTTGCTACAGCTTGATCAATACTCAGATCAATATATGCCACAATCCATACATGTCCTCGGAACAAATATTCCTCTGCTCTCAATTTTTTTAATCAATATCTAACGATAAGAGAGGAATTTCCTAGAATATGACATTCAAGAATTATCTGTGCTTCTCAGATTTGGTAATGTCATGAAGGTATTTTTGTGTTTCAATGACCTGCAATTTTATGAGTTTAATTGAATCTTGATATAAAGGGTTTGATATAATTAGTAAGGATTGGTCATGTGACAATCAGTTTCCGAAGGCAGAAAATTGTGAGACGTCATATATTTTTCCAAATCGTTACATGTTTCCAATCGTGACATATTACTGGTGGAAGCTTGGTGTTAATGTCTAAACAGGTCACAATGATAACGTAGCAATATGTGTGAGATTCAATATATATCAAGTTAGCGGCTCTCAGTTATTGAATAGCTACAGTATATTGCAGAGATAGATATTGACTCGTGTAGGATGATTAGTAAGTGTGTTTAGCCTGTATGAGCTAGAAGCCGATCTGGGAATGCACAGAATATAATCAAACTCGGGATACACTCATCTGAAGCTTTTATGGGAATCTTAGTAGGCAGATTTACAGATTACTGCAAAATATTTTGCAATTGTGATTAAATCTCTCATGAATATTTGAAGGACATTTCTGAGCTGTCTACAGCATCTGGAAACTGTAGACTAGGCACCTGTGGCTATATTTATATGTATAGGAAGCTCAATGACTGACTTCCAAAATGGGAATATGATATCACAAATAACAGTGTCTGATGAGATATAATGACTTTTGCATATAAGATTTTGTGGATTCTGTTTGAATGCAAATTTTGTTTGTGGTGAGTCACTGATGCTATCAAGGTGGATTATTCAGTGCGGAGAGCTACGCGGACAGCGAGTGCGCTGGAGAGACGAACTACAACTGGTGGAAGTATGGTTGCCGCACGTAAACTCAGCCTCTCTCAGACGCGTCTGCTCAATAGGTCATCATCACAAGAGGTAACAATCCACAAATCTTTTGTTTAGACTCAGTCTCTCTCAGACAAACCTTTAAAAGAGGCAATGTTACCCATAATCGTTTTTTGTCACAGGAGGTTACCTTTCCCATAATTCAACATGGTGTAAGCTTTTTTAGACATGATTCACCAAATAGGTTTTCATGCAAGGTTTTTATACTTTTTCATATGTGTCTAGTCAGTAATCATAAGAGGTATCAACCCACAATTCTTTGCCCATTCCAAACAAATCTTGACTGGTCATCTGAAGAGTTTCCATGACCCAGAATGTAGCTGGCCTCGATTTATTTTTGAAACAATTAATGATCCAACTTGGTGTCTTCAAATTCTATACACGCCTTAGATAAAGTGTGAATCCCTTCACTGCTTATTATGCATCACAACAAAGATATGCTTCAACTGAGAAGCTTACATTTATTGTTTAGAAAAGAGAGGTCTAGATTTCCCATGAGTGTTGTTGTGATCTGCGAATGTGTCAACTTAAAATCACACAATACTTAAAGTCTATTAGATGGAAGAGTGCAAAGAAAAAGAAGTAATTAAGGCTATTAGATTTTACTATCTTATGCAAATATATTGGTTCCTGTTTTAGGTATATATTGGTAAAATTTCAAACATACTGGCATCTGTGTCATTTATATTAGTACCATTTCAGACGTACTGTACCCTGTGCGCAGAGTCTAGTTATAAACTACCCTCTGCCTAGTATAGACTATATTACAGTTTAGCAGTCCTGCCCCCAAAGATTGGTGTCTGTGACAGCCCGGGTAATAAATTATTTCAAATCTACCATGCTAACCCTTTCTCAACCAGTCAGCGAAGCCAAGGAAATTACCATATAGAAAGTCATCTGTATTTGGACGACAAACTCTGATTGGCTCGGTGAGATCTGAGATTTATTGTAAACTGAAAGAGTGTACAAATTAGTACAATTTCAGGTTAAAATCATTCTTTACTGATACAATCAACAACTCAGTCCCTAAAATGATAAAGAACATCATTATCCATGAAAACAATTATATTTCATGAAAAAGGCTTAACATATAAAGAAGTCTACACGATGAAGTGGCACATCTTCTGGATGACCAGTTTGTCAATTGGCTCTTTTCCTTGCTCACGTGGTGAGCTTTTGTTGTATACAGCCATTGCTTTACATAGCTATGAATTGGCAGAGTTTACAGAATAGCAGAATATCAGCTCCTGTTATTGAGTTTACTTTGATCAGATTACAGACTCACAGCTCATCATTTTCTCATATTTTAAAGCAGAGTACAAAAATGCTTCTCATGAGGCTTATAGGGATCCTTTATAGATTGTAGTCATATGGGTATCAGATCCATTGCATGTTTTACTCATGAGCTATACAATACATAAAAGGTAGGAATATTCCTCATATTCTACCTCCGCCATTCCTACTCATCTGTGCTCTCAGTATGTGTTTAGAAATCTGGGTCAGAAAGGAGTTCTTAACAGTAATGAGTATATATTCTGGTAATCATCAAATCAAACTGAAGGAAGCTGATGACATGGTTAACAACAATGATGAGAAAATATATAATTACATGCACAAAACACATTCACATATTATGATTGATCATTACATTGTTAATATAGAAAGTGCTGATGATATAAAATGGGACTCATCATCCAGCAATCAATATGCATACGTACATGGAGTACTGCAATAGGGATGTCATAATAGATGCAATATTTATATAATGGTCCATTGACAGCTACTATTCAGTGTAACATCCTCAAATGATACATTCATTTGAAAAAATTATCCCTCTGGGAAGAAACTGGAAATAGTTTTCATTAATTCTGTGTTCACAGCCTCACATTCTAGTACCCTTTGCAAAAGTGATTGACTTTATCTTACCTCTATAAATCTATAAATTTTTGTGTTGCATCAATGGATGTGCTATAAGCATGGATTTGTTGTTCTCTGATTGGTTGAAATGATTAACCCTAGTAGTCAAAGGGAAGTCAGTAGATAAGGATTGAGGGTAACATTCTATCCAGGTACTAGATAAGATATCCCTAGCTTGTAGAAAAAATCAATGAGACGTAAAGGAGATACATAATAGCTGCATTGTAATAAAATAAAACACTTTAGTTCAGTACATGCATTTCACTCTCATCTCATGTATAGTATCTACTTCTATCAAAGTTAAATAGTGGATTATATGGTTATAACATGATCTCATGATATGATGACATATGATATGATATGATGTGGTATGATATGATGTGGTATGATATATGATATAGTGTATTTTGAGACTTATTTGTATGTTAATTCAATATGATAATGCATGTAGTGATATGGTACAAAATGGCCTAGCACTGTTATGTTACAGCAGGTACTCCTGAGGGAGACAATTGGACCTTATGCTGATTCATTTCATAATTCATGTAGTAATGAAAGTATTATGAACATTCAACAAGAAACTATTGAATACATCCAGACTAAACAAATAGCAATGATCTGATAAGTAATAAGCTCACTGATAAGGTCATGAAGGCCATGCTAAAGTGCATTTGGGGCCATTTAATATCAGTCCTTTTAAATATCTCTCCAGTGAATACAAAACCCTTTTAAATCTCTCCCTTCATGGTCTAATATTTAGTCAAAAGCAAACAATAGGACCAATATTAGAAACTTACCCCATGTAAGTATCTTCCCAGATTGACTCATCGTCTTAGGCTTGGCATTATACACAGATATGGCTTGGTATATGTATATATAGGCCTTGGCATCATAATAAACCATGACATCTCATTTCTTCTCAGCCCTGAGATGTGAAACAGAAAGATGCTATGAGTATCAGAATGAGGGCATGGGATATGCATCGATATGGCTTGGCACAAGCATAGATAGGGCTTGGCATTATGCAGCACAGATATTAGACAGCCATCTTATATGGTTATAACACAGCCCCCATTGAAATAATACCCATGTAAATACATGGAGGACCCTCTCTTTTCTTGCACTTGAGCACCATACTGTCTTGAATCTATTGCTGCAGCTTCACCTTGATCTTTCTGGAAGGTTATATTAGTTTCACAGAGGATGGGTGTTATAATTGTGCATGCATTATTTATGTTGCTGCATTAGGCATCTATGTTCAGTCATGATTTCAACTTATTTATACACATTCTCTGAAGGCTGACTATATTAAGGCACATATGTCAGAATCAAAAGATTATATACCCTTACATTACAAGGAGTAATTACTAGCCTCTGGTAAGACACCAAATCAAACTAATTTGAAATGTATACATAACTCACCATGATTGTCTCTGTTTTGCGACATTACCCTCTCCTCTAAGTTTTATTGATATACGTAGGTCTTGACTTGACCATAGGTAAGAGTAGATCTAGTAAATCAGTGAATGGGAGACTTGGTATTAAACGAACCTACCCTGAATTGCAAAATCAAATTGTTGGAAAGGCTAAAAGTAATAGAGAGCAGGTTGAGAATTTAAAACGTATATCTACCCAGTTGAAAACATATTAAATCCAGTTGAAAACCATAAACAATTAAGATAATTTGGGTTTACATTTCTAAGTCAGAAGAGGCTATTTGTTGAAAATATTCATCTTCAACTGTAACAATGTAACTTTGGCTATATTGTTGCATTTTGTATTATTACTCTCCAGGATATTCTCTACAGGTCTAACTGAACTCTATTGATGCACAGAGAAGAAGTGAGTTGACTTAATTGAGTTAACTGAACTCTATTGATGCACAGAGAGGAAATGAGTTGACTTAATTGAGTTAACTGAACTCTATTGATGCACAGAGAGGAAATGAGTTGACTTAATTGAGTTAACTGAACTCTATTGATGCCCAGAGAGGAAGTGAGTTGACTTAATTGAGTTAAATGAACTCTGTTGATGCACAAAGAGGAAGTGAGTTGACTTAATTGAGTTAAATAAACTCTATTGATGCACAAAGAGGAAGTGAGTTGACTTAATTGAGTTAAATAAACTCTATTGATGCACAGAGAGGAAGTGAGTTGACTTAATTAAGTTAACTGAATTCTATTGATGCACAGAGAGGAAGTGAGTTGACTTAATTGAGTTAACTGAACTCTATTGATGCCCAGAGAGGAAGTGAGTTGACTTAATTGAGTTAAATTAACTCTACTGATGCACAAAGAGGAAGTGAGTTGACTTAATTGAGTTAACTGAACTCTATTGATGCCCAGAGAGGAAGTGAGTTGACTTAATTGAGTTAACTGAATTCTATTGATGCACAGAGAGGAAGTAAGTTGACTTAATTGAGTTAACTGAACTCTATTGATGCACAGAGAGGAAATGAGTTGACTTAATTGAGTTAACTGAACTCTATTGATGCACAGAGAGGAAGTGAGTTGACTTAATTGAGTTAAATGAACTCTATTGATGCACAGAGAGGAAATGAGTTGACTTAATTGAGTTAACTGAACTCTATTGATGCCCAGAGAGGAAGTGAGTTGACTTAATTGAGTTAAATGAACTCTATTGATGCACAGAGAGGAAGTGAGTTGACTTAATTGAGTTAACTGAACTCTATTGATGCCCAGAGAGGAAGTGAGTTGACTTAATTGAGTTAAATGAACTCTATTGATGCACAGAGAGGAAGTGAGTTGACTTAATTGAGTTAAATGAACTCTATTGATGCACAGAGAGGAAGTGAGTTGACTTAATTGAGTTAACTGAACTCTATTGATGCATAGAGAGGAAGTGAGTTGACTTAATTGAGTTAAATGAACTCTATTGATGTACAGAGAGGAAGTGAGTTGACTTAATTGAGTTAAATGAACTCTATTGATGCACAGAGAAGAAGTGAGTTGACTTAATTGAGTTAACTGAACTCTATTGATGCCCAGAGAGGAAGTGAGTTGACTTAATTGAGTTAAATGAACTCTATTGATGCACAGAGAGGAAGTGAGTTGACTTAATTGAGTTAAATGAACTCTATTGATGCACAGAGAGGAAATGAGTTGACTTAATTGAGTTAACTGAACTCTATTGATGCCCAGAGAGGAAGTGAGTTGACTTAATTGAGTTAAATGAACTCTATTGATGCACAGAGAGGAAGTGAGTTGACTTAATTGAGTTAACTGAACTCTATTGATGCCCAGAGAGGAAGTGAGTTGACTTAATTGAGTTAAATGAACTCTATTGATGCACAGATAGGAAGTGAGTTGACTTAATTGAGTTAAATGAACTCTATTGATGCACAGAGAGGAAGTGAGTTGACTTAATTGAGTTAACTGAACTCTATTGATGCATAGAGAGGAAGTGAGTTGACTTAATTGAGTTAAATGAACTCTATTGATGTACAGAGAGGAAGTGAGTTGACTTAATTGAGTTAAATGAACTCTATTGATGCACAGAGAAGAAGTGAGTTGACTTAATTGAGTTAACTGAACTCTATTGATGCCCAGAGAGGAAGTGAGTTGACTTAATTGAGTTAAATGAACTCTATTGATGCACAGAGAGGAAGTGAGTTGACTTAATTGAGTTAAATGAACTCTATTGATGCACAGAGAGGAAGTGAGTTGACTTAATTGAGTTAAATGAACTCTATTGATGCACAGAGAGGAAGTGAGTTGACTTAATTGAGTTAAATAAACTCTATTGATGCACAGAGAGGAAGTGAGTTGACTTAATTGAGTTCTATTAAGAAATAACCTTAATGTCAAGTTTTAAAATGAAGAGTTAGTCGAAAGTGAAGAATCAAGAATTTCCATTTTCAAGTATATAGCAAAATAAGCCAGTTCATTCAGTTCTATAATATAAAGAGGAAAGCATTAGATAAAAGTGGCAAGAGAAATTGTGGGTGGAAATAAAGATGAAGTGTTTGTGTTTACCTGTGGCGATTTAGCAACTAGATGATTAGAGTTGTGTAATGTTTTAATTATAGAATGTTCTGGTATATATTTGCATTATTTACCATCAGGAAACCCAGTGCAGATCAATCTAGTTCTCTTGAAATGTTGGATGTAACAGGTACATGCTACCCAATGCAAGACATTTCAGATTGTCTCATCCTCTTTAAATTACAAATAAATGTAAACTCAACAAATAAGTTTGGGCAGTTATTGCTCAAACACAATTTTCCATAAAATTATTTATTTATTTCAGACACAAAAGGTTAATGCTATCGATTTTTTAGGAAAATGTTGATTTTATTTGAGTTTTATAATATAAATTTTTTTTTTTGATGATGCTCCTTTGGATCGACAAATATCAAGAGAGAAACTATGAATGAACATATGACATCTTGTATGAAGAGGTTGGATAGTATGGGATTATTTTGGAGCTTTGCTCACTAATAGACAATGGCGTATCCAGCAGTTGCTGTGGCTACTTTATTGTGACATAATATTGTTTCCCTGGACACACCATTCAGGTCCAAATCCCTTTGGTCCAAAATCAACTCGCCAGTAACCCATTTAAGATTCAGAGCCAAAAAGGTTTTGACCAAGTAGATTTCAGACAAATGGGATTCAGATCAATGGTGCGCCCCATTTCCCAAAGCAACCAACAAGCAAACAAACAAGTCCATTTGTCTCTTTTATTACAAGCAATGTTTACTGGCTGCATTGCTGTTTGGAGGTGATGGAAAAACAATTCATGGCTTGGAATAACAATTTATCTCAAGTAGCTAGGGAAGATCTATTGTGACATCATCCCTTGAAAATGATTCTCTTATACAGTTCCTGTATTGTTGAAAATCACTTGGTTATTACAGGATACATCATCTGGTATTATATTTGCTCTGTTTATGAGGCTGTTTTGTTCATTGACTATATGATGTATGTTATCATTGTCTTAAAATCATGTTTGGATGAAGTAAACCTCCACCATGAAATCATGGAGAATTCACCATCCTGAACCTATTTATATTTCTGCTGCATATTTTCATCAAGTTCATTATGGAAAGTGGTTTAAGTAAGGTCACATCCAAAACATCTGCAAGAAAGAATAAAAGTTTTAAGACAAGGTCTTTTGCATTAATATTTACAAGAACAGGCCTTATTTAAACCAATTCTAGGGTTGACATCATTTTTTAAAGTTCATTTAGTACTTTTTTGCTTGAAACCCACAAATTTGAATTATGTAATAAAGGTGAAATTGCCTTAATTCCTTTGTCAGTGTCTTCAAGAAAATGTGTATGTTGATGAGAATGGTCATCTTCATATTGCTAGTATTTTTTAATTAATTAACCTTTTTTACTGTAATTGACACATTATTACAATATTATTTTCAACATATTGGAAGTATTGAAGTTGAATAAATGTGTGTTGTTTGTGGAATAACTTATTGTAAAATTGTGTGGGATTTATTGAATAGAACATATGGTCTGCTCTGTTATTGTAAAATTGGTCTGCTCTGTTATTGTAAATTTGTGTGGGATTTATTGAATAGAACATATGGTCTGCGCTGTTTTTGTAAAATTGGTCTGCTCTGTTATTGTAAAATTGTTTGGGATTTATTGAATAGAACATATGGTCTGCTCTGTTATTGTAAAATTGGTCTGCTCTGTTATTGTAAATTTGTGTGGGATTTATTGAATAGAAGATATGGTCTGCTCTGTTATTGTAAAATTATGTTGGATTTATTGAATAGAACATATGGTCTTCTCTGTTATTGTAAAATTGTGTGGGATTTATTGAATAGAACATATGGTCTTCTCTGTTATTGTAAAATTGTATGGGATTTATTGAATAGAACATATGGTCTGCTCTGTTATTGTAAAATTGTGTGGGATTTATTGAATAGACCATATGGCCTGCTCTGTTATTGTAAAATTATGTGGGATTTATTGAATAGAACATATGGTCTGCTCTGTTATTGTAAAATTGTGTGGGATTTATTGAATAGAACATATGGTCTGCTCTGTTATTGTAAAATTGTATGGGATTTATTGAATAGAACATATGGTCTGCTCTGTTATTGTAAAATTGTGTGGGATTTATTGAATAGAACATATTGTCTGCTCTGTTATTGTAAAATTATGTGGGATTTACTGAATAGAACATATGGTCTGCTCTGACATGCACATGTTCTTGTTATCACCAGCAGCATCAACTTAATGATCGTCATTGTTGAATTATTAACCATTAGATTGAATTATGAAACCATGTAGGAGGATCATCCTTGATCTTTAATTGATAAAATGCATGCTTTTTATTATAGAGAAGATATTGTGAACTGTAGCATATAGATATGTACATAAAAATAATACTGAGCTGATTCATGAACCCAGAGCATTAAATGATTTATCTTGATATCAATTGTATCAACTTGTGGTTAGATTGATTTATTATGAACTTGATATCTATTTGGTACATATAAAAATGACATTATTGAAAATCAAATGATTTCACACAAGGAGAATCTTATAATACCTCTACTTCTTCCTTGTATAAGTTAAGAAGGTTGGGAGATATTTCAAAAAGGTGATGCAGCAAATGATTTTTAAATAATAATCATTTCAGTAGAACAACAGGCAATCATTGTCAGAGAAGACTAATGAAACATGTTACAAAAAGTTTCACATCATCTCAGAGGTTTCTCATTATTGAATAAATATATTTTATAGTTAATGATCTCCACAGAAGATAACTGTCAAAATATTATGTCCTGCCACTTTTATGCACCAGTCCAAGACTGCCAGGCTGAGTTTAGATTGGGTTATGAAAGAGGAACACTCTTAAATTGAGGAACTTAAATAAAGGAGATGGGAGGTGAGTGATGTAAGAGGAACAGTGCATCGCAGCACCAAAATACTAGAACAAAGATGAGATATAAATATTGGTAGTGTAATTGTTTCTCTAGTACAGTCTACCATAACTCACCACTGGAATCTATTGATTTACTCTTCTATACTGTCAATTTCAAGGATTTCTACTGATTGATTTTCTTGTCATTTCCTGTGTTAAAATCTATGGGACAAAATTGGATCCCTCTTGTAAATGAAATGAGGCAGAGTCAAGTTGAACCCTAGTTTTCTCTGTAGAATTCTATATGTTAAGTCACTCACATATTGTTAGAGTCTCCAACTTTTTTGTGGACAGCTGTGTTTGGCGTCCAGCGTTAGTGGTGTCTGTAGCAAATATATGTGGTGACATTTCGCATGTTAGTGTCTTGTTTGAGGATCGTAGTTGTTTTCTGAAAAACTGGGTAATTTGATAAAAATGGAATTATTTTAATTGTTATTAAAATCAAAATAAAAATAATGAGGAAATATGAAAATAATTATTTTGAGAAATGCTCTTTGCTTCAAAATAAGTCATATATTCCATATATTATATTATTGAATCTGGGTGACTGGATATACACTGTGATTCTCAAGTAATAGTCTTGGATACTGCAATGCATGGTTCTCTTGGCATTTGCTCTTAGTCACTGAAAGTAAGGAAGTCCATTTCATGTTATTTTGTGCAGGGGAGCCAGTTTTTTGTCTTTGTATACTTAGGAAAGACTATTTATCACGGCAACTTAATCTTGATAGACCTATTTTATGACACTTGATTGATTTTATTGCAACTGATTTTCTTCTTCGTTGGGGATGCTGAGGACTAAAACTTTCCAAATGCTGATATGAAATAAAGGTAGACTGGAACAAATGTTGCAATGTTAGCTCCGACTAAATGTTTACTAAAGTTCATGATTTTTATTACATTTTCCATGGAAAATAACAGACTTTTCGTGATAGACATAGTTAATAGATTAAAAAGGAGTGGATTTACACTGACTGATCTGAACATGCACTGAACAATGTCTTTAAAACAAGATGACCCGTGTTCCAATTTTTCTCTAATGCAGAATAACTTTTTTATCTTTTCACTATTGAGAAACATGTTTTTGCCTACTTTATGCAGTAATATACCTGTCTCAGTTATATAACATATCATTGACTGTGCTTTGTTTCCATTTGGTTTCCGAGTATAATCATACTTTTTAGCAAAAGATCAGTTTCTTTTCATTTTCTATTTCCCCAAATATTGATATGGGGGGTCTCTAGAAAATCCATGATGTTGGCATCTTATATCACCTTGATTCATCAAAGTATCATATTAGTGAATCTAGGGGTAAAACAGTAGGCTGAATGTAAGTCATCTAGTTACCTTGTAATTTCACCAAGTAGAATTAGGTAAATGTTGCCATATGCCTAGATAAAGCTTTATGACTCAGAAATTCATTTGATTGAAGATAATTTGTGTTTTCCAATTCAATAAGCATGAAGTAATATATAGATCTGCAAAACTCTTTGATAAATACTAATTGCTGAGAATGAAATAAAGGTACTATATCACCCTTATGTATCTAATAGTTATGCAAATTGAAATATGAGTAAAAGAAAATGCTATCTCCCCAACACAAAAATGGGAAATCTTCCTGAGCTAGAAGTCACATTTTCAAAAAAAAATTCAAAAGATTCAAAGTTGATGAACAATTTTCGAAACCATATTTAATGACATAAATCAAGATTATATCTACTCGCATCTAGTCTATTGCAATTACTGAATTTTGATAGTCTTACAAGATTTAATTATTGCAAGATCATAAAATACAATTAGATTTACAAATCATGATATTTTTGAAACAGAAGTATATTTCCAAAAAAGAAATACAGACATCTGCTATATATAAGTGAGACCAAGTAATGGTTCTATGATAACTGCCTATGGTATCCAATGGCATAAGTGTGGCTATAGACTAGTATAGTGTTTTGTATACATTACTTTATGCAGCTTATGCAGAATTATTGATTCAGAGGATCCTGGATAACCCAATAGCTCATCTAAATATATACAAGATCTTTCCAAGAATTTTGTAAAATCTTTTTCGGAATTCAAACTGATCTTAAGATACATAGTTTTGCAAAGAAAATGTAAGGTGGAGTAATTGTATTTTAAAATTGTAATTATGTTTATGTTGTGTTTGATTTGAGGATTTCAGCTCTAAATTTTACTTTTACTGTGATTTCAGGGGTCCGCAGACTCCTACAACAGTCAACCATCATCTGACTTATCGTTGGACGAGGAGCGTGAAGCCTTAAGACGGGAAACTGAAAGACAGGCAGTTGTACAGTTAGAAAAGGCTAGGGTAAGGATCTAATTTTTTTTAGAAAATTGCAATTTATTAGTTGTTAAAGGTATTACCCAAGCTATTTTTTTACTTTATCTTTCACTCTTTATATTACCTCAACAACTTAAATTAGATAAATTAGAGCCAATCATTAATCAGCAAATCAGATCCAAGCATTGCTGAGCCAATCAGAGTATATCATTGTTGAGCCAATCTGAGCCTGTTATTGGTCAGCCAATCAGAGCCTGGTATTTCTCAGCCAATCAGAGCCTAGTATTCCTCAGCCATTTAGAGTCTGGTATTGCTAAACCATTCAGAGCCAAGCATTGCTGAGCCAATCAGAGTATAGCATTGTTGAGCCAATCTGAGCCTGTTATTGCTCAGTCAATCAGAGCCTGGTATTCCTGAGCCATTTAGTGGTATTGCTAAATGATTCAGAGCCAAGCATTGCTGAGCCAATCAGAGTATAGCATTGCTGAGCCATTTAGAGCCTGGTATTACTCAGCCAATCAGAGCCCAGAACTGCTCAGCCAATCGGAGCCAGTTATTACTCAGCCATTTGTTTAACATATAAGTGAACATATTAGTGTTGTTATGCAGTGTTCTTTGATTTGTTGTATGTCAAACTATAAACTGATTGATTCCAGTCAAAGGTTAGTGTATGAACTCATGAGTACATGGTGGGTAATGCCATGCAATGTCTCAACACATCAATATACCAATATTCTCTTATTCAGTTGTTGCAAATCTATATCCACATGTTATGGTAGACTTTATCCTCCAGGGTGGTGAAAATATTTCAATTTCTCAACCACTGTGTTCTTAATTATCTAATATAATGTAATATCTGAAAAATGATTTACGATAATTCAGTCTCGCCTCAAGTCTCAACTACCTTTGCAAAAACTTGGTTTGCATCTCCTGGGTTTGATGTAATTATCTATCCGATCCCCATTTTCTGTTTGCCCTGCCTTGTGTCTGAGAGAAAGAATGAGATCATTGAGATATATCAGGGGTTTGGTGTGTTTTTGTGTCTTATAAAGTTTGTTAAAAAGTGCAGAAATCCAAGATATGTTTGACAAAAAAAATATTAAAAATCTCAAAACATTATTAATGAAAAGAATATATTTAACAAATATTAAACGTTCAAACATATTTTTAATATACTGTAGTTATGACAAGCAATGATCCAGTGGTTCTGAATAACAACTTTTCTATGACTTTTCTATTGCAGTTCAAATCAGTAGCATTTGCAGTAAGGACAAATGTCTCATACGATGGGTCAGCGGATGATGACTCTCCAGTACACGGCTGTGCCGTCACATTTGGTGTCAAAGATTTTTTACATATTAAAGAGGTAAGTATGTCTACATCATGCTGTGGCTATAAAGGATTTGAAGTTATGCAAAATTACAGAATGGACCAGTTATAAATTTTTCTGTCTTTATGTATTGAAGCCTGGTCAGATTGCCTTTTTTCAAAATCACCTTGCAATCACCAGTATACCAGTAAATTACTTTAACTATTGGAGTATAAAGAAAAACATGTTGTACATCATCTTCTTAAGGAGAAGTCTCTCAGTAAAGTTGATAAAGGTTGGATGTGTTTTGAGCTTCAAAATTTTATTTTTATTTTATTTCAGAAATACAGCAATGACTGGTGGATAGGGCGGTTGGTAAAGGAGGGTTGCGATGTGGGCTTTATACCAAGTCCAGCTAAATTAGAAAATCTTAAAATGCAACAATCCTCTGGCAGGACCCAAAAAATATATACTAGGTGAGTTATAATTATTATAATGATGTGAAAATGTTAACGGTTGCACAAAAGTTAATTTCATTATACTTTAACCCATTTTCCCCCTCCCCCCGTATGATGAAATATGAAAATGTCCATTTGTACTCATTTGAAAATCAACATGTTTCACTAATGAAATCATCATTTACCCTCTCTCTTTTATGAAATTAACTTTATTCTTCTGCAACTGTTGACACACTCTTATACTCTATATATTGGATGAATGAAACATGATTCAATGAAAAACATAATACACTCAATATCATGTCACATTGATCCAACAATTGTTGAAAAAACAATCCTATAAAATCAATTAAGTGCTGTAATATTTATCAAGGACTGAATATATCTACTGTGTCAGATGGACGATGACACTCACAGCCAACACCCTCAAGTTATAGAATATTGTTATAAGAGTACAATAGCAAGTAAAGAATAAGCCATTGAAATATCTAAGAAATGGGGGACTTGACTTGTCCCATTATTTCCATGTAAATTTCATGAAATAGCCGAGGAAGATACACCTTTTTTATGGCACCACCATGGAGCAATCAATGTCACATTATTTATACCACCTTTTTGTGACCTGACTCTTCTGTGGTGGCATTCGGCGTCTCTAACACTTTTATATTTGCAAACAGGTGGTGACATTTTAAATGTTTATGCCTTGTATTTATTGCTCCCTTGTGATTTCTCAATTCCATCAATGCCTGACAGCCCATAGCAGAAAACGTTCAAACTTGATAAATAACTACATTGCTTCAGTTATGCTAACTTATTATAAACCCGCTTGATAATTGAGTTGCCATAACTGAAGTGAAGTAGTTCTTCATTAATTTTGAAATTCTCTGCTACTTTATAGCTTAAAACATTCAGGACATTATTGAGGTACTAATTATGGCTCATGGTTTGAAGTTGTCACACTTTGAGCAGTGAAGTGAAACCTGTAGATCTGAACATCTCTCTTATCTGATCAACCTCTCAATGTGAATGCTTTTTCAGTCCAATTTATTGTTATAGTCTCCAATTTTTTGGTGGACTGTATTCAGTTGTTGGCATTTAGCGGTTAGTGTCTGTAACAAATGGCAGGTTGTACAAATAACATATTTAGATATAAAATGAGAAATATTCATGAATTCTCTGCCATCTTATAAAAGGATATTAGAAAATTGAGCTAAAATAAACACAGTGTTGCTTTGAGTTATGACATCAATAGATTGATTTTTTAAATATGATGTATAGATGATCAATTCTCAATTGTTTTGTCTGACAAGGCAAGGTCATTTACTTAATAACCCAGACACCATCACATATTAGAATAAGATTCATGGACCATAGCTGTATTATTATAACATCATGTCGTTGTGAATTCATAGCGTGTAACAGTTAGTCATGTTTTGTTTATTGTTTATTATTATTATTATTATTAGCAATTGGCATTTGTACATACACAAGTATGTTGAATGTGTCTAATCAAAAACATTTAAAATACAATAAAGCCTGTCACGGCTTGGACATAAACTTTAATATTTTTAACCTCACAAAACCACATAAAGATAAAATGATATGCTTTATTTCTCTGCTGTCTTACATAATTTTTTATTCTAAATTGCCATAGCAAAGTTAAGTGATCTTAATAATGATATGCATTTGAATTATCTTGATATGATGCTTCTCTTTCATTGTGAACACTGAATCAATGTAGCTTTGTTTGATCAAACTCTAGTTGCCTAATTTAGCCATCGATCTACTGAAGTACATGCCCTTTTCAAAATATTCATCACTTTGTTTAATAAAAAAAATACATATAAGTACAATTATTGATTATGCTCTAGAAATACCTTGTCTAACAAATCACGTTATATCACAACTATTTAGATTGTGTCAGAATCTCTTGATTTTTATCAAAAAAGAATGGAAGATTCATAAGAGAAAAGTCAATGTCCTGCTCTTCCAATTTAAATCAACAGGCCAGAGGATATGCTGCAAAAATATTCTTTTGTTTGATTTGGTTCTGTATTCGTGAGAATTTCAAGTTTTATAGCCACAAGCTGAAGTTTGCTCAAGTTCTCACACATATTCTCAATCAATACTGGATAATGATGTGATGTGCTTCAACCTTACTTTAAATAAGTCTGACCTTGATATTGTTTACGCTAATTGAGCTTTAATTTTATCGGATTGTCATTCACCTTGTTGATATGTAAAATTGTTAGTTTTGCTCATATGTTTATTTGTTAAATCAAGATTAATCAGATATATGATTATAACTTTTTGCAATGCACAAATTAATAATTTTTCTATCATTCTTAAACTGTACAAACAGTAAGATTTGTGTGTGGGAACATCTGTTGAAAACAATTAATGTAAACACTTTTTCACTTCCATTTGTTAATATCATATTGACTCTCAAGTTTAGAAGTTATTAGAACCCATAGCATCTTAAAATATGAACACTCAGCTGGTCCCAGCAGTGTTTCCTTGAGGCAGATATGGATGTTATATTAAGAGAATATATGACTAGGAAGGGCTCACCAGTGAATATTGGTCAACAGTGTATTGAAGATAACAATAATAGATTCCCAAAATGGTAATGAATAAAAACTGACAAGAGATAAGGTCTAAATATTAAAGGTTTCCAAAAATAAAAGAGACATTCTATTGAACAATATCAGTTTAAAAAGTGACTGACAAATATAAATGCATGCCATTATTAGATATATCATACTATGTACTATGTTAATGATATTGTATTTTTGTTTTCAGTAAAACAAATTCATCTACGAATATAGATAATCTACTAACCAATTCCAAGTCTTCGAATTCACGAGGTTCAACACCTCCCACTCCAGGTATGTCTGTCCCAGTATTCTTTGGTTCATGTGGTTTGAAATATTTGTCCTGTGACCTCAATCTCCAGCACATGGAGCCTATACTATATAGTACATGATACAATAATTTCTGTACATAGATTGATGAATATAAAATGTGTGTGTCTGCTGTCATAGGTGTGGAGGAGCAGAATGGGCAGAATGGTTTGGACAGTAATGTAGGGGACGACAGTGACAGTTTAGGAAATTCTAAGAACAAAACAGACAAATCAGTTACCCCACCTGCTAAGGAAAAAAGGAAACCATTTTTCAAAAAGGTAAACGTTTATATTTTTTATCCTTACAAAGTTATTGTATTAGATAAGATGTGATGCTGTGTGCAATGAGGAGGAAGTTGTTGGCTTCAGATAGGTCTTGATTTCTTTGAGATTTTCAATAGTAACAATTGTTGTTGTTCTCTCATCCCTCACATATTCTCTGATAGAAGGTGCTTGATGTATTTCAATGTGGAGGTCATTGGTGATTCAAACTTTAGCAATTGGCTTTGACTGCATCTAAGAGAAATCTCTGAGTCCTATTTGTGCTTGTTAGACCAGTTTGCCAGCAGTC
The DNA here is from genome assembly GCA_903813345.2 of Owenia fusiformis. Taxonomy (NCBI): domain Eukaryota; kingdom Metazoa; phylum Annelida; class Polychaeta; order Sabellida; family Oweniidae; genus Owenia; species Owenia fusiformis. Next base: position 32,185,817 of record CAIIXF020000007.1, read on the forward strand.
AGTCTAAAGAGACAGATTCATACTCTATTATATTCCTCCAATTATATTTTTCTAGTAATTATGTGACATCATTTATCACATTAGATAGAATTTTGAATGTTATGATGATGTATGAAACGACTTTGAAAATGTTTTATTCATAATTATTTTGCTTCATCGTTTCTATGGTGTAGAACAAGGCGTCATCTTTTTTTAGTGAAACTAACAAGCAAATAATGAAGCTGAGACTCGTGGGAGATGTACCTCCAGATAATTGATGTTGCCACATCTGCCTGTTTTAGGGCCTAATCAATATAGAGATTTCAGAGTAAGCTTCATTAAGAGCAAGATTAATCCAAGAGGGAATACCAGGACAAAACTTATAACAGATAATAAATAATAACATCGCTTACATCAAGTGTCAATTTGGCAACTTTCATATTATATGCAAGCTGCTATAGTTATGAATTCACTTGCTAGTACAAAAAGTTCACATTTGGTGTTCATCTGTATTTTTATGTGTTGCTCAATGGCAATTAGAAACAGTAATTAGTTGTTTTGTTGTATTTTGGTACAATAAATGAGGATTACTGTCTAACACTTATCTCATGACTGTTGGATATATCCAAACACAGATACTAGTGGACTCATACTAGTGGACTAGTTTCCTCATATTTTGGAAGTAATTTTTTGTAAAAATATTTTTAAAATACCCATGGAGTTTTTGCGAATTCCGCCCATAGTAATCAATATCACTGTTTGAAGTTTTAGTAGCATATTTGTAAGATATCCCATCTTTTGATTAGTGTGTCAGAAATTCAAAATGGCTGCCAAAATAGGGGCCTCATTATTTTTGTGATATTTGAAAAGTGTGCCTTCGTTATATTCAAATCAAATATATTTAAGGTGAGATTGCTGATTCTCATGTTTCATATTTGTGCCCGTAAAATTTCCATATGACTGTCTGAATACAGGAATTAAACTCAGTTTTGAGATTTGATCTGAAGTACAAAATTGTCTCCCAAAAATGAGTTCTATCTTGAAATATTAAAAAAGAGTAAATACATTTTGCAGGCTGGAACTTACTTTATGGTGGAGTCACCCTTTTTCTAGTTAATAAATTTAATAATATCCAAACTCATTTCCCATATCAATAAGTTTTCCTACCCTCATCAATCAACATATATTTTCATAAATCATCCCAGTAATTGCAGCTCTCATTATCAACAACTTGCCTAGCACTGTTTACTAGCAGTGAGTTTGGAAGATATTTACAATAGGCTGCAACTTGTAAATCATAAGATCGAAGGCTATAATTATACACCTATTCCAGAGCTCCCAAAAGAGCCAAGTCGCTAGATTTTGATCTGTTTATGTAGCATATTAAGTAGGATGAATCCCCTTGTGAAAATTCTCTTCCAATTTTGTGACGCAGTACAATCAGCTGGTATTGACCCTGGACTAGGCCTCATTAGTCTTCTACATTTAGCCAGACAGCCTTCACTCTGGTAGATCAGCTTTATTCTTTTTATGGGAACCTAGTTCTCCAAATGGTTCTTCCATGTTCAGTTTTAATTGTAATCATATCTGTGTATGTAATGGAGAATATTTCAAAAGGGTGCTGTCTTTATATTTCATCCTAATTCACTCAATCATACACACATAGATGAGATGAAAACTGATCTGATTTTTCTTTTGAACTAAATGTTTGAAAAAGATTATTCTTGAAATCTGAGAATTTCTGAGCCAAAGGTTGTATCAATATTTCGTACACTCCTCAAAAATTATGTCAGATGTTTGCTGGTCAAAATAGTTAAAATGATAGAGAGGGCTTCTTGAAGAATTCAAATATTCAAAACCTCTGATTTGTTGTCTTAGAAGGCACAGAGAAGCTTCAGTGATGTACCTATAGAGCGCCATCAAGCGAACAGAAAGAACTTCCGTCGAACTCTTAGCTTTCCGCTACGTATATCAGTACGTATTCCTCTCGGCACTTAAACATTTCATGGTTTGATTTGGATTTATTCTCTTTGGAAACTAATAAAAGAAAATATGCTGTTATCTTATTTTTGATATTTAGTGTGAAATATATATTGAGAAATATATTGAATCTTAATATTAAGCCATGATACTTCGTAGCTGATTCATATGCTCATGAGGTTCATATGATAAGAAGTTCATGAGTATGATAAGGTCTAATGTATTTCTGTTGAATAAACATGAAAAAATATATATCCACAGATTTTTTCTGTATATATCTTTAGATTCAAAACCTGTGAATTCATTATAAAGATTCTTCAGTTAGACTGGTGAACCATGAATGTTTTAGTGCTGATGCAATGTCCAGATGTTGTAAATGTCCGAGATTGCTGCCGATGACTCTTCCTCGCTTGAATTATAAACGTTGACATGCATACATATAAGTTTAGACTTGGTTATTGGTAATTGGTTCTATACAATGTGTAATTGTATATTGGATGATATTTTATGTTCCCCTTGTTATGTTTGTTTGTTTTGCGGGATATTATTTGACGAGTCTGTAACATGTTATGTCGTTACGATATTAGTAATTATGAGCCTAATCATTTTGTACACCTATAATATCAGGTCTAGTATTTAATAATTACTATCAACAATCCCAAATAAATTGATATTAACAGTGAATACCTTTTGTCTGAACTTCTTTCTTCCTTCCAAGCCTGCACAAACTACCAGGCAGAAGTACATGTAGTTCTCAACATACCAATACAGTCGGTAAATCTTTTGAATAATGCCATGATTTTGGAAACTCAAAATGTTTTAAGATTTCCAAATGGATTCACTTCATAATATATAGTTAGGATATAAAAGTAATTGTCAATAGAAATAATTATTTACTCAATATGAACCAGTTTAATGAAATTATTGTCAATTTTTGATATCTTTGATAAAATGAAATAATATTCAAAATTTGATAAAATGCCGACTGTAGTGGTATGTTAAAGATTTCCACTGCCATAGTGGTTGAAGCCCCCTGTCAGTATTCCATATCAATAAAGCCTAATACAATTATCCTACATCATTAATCATTACTAGAACTTGCTGCCTCTGCTTTTATGATCCTTCTGTTACCCAGAATCCTTTGGGTACCGTCTGCTATCCCATGGGGTGAATTCTAAATGCATAACTCCTGTCATGGAACAGGGAAAATACCATCATGAATAAATGCATATTTTTTTTATATCAGGCTCATTTGATGCTTCCCATAGACACAACAATCCAGAGAAGAATAACATGTTTTGGAAACTATATAAACTAGCAACCATTATTATCATGACTTAATTAAGCGACATCTATAAGTATTTCTGATAGGTATAAAACTGTACACATTGGAATAATTTACATTAGTTTATTTGCCAATATTTTACAGATGCCTTCTATAGCAATGCTATGCTTGCTTCTCCAAATCTATGATTTCATCATCTCTTTCGATTCTATGCTTCATGTTTCTCAAGCGTGAATATTGTTTAAAAAATACCTGAGTTAATCGAATAAAGTATGATTTGTAATTTTGTCACACATCTTTTTTAAAGAGATAATAACTGATTTGAGAAACAGTTTTAGTTGTCATCTCCAAAGTGTCATCTTATACATTGAAAATTGAAAAAATCCATATGTGAATCGTAGGAAATCCATACAATTTATTTCGTTTAAATTATTTATTCACTTAATATAGCAAATGCATGAAGAAATACAATAACATGTTTGTAAAAAAGCTTAAAAGACATAAAATGTTGTACAGTGATTTTTATTAGAAGTTAATGAAAAGTTAATAAATATTTTGTTTTTGATTACAGACGGAGAATATCCCTCCCTATGAAGTAGTGCCTTCTATGAGGCCTGTAGTTCTTATCGGGCCATCTCTCAAAGGATATGAAGTGACAGATATGATGCAAAAAGCACTTTTTGATTTTCTGAAGCATCGCTTTGAAGGAAAGTAAGTTCACTGAGATTTTATATTTATTGTTTTTGCAACATTATTATTGAAAACATTTTCTTGCTCCAAAGTTTGGTAGCCTACATGCATTGTATATGAATTAGTGAATCCTTTTAACTGAACATGAAAAAGAATATATGAAGTAAATGTAATTTTAGACATTCACCTTATTTTCTTCTCTGTTGTTTTTGTTTAGATACAGAATGTCAAATACATAATTGTAAAATGAAATACAAGTAGCCCTACATTATTGAATGCAACTGAATTCTTCAAAAAGGGGAATGCCCATTAATGTTTATTAATTCAAAAATATGATATTTTAGAATAACTATAACAAGGGTGACTGCGGATATTTCTCTTGCAAAACGTTCGCTACTAAACAACCCGAACAAGCGACCGATAATCGAACGTACCAATAGTAGATCTTCTACTATAGGTAAGTTTTAAAAAATATATTATTTCCACATTTCTAAGCCTATGTAAAATGTTCTCAATTTCAATTTTAAGAACAACAGTAATGTAGTTTGAATAAGTGGCAATGTTCTGTATATATACAGCATCCAACACAATGACTGGAGTGACACACATGGATGACAGTCCCTCCCCCACTCCTAGCCCCACAAAGGTGGTGCACAATCTTCGCTGGAAACCTAAGCCGAAACTTCCAAGTTCACCTCCACCCAACATGTGTAAGACAAGGGTGACAGTGTTTCATATGTTCTAACATTGCCTCAACATGTGTAAGACAAGGGTGACAGTGTTTCATATGTTCTAACATTGCCTCAACATGTGTAAGACAAGGGTGACAGTGTTTCATATGTTCTAACATTGCCTCAAAATACTGACTAGGACCTGCTCATGCCATGATTATGAACCTGTCATATTGTGCTTTGCTATAAATTAACTTTGACCACCACGGTTATCTTTTGACATTCATTTTCTATGATTATTTTGACATTCTAAGAGTTTTTATTATACTATATCGGTGGCGTTGTAATACTTTACATTGGCCTTGTAATACTGTAACATTGACCTTGTAATACTGTAACATTGACCTTGTAATACTTTGACATTGACCATATAATACTGTAACATTGATAGTTTAATACTATGACACTAACCATTTCATATGGTGACATTTACCATGTAAAACTGTGACATCAGACACTCCAAGTGAACACTAGTACAAATCTTGACTCTGATTATTTCAAAATCCATCAAAACCCCAACTATTGGGGGTGAAAGTGCCTATTTTACCATGATTCTCGATTACCAAAACGTGAATCGTGATAAGCTAAAAATTGATAGATAAAACGTGATAAAAAACGTGGCACTTGGAGTGTCTGTGACATTTATTTTGCTATACTGTGACATATAATACTGTAACATTGGCCTTGGAATACTATGACACAGATCATTTAATATGGTGACATTGACCATGTAATACTGAAATATTGGCCTCGTAGTACGGCATTGGCTTCTAACACCTTGACGTTGACAGTATAAATCTGTGATATTCATTTTGCTATACTGTGACATTCACCTTGTAATACTCTGACATTCACCTCTGTAGACTGTTATGTGATAACACACACACAGTGAATGTATACCTGCTATTATTACATGTTGGCATTGCAATAAGGGAGATGTAACCTTTGCTATATTATTATGGCTCACACAATCATCTGCTATATCTACATGTTATTAATAATAAGTCCTCCCATGACCTGTTCCGACGCATTGAGTAATAACAGATTACTTTAATATTATTGGATCGTATTTCTGTAATACAGAAACCATGTGTAGGTTGCTGAAGTGAAGTGAAATTATATTTTGAGAGGGAATAAAAAGATAGCTTTGCTTATGTGTATCACTGCTCTTGGAAGTGACGTTATATCTTCTCAAATACTGCTTTAACAAGATGTTTAACAAACAGTTCAAGTTGGCGGTTTTGGCATTTCATGTGTTTATTATGATTAACAGCTACATGTCATTGAATGTTCCCCCAACTCTTAAACATATATATACTCAGATTTAGATATCAGAATTGATTTGAAGATTAATTTAATTAGAGTACAGACTGTGCATATTTTTTTTAAATATTTACAAACTATTCAGCTTGTCCAAATATTTAAGGATAAAAAAGATATGAAAAAGTTGTTTAAATGATAGTTTAATGGCTCATTTGAATTATATTTATATATATTTTTGTATATTTCACTTTCCAAGAAAACAATGTTTATGAAATGCAGGATTGCCTCAATGTGAGATTTTTCTTGTTATTGTTTGTAAGATTGTGATATCAACCCATTCGAGACTACTGTAAAACATGCTATTTGCTGTGATCTCTTTTTAGACAGGTCTTCATTTTTAACATGTTACGAATAAGCGCCTTCACTTTTGAGTTGGAGCAACAAAAACAAGTGAATTTACCATGTTTATAGTGAATAAAAAGTAAGAAAATTGTAATTAATGAATTGTACATGTTTTACAGTATTCTCAGTCAAAATAGGTTCAACTATAACACAATGTAAAGCATTCCTTTTTGTCTTTTAGCTGAGGTACAGGGTGAGATAGAGCGTATATTTGAGCTAGCCAGGACATTACAACTTGTGGTCCTGGATTGTGACACTATAAACCACCCATCTCAACTGGCTAAAACCTCACTGGCACCAATCGTAGTCTACCTGAAAGTCTCTTCACCAAAGGTACATTTTAGACAATTGAAATTTTTCAATTCACCAATTATGAAAATTAACATTGAGTGGAAAGGCAAACAAAGTTCATAATACTTGTTCAAGTTGTACTCACCTGCCTCATGTGGAGTAGTTGCTACAAGTTTCATGACATTGGATGTTTTTATCATATAGATTTTTATTACAGTACAAAGGCTGTATGATTGAATTGATGAATTATTCTGAAGTGAATACTATATTTCCAGGTATTACAAAGACTTATTAAGTCTCGGGGAAAGTCTCAGAGTCGCAACATGAATGTTCAGTTGGTGGCAGCAGATAAGCTCTCTCAATGCAGTCCTGTAAGTCAAGTAAACACATTTTCATAACTTCATTATCAGGCCCTTGCCAGGAATGAAATGGGGCCCATCCAAGACATACTGTATATTCAAAAATGTAAATACCGAAATCTGAAAGCTACATCCCCTTAGTTATTTGACAAATGAAGTTTGTTTTTCTATACTAGTTCTATACTAGTTCCTCATGTTCCTTATGTCCAAGTTGCATTTTGAAATATTGTGTAGTGAAGGTTGGCAGTCACCAAATCATTTATTGACATATTGAAGCTGATTTATTGTCATTTACTTTAAAGTCTATCATTTTCACTTTCATTGCATGCAAGCTACATTATTCTCATTGTTGTTGTTTTTCAGGAGATGTTTGATGTGGTGCTAGATGAGAATCAGTTGGAGGATGCCTGTGAGCACCTGGCAGAGTTCCTAGAGGCTTACTGGCGGGCTACACATCCTGTGTACCCAGAAGCGCAACGAGATCAGTTTGGGCGTCTAACTAACAACACCAACACTACATCAACATCTAACCCTTCAACTACTCATGATACCCCTAATAAACATCTACCCAACCAAAACTCCCTCAGTAAAACTCTGAATGCACCCATTCCTGGGTCTCCCCTTTTACGGCATAATACTGCCCCCGCAAACAACCCACCTTCACGTTCTCTCAGTCAGGAACGCCTAGATAAGCGGGCTAGGGACAATTTGGAATCCCCCGAGGTTCATAATAGACATGGACATGATCGAATGCGGAATCGGAACCGAGATCAGGCTGATTATGACAGTGATAGATATGGGAGTGATTTGGAGCAACGTAGCAGCAGATATGAGGAAACAAAACCACGCAATTATAATGATCATAGGGAATTTGAGCCTGAGCATCATCGGACACGAGATATTAACCGTGGCAGGGATATGCGATCACATGATCACCCTAAGGATTACGAAAGTGAATTTGACCTGGAGTCAGAGCAATTTGAAATGCGAGAACGTGATCTTAGAATCAGAGATCGGGATCGCGATGGAAAACAGCGTAGAGATATGGATTATGACCGAAACTTTACTAGGTCACATAATTATGAGGATAGACGACGTGACTTTCATCATGACAGACATGGAAGTAGAGAAAGTATAGAGCATGAACGGCCAGTGCGCCGTCATGATGGCAGAGACCGACATTACGCGTCGCCAAGTCGAAGTAAGAACCATCCACCTCGACAAGGCAGTATCGCCATCTAGTGTGGAAGCTCAAACTTAGCTGCATGTAGTTTTACTCTCTATTACACGCTATTTTGTTGTGTTTGGAGATTTTGACACAGCCATAATAAAAATGGCTGCTAGTTGATGGTCGAGAATTCTGGATGGTTCACAAATGAGCCACCAAATTCGGGAGCTATGTTTTATTACCATATAACGTGTTGGAATATCCTAGCACTGGTAATTTCCACTTTCTACACACTTACCAACATAAAGTGTAGCAGGCACATTGTGAGACACTGGATTACAGGATACTACACTCCACACTATTCTACATTATTAAATGTATTGTAGAAATATTTCATCTTTTACTCATAGTAGTGCATGATCCAATGTACCGTATTGTAATCCTGTCTTTTTACTAATCAAGTACACTATTCCGCACACAGTAAGGATTAACATAATTATCGCACTCGTGTGTGCGTGTGTGTAATCTATTCTGTTATATTTCTATGATTAAAGGAAGAGTCATGTAAAAATCATATGATCTATATATCCCCAATCAGGATGATGCAGGTCTGTTATTCTTACTGGAGGACTATCATGAGATGACTTGCAATCAGGGAATGTTCTCCCTTTACAGAAGATGGATTAAAACTCTGCTGGATTACTCTACAGAAGTCTACTTGATTGGCCTAAGTGGAGCACTGTTATGTACATGTTAGTGCATATGTTTTGTTATCGATTTGTTTAGTTTTTTCTCATAACTGATTTAGACATAGATGCTTGTGTGTTGAGAGGGTACCAAAAGTTTCCCGAGTGATATATTTAAGAACACCTGTCACAAAATACGAGGAAACAAGATTCAATAACAATTCAGCACCATTTATTTCCAAGTTAAAAGTTGGAATAAGTCAGATTGCTGGTTCTAGTTAGACAAACCGAACATGTTTAAAAATTTGCTCAACCTTTCTAGCAAAACTGTAGAGTCAGATGTATGAATGTGGTAGAGTATTGAAGAATTGTAAAGATTGGAATTTTAATTTTGTAATTCTTTAAGGTCACTTTCTTCTGCCATATTGAAAGTCACACACATCTGTGTTATAAAGCCATGTAAAGATTGCATTTAAAAACTTCAGGTTATGATATGTACTCCCAAGTATTAGGTTGTATGATGTATTTTACAATGATTTATTATCACCTCAAACTGACTGTTTATGTATCAGAATAAAAGATAACTTGGAGAAATTAAGCCTGAAACTTTTAGATGGGATTGATATATTGTAAATCTTTTTGACCCCATTGACCCATAAGGATTGTTTTGATTATATTTCTTAGGTTTAAAAATCCCCTTTACTGTTTATATGAACTATGCATATATATAAAACATATAATATTTATAAATATTAGCATTGTATGACATCAGACCTCTATAGATATACACTTCCAGCTTGTTAAAAGTGAGGGTTTTCTTCAACATATTTCATGTTTTTTCAAACTTCAAATATATTAAGGTTGTCATAGTGTACATCAATATTTGCATTTGGTACATTTATTTATTCTTAGAATGTGATCTAAAAATTCCCATTGTGCTCCAGATATCCCCGTGATCTATCAACCCTCTTTGTCATCTCGAAATCCTGCTCATGATCCTGAAAAATCCCCCTCATGATCCTGAAATCCCACTCATGATCCTGAAAAATCCCCCTCATGATCCTGAAATCTCGCTCATGATCCTGAAAAATCCCCGTCATGATCCTGAAATCCCGTTTATGATCCTGAAATCCCACTCATGATCCTGAAAAATCCCCCATGATCCTGAAATCCCCATTGTGATCTAGAAATCCTCCTTATGTTATCATGTTTTTCCTTAAATTTGCCAATGCCTGTGTACACTATGGCTGTCTTAATATTGGAAGTTTGCAAGAGAAAGACATGAATTAATTCATGAAGTTTCTTGTTTTGTGTACCAATATATTTTGTGTTTTGTATTGATATGTAACATGTAAAAACTTGATATTTCTTGAATTTCACTAACTTCTGAATATAATGATATCCAAAAGTTTGAAACTATACATATTATACATATACATACTGTTTGTAAAATAGGGCTGTAAATATTTCTATAAACCCATAATTTTCTATTTTTGGTTGAAATTAAAATCTTGATTCATATATGATATTAATTCTTGCTAATTGCTCTTAAAACAGACATAACTAAATAGCACAATCAAATCACATGCACCCTTTGCATCCTTGTTATGTACTTATAGCTTATTACATATTATCTTTAGTCATTTTACTTCAATAATTAACTCATATTGCATGGTATTTTATTGCACAAAACAACATTCTTTATCACCTTATGCCGAGTCCTGAGATATTTCTTTACAAGAATTGCATGAAATCATTTTTAGGGTTGCTTAATACCTTCTTAAACTCTTGATTATGTCCACAAATGTTGATTATAAAATATAATATATATAATATAATATATCATATAGAATAACATTAAATGAAATTTGACATTACCTGAAATAATGAAATGGGTGTATTTTATTTCAATTATTCCTTTATTTTGATTTGATCTAGGCTATAGTTCATTCACATTTTAATTTACTTATCCAGTAGTTCTGAATCTCATTCATTTCTATTCTCTTATACTGTTTTACCTGTTCTTTCCATTGACCAATGTTATACTGAATTTGTATTGTTGTAATACTGCATTCCCTATTTTAGAAATCTACAAGGTTTACTTAAATTTGATTGGTTCACAGCAGAGAAATCTAAACTCCATGTTACTTGTAAAACTTGTGAACTCCTGTCAAAAGTGAACAGTTAAAAATGAAATCATTGTTCAGTTCCATTTTTGCATGTCCAGTTGATGCTTATCATTGCACAACCTTTTAATGAGCATTGCATTAAACTGAGACAGGTTTACTTTACAACTACAAATATATATCATATTTCTTGCAATATTTTGATGCTTGCGTTGGAGCTCGCAATATTTGTATATCTGTTGAAATTGCAACTATATTTAGTTTTATTTCACTTTGTTAAAATAAAAGCAACTTTAATACAATCATATATTTCTAATCATTCTCATGGTTGAAAACTGTAAAAATGATACCTTCTTGCCCAAAGCTATGAAGCATTATTTTGCTTGAATATAAATATGAAACTTGAGAGAGAAGCTTTATTCAAATAATTCTGAGGCAACATAGTTTAATGATTAAAATGTTATCTGATTGAATTGGATTTAATTATTAATCTGTGTGTCTCTATACAACTGCTGATTGAAAAGCTATGTATGATCTAGAATATATGTATAAATACAATCATTAGAAAACTATATATACTGAGAATATTCCCATACTATCTATTCATCTCTAAAATTATCAATTAACATAAACACCTACTAAAATACTCAACTGAATGGATATGAAATGCTTAATATTAATTTGAAATATAGTTAACCCAATCTGTATTTGGTCCCTGTATTATAGTCAACCCTATTTGGCTAGACTGTATCTATGCCACTAAAGTGTTTGCTAAATTGTATACCGTATTTGAATTCCAGTATATTTCATCCACAGTTACCTAAGTTATTAGTTTGTTTAATTTCAAGTGTGCATTGTAAATTCTATTTGGTTCTTACTCTCTGGTTAACCCTATTTTGGTATGTTATATGTCAAGTGAGCTGCTCTGTTTTATACCCACCTTGTAGTAAACTGGAATATTTAACCAATACATAAATTTAAGGTTTCCACAAAAGCAACTAGAACTGATTCTTTGTGTAGTAAACTATATTTCTTTATGATAATATCTAATTTACTATTATATTTGACTCCCTTATAGGGATAGATATTTAATATAAAGTACCTAAACATGTATAACTTCAAATTTAGTCTCAGCTTTAAATTTAGCTTCTGTGTCAAATACCATGGGTCTCAAGTCTATTATAATACTTACATGTAGAAAATGCCACAACAAACACAGTCTCAATTACAACAATCAAAACTAATACAACTTCAATTTTTGTATTTATACAGATAAAAGTTCTGCTGTACATAATACTTTTTTCTTTTGTCAAGTTTCCATTTTCCTCTCAATCTCCAATCTTTTCTCCAAGCAGTGTTGTTTTTGTGAGAATGGAGAGGGGGCAATACAAGGGGACCGGGCAGTACATGACTTTTAGGATACCAGATTAGAGGCTGGGGAAATAAATACTAGAGGGTATACCGGGGGTGATTAAGACTAAAAATATTTGGTTTGAATTTTTCAGGGATTTTTATTGTTATATTTTGAATTTCCCTTGAATAAGGGAATAAGGGCTCAACCCTAATTGCCTTACAGTCTTATGGTTAATGAATGCTAGCACTCTGCACTGTCATATACTATTATTGAGTACTCAATCAATTCCTAAAAACTTAATAACATATTGCCAAACATTGTAGTTTAGCCTCAATACTATTCAATTTTAACTTTTGAGTTAACTCAACTAACTCTCACCCAATTTTTTGCCCAAGTATACTTATTTTAATGGGCACATTGTTAAAGGATTCTGGGTAATGGAGTGCTTTGTCTACTTCTAACATAAGTGCAGTATAATATATATTGTAGGTTGTGTACTCCCTTACTTAGAGTCACAATTATACTAACTTTACTATGTTTGTCTTAAATAATAAAGAAGTAAATAACAAGAAGAAGACAAATGTGAATAATTATTCGTGTCTATACTGTATTTGTTTCATTGAGAATATTTATTGATTTAATATGTTATGTAAAAGAGTACTGTATAAGTGGTATTTAATCTGAGAGCTTAATTTGCCAAATTTTATCATTTCCCTAATTTTAATTTTTCGATAACATTATGAAGATGATACTTCCAACATTTAATTTTTCGAACCTGGTAGAAATTAGGCAATAGGCAAATTAAATGATTTAGCAAAATTACCACTTATACAGTATATTGAAAGAATCTCACTACGTGGAATCTTGAGTCTCAAAAACATTTATTAACATTATAAATTTTATTGGATTTCTGGATATTTGTTTTCCTTTTTTTCCTTATTTGGTTACATTATTTATTATCCCAATGGATGAAGTTCAATAGGGATATTGCCGTCTGTCCATCCAACCCTCAGAAGTCTAACTCAGATATTCATGAACCACTTTTCTTCATACTTGTATTTGTTTGAAAGATGTACAACCATGAGTAGTTGTATGCAAGATTTATTTCTGTCAAAATAACAACTACTTTAAAAATGATGTTTTTTTTAGAAAAATCTTATTTTTCCTTTCAAACGAATTAATTAGTATTACTGCATGAATTTTTAAAGCTTGGAGTATATCTTGACTTCATATAACTATATTCCAGGTGGCAATTAGGCACTGAGAAAATAGGAATTTCCATTGATTTTTAAGTACATGTATAGTACTATTAAATCCAAAGGGTGGGCCAAAAAAATTTGCAACCTTTTTAGAAGGCAAAAAAAGTATCATAACATTATGGTATTGACATGAAATTTTTTTTACAGAAACTTAAGGATAGGCATATTTTACCATTCAAATACTTAAGCTAATACGGACTTCAAATTTTTTTGTCAGATGTTTGAATATTAATGGTAAATTGTCCATTTGTCCGAGATTTACAATTTTTCCTAGAAAATCTGACTTTCTATGATTTTATGTGATCAACAATAACACATTCATTATGTTTACTAAATCTGCTTCAATCTTTGATAACTGTTTAACCAATGTTATATACAGGTTTACAGGTTTATATCAGTATCTAGTCACTATGGTAATATTGTTACACTGTATTAATTATTTATTAAACAAATGTTCTATGCATCCACCTTTCACCTTCACAATCACATGGAGACGAGAACTGAACTGGTCAATGGCGAGATCCAGCAGTTCTTGTGGTAGTCGTCTCCACTTATCCTGCAGAACTTCTAATAGTTGATCAATAATTTGTGGGGTATAACCATTAACTACAATACATTGCTCCAGGTGCCCCCATGTGTGATAGTCCCAGGGGTTGGCATCTGGTGTATTGGGTCCATCAGGATAGCGCTCCTGACCATAGGCCAAAAGTCACTATGGAATATTTGGAGCAAAATACCCCTTGATTCATTAGTCCTGATGAATAGGCACCACTTAACAAAGATTCCAGCAGATTTAGTGAACATAAAAAATGTTCTATCGATGATCACATAAAATTATAGAAAATCACATTTTCTAGGAAAATCGGTAAATCTCGGACACATGAACAATTGACCATTAATATTCAAACATCTGACAAAAAAATGTGTAGTCCGTATTAGCTTAAGTATTTGAATGGTAAAATATGCCTATCCTTAAGTTTCTGTAAAAAAAATTTCATGTCAATACCATAATGTTATGATACTTTTTTTGCCTTCTAAAAAGGTTGCAAAATTTTTTGGCCCACCCTGTATAAATTCAATATCAACACTAGCTGTTCTCTCAACACGTCCTGGCTTACCTTGTGGTGACAAACCCTGGATTTTCGCTATTTATAGTTTATCAACACCTGGACGCATGCGCATTTTATAGTTTATCGGGCACTTTAAAAAGAGAAATTCCTGTTAATTTTAGACCAATTCAAAGTATGGCTTCATATTCATATTCAAATGGCAGGTAGTGAGTAGTAGATGACAAATATGGAATCATCTTGTGAGTGATTTAGAACTAAATATACTGTAATGTTAAAGTAATGCTATTAATATTGTTCATTGGGATTTGCTACTCCATGGAGTTGCCATATTCTAGTTTGAAAACATGTACTGTTTTTATTAAAATTATATATTGAGAAGTGGATTTATTGCTGAGTAGTGAATAACTGAGAATTCTATAAAAAGCGTTATTATTATTCAATACTATGTTTCCGTAGCAATGTTATATTTGAATATTCTACACAAGTTATTGATATGATTTGGACTATACTGTACATGTCTGTGAAAAGCAGCTTTTGTTGAGTATAGTAAAATGGTATACCTGTATTCTTAATCTCAAAATATTGTACAATGGTACATATATACATGTTCACACCTTTCTGCACATGCCCATGCTCGCAATAGAAATGAACATTTTTATTAATTATTAATCATTTGGGAAGCACTTTTACAAACTAATGTCTCAAGTATTTGTAGAAGAGGTCTAAAGTAAAAATATACGTTGTACGTGTATAAATGTACAATTATATTAATATGTATCCTGTCACCTTACACCATTTAGTCACATGTATCTTCTGTAAAATGTTTTGGTCAAAGACTAGAGAGGGCCATGTAGTTGTAGAAATTCATAGCTACTCAACTTCATACAAAAGTTTGAGGAAAATGTGTGTGTTAAAAAGAGCGGAATTGCATTTTATGATTTGATGGTGACGAATCCAGTCATTCATGTCATATATTGCAATGATGACAAGAATAATTTTCACTATTTGTGTTCCATGACAGGAAATATTGTCAATTTTGAACTAATTTATAATGCATGTGAATGGTGTACAGTTATGTATTAATATAACACCCACTACCTGTTGCATATAAAAGTACATATTTACTATTCTTTGAATCTCATATTTTTGAGATATACAGAATATTGACTATTAAATATTTATGGGCAAGACAGCTTATGTCTTAGCCTTGAATGTGTTATTTTCACTATTATGTAACTTTTGTTGAACTTGTAAATAAAATAACATTTTTATCTTGAGAAAAATTAATTCAAAAAATTATTCTTTGTTTTATCTATAAATTTGACCCTTTCAGTCAATCTAATGCCACCTTGTGTACAGATGTTATATGGGCAGTTATACAAGTTAATGCGTGAATGTTTTTCTTACATACGCAAAGTCCACTTCAGACTCATCTAATCATTGACAGAGGAATGGATTTTGGATACAGAGAACAATGAAACAAATCCATAGACCTGACAAACAGACACGCTGTTGTGAGACTAAAACTGATTGACAGATGCTATCACTTGATAGCAGGCACAAACGCTATGAAGGTCTCAGTGCGCAGCTCTGATATTGGAGTTTTTGACATGCATTTTGAATAAGTCAATTCTCACATAATATGTAACTGATCTATTTCATATTTGTACAACTTGCTAATGATATTCTTAGGCTATTTTATGGAAGTTCTCATTTTTTGCTCAGACAACGCATGTCAAAAAGTGTGAAGTTTTTTGGGACACCCGATATGTGATTAATAAGTGCAGAGACACTGCAGAATAGTCATACAAAGATCATTCAAATTAACTGTATTTGACACTGTTATACCAAGAGGCAAATCTTAGGAGGGTGGGAGGAGAGGTGAAAATCAAAGTACAGTAAAACCTGTCTAATCCGAACACCCATGGGACCAGCCAAAAGCGTTCAAATTGGCAGGTGTTCAAATTTTGAGGATATTGTTGGTCGGGGGGGGGGGATTTTCATTGTTCAGTCCACTATATTGAACACTTAATACTTAGTCAGAAAACAATACATGTTGTTGATGAGTTTATTCTACAATAGGCCTATAGCCTACATGTATATGCTA
Organism: Owenia fusiformis; assembly: GCA_903813345.2. Taxonomy (NCBI): domain Eukaryota; kingdom Metazoa; phylum Annelida; class Polychaeta; order Sabellida; family Oweniidae; genus Owenia; species Owenia fusiformis. The sequence continues at coordinate 32,202,567 of CAIIXF020000007.1, forward strand.
TGTTTTATTTACATTTTGAACAATTTCATTATTTTTGGAAAAATAACTCTTTAATTTTGGTAAAAACTTTGTAATACACTAAATAAGTATATGATAGTCTTGTACGAAATCTTATGCTTATTAAATGACTTATCTCATATTATGGTTACATAGCGCTGCTTTACTTTAGCTTGAAAAAGTCGTTCATTGTTGTTTGTTTCTTGGCACTTTTAGCATTAGCAATATTTGAGTAGTTACCCTCTTCAATTAAAAAGAATTTTTCATGAGTGCTCATTCGAGATGATGCACAATCTTTCTTTCTTTCAATGTTAGATGTGCCTTTTTTAGGAGGCATTTTAGTGATAGGATATTACGAAGTTGAATTTTTTCTCTTTCTCGTGATATAATCTTGTCTGCAAATGTGTCTGTGTTGTCTTTGTGATTATAAAACATTTACTGATTCAATCCTAGCTATCATAACAGACCCATGGGATATAAAACAGTTAAGACTTGTTCATAATCCAAATCAAAAACATCCAGTTGATTTAAAATAAGGATAAACCAATTATCTCCCAGATTCTCACCTTTCTCTTAATCCAAATCAAAAACATCCAGGTAATTTCTAATAATGATAAAACAATTATAATCTTGTCTGCAAATGTGTCTGTGTTGTCTCTGTGATTATAAAACATTTACTGATTGAATCCTAGTATCATAACAGACCCATGGGATATAAAACAGTTAATACTTGTTCATAATCCAAATCAAAAACATCCAGTTAATTTAAAATAAGGATAAACCAATTATCTTCTTGATTCACACCTTTCTCTTAATCCAAACATAAAACATTCAGTTCTTTTCTAATAGGATAAACCAATTAACTCCTGTATTCACACCTTTCCTGTTGTTTTCCACAATTAGGGATGTCATTGAGACTTAAATAAGTTGTTTAGGACAATATTGGTTCTTTGATTACATTGCATATGTAAAGATAATAAGAACTATAACATTGACTCAATATGTGGCTATTATTGAAATGTCCAGACATTTGATTTCTGATAAAATGTTCAGATTAGACAGGTCAGTTTTTCAAATCTGGTTGTTCAATGTTCAGACCAGAACAACGGCAACGCCAAAGCGTAGCGAATCCCATCGAACAGAAATGGCTGGCATTTTTACATACGAAATATATTGCAAATATCATAAAATAACACCTATAAGAAAGGCCACCATTTTCAAAATGGTTGATCACTAGCTAAGTTGTCATCAGAAGTAATATGCTTTTAAGTAGCCACATATAAAATTCTTAAAAGATTGCCATTGCTGGCCATTTTTTAAAATGGCCGCTTACTTCTCAAAATGTCATAAGACAGTATGCAATCCTTACGAGTATTCGCATATCAAATATGAACAAAATCGCTGTATTACTTTTTTTTTCTTTTTTTTTACAGATTAATAATTATTTACATTTATTTCAACCTAACATATTACAAAACAAATGCATTCAAAAGCATACAAAAATACATGCAATTTCTACAAATACATAGAACATTTTAATATATAGAGCTTCACCAAAAAAACAACATATTTATGATATAAATTTTTTAATAAATTGATCTAAATAATGATTTTAGCCATGTTACAATTTTACCCATGTTGAATATATTGTGTAACCTATAATAGTAAGTACATGTATTAAATTTCTAAATGCTATAATATCACTTTCCATGCAATAAAAACCCAGAATAAAATGTTTCCAGAGTATTTTACATTTCAATATTTTTTCCACATCTTTCCATAGTGTTTCTACTAGCTTACATTCAAAAATAAGACGTTTTGCATTTTGAATTATAATTACATTTTGAACAATTTTGGTTAATATTAGAGTTCCATCTACATATCTCACTTCCACATGCTAAAATGTTGTGAAGTAATTTAAAGTTTAATTCAGCATACTTTTTGTATTTCATGTTTGTTATTTTCAAGGGATATATTTTATCATAAAACGTTTTATCACGAGGAATACTAAAGATATTACTCCAATGTTTTTCTAAAAGATTTCGTTCTTGTTTACTTTTTATCAATATATCATATAGCATATTTGTTTTCATCTCTTCTAATTTAATCCATTTATTATTTCCTAAAAGGACAGTTTTCCTATATTTTATGTTTGTGTATTTTACTTTTGTAGTATCATACTTATTCATCACATTTGACAGGTTTTTATAAGAATGTATACTATCATCCAATTTCTTTTGTTAACAAGTTTGTTTTTTATATAGTTTTCATTATAGAAGGTTCCATTTTCATCATAGAAATCTTTAACATATATAAATCCACTATTTATCCATTTTATGTTGTGTACCACTTCATTTTTAATTTTAAAATATTCATTTAGCCAAAATATTTCTCCTATTAGATTTTGATCATTTCTAGTTTTACATTTATAAAAGCTAAAAAGATTTCTCTATAAAACAATGGCATAGGCAGTTTTGTATCTTTGGTAAAATGTGTTTTTATAAAATCATCAATTTTAAAACCACACTGTTTGATATAATATTTTGGAATATCAATCCATGATGTGTCATCATCTTGTATTCTTTTCACCCAACTTGCTTTTAATGACATTATCTTTGTTTCAACGTCTATTAAGCCCAAACAACCATTTTTAATTTTTAATATTGTAGTTTTTCTTTTGATTCTATTTTTCTTCCAAATAAAATTATAAATGATTGAGTTTACTTTTTTGACAATTCTTTCGGGGACATCAAGGATAGAAAAGTTGTATACTAGTTTTGAGATTCATAATATATTGATAATCTGTACTTTACCAAATAGAGAAAGTTTTCTTTTTTTCCAAGATTCGAACAGTTTTTCAAATTCTAAGATTTTGGGGTTCCAATTTAGCTCTGCACATTTTTCTTTGTTATTGCCAATATAAATACCTAAGGTTTTAATTGGTTCATTTGTGAATTTAATATTTTCAAAGTATTCATCGTTTTGCTTTTTGAAATTACCTAGTGCTATGCCAATTGTTTTTTCAAGATTGAGACATAGACCACTTACTTCCGAAAATGTTTTTATTTCTGTTAATGCATGTGAGATTGATTCTTTGTTTTCTAAAATTAATGTCGTGTCATCTGCATGTTGAATTTATTTTATTATTATTATTATTTATTTATTCAGTAAGCTAAGTTTTGAAATACATACAATGAGCGGGTGACACAAATTGTGTATATTCCCGACAGGGTGGTAAGTTGCCTACATAGAAACAGAGGGGGATCTGTTTGTGTGCAAATGCTTGTAATGGATGGTAAATGAATTGTGTGTCATAGAGCCCAAAATATAAAGTATACGAATGATAATCAATTATTGACAAAGTACTTTTTCAGTTCTCTTTTCATGATGTGAACACTTCGAGAAGATTTAATCTTGTTTGGTAATTGATTCCAAATTGTTGGTGCCGTGAAAGTTAACATTGAAATGCCATAGTTCGTCCTTACTTTAGGTTTATCATAAGAATCCTTGTTTCTGGTATTGTGATCATGTCTCGCCTGGACCATTTTGAAAAAGTTAGGAAAAATTTTCTGGTAGTTATCAAGCTTATTTATCCATTTATACATGAATAAACATTTCTGTTGTTTGTGTATGTCAAAAATATTCAAAAGGTTTAACTGTTTGAATAATGGTAGGGAATGAGCCCTATAAACGCTGTTTGTTGCAATGCGGGTGAATTTCTTTTGCACAATATATAGGGAATTTAATGAACTACATGTTTCACCCCAAATAACATTGCCATACGAGGGGTGATCAATAAGTAATGGACGCTTTTTTACATAGATACTTTTTATTGACCAATCCCTTTGATTTTCCTACCAGTGAAGCATCATTCAATTATCTATCAATTCTGAAGATTTGAAGACAAAATATGTAATACATGTTGATATATCCTTATTTCCGTGAAGGAGGTACAGGTACCCCGGGACCGACATTTACGTCACATATTCAGTTTTTAGCCAGTTTGGTAAATTTGAGTTAGATTTGAACTTTTTATATGCAACAAGTGTTGTATTGGTTGAATTTTTTTGCTGACTGGTAACACATAAACAAAAAGTATTGTAATGTCAGAGTGTTGTATGGAAGGGGTTTGCAGGTCAATTTGAGAAAGCATTGTGGAAGAAAGGGGTTGTGATAGAAGGGAACACCCTACTCCATATGGTCAATGCACCTGCCGATAGATCCCAAAATGTTCAGAAAACAATATACCTGGACCTCAAAGTTGAGCCCTTGGCCAATGCACTATATTGTCCACATCTGCTCACATGTGACTTGTTTATTTCTATATACTACTTATTTCTATAGAGAAAGAGAGGTTAGAGACATATGGAGACGCAGGATTATTAACATTGATTAAATAAAACAACCCATGCAACTGTATCTTGCTACCATGTCAGAGAATGGATTCAGCCTTGTCTTACAATCTTGAGTTAAGAGGATGAGGAATTGTGTACATGTAGCACTTGATGGAACCTATTTAGAGGGCCCTACGGAATGAATGTGGCATGAATACCACAAAGTGATGATAAAATATTCAAAATCAACTATGGCATAACAAAATGGGGTAATTCATGACCATAATGGTTTGTTTTGTTCAGCCTGCATTCAACTGCATTGCATGTTAAATATCTTCAGAATATGTGACGTAAATGTCGGTCCCGGGGTACCCGTACCCCCTTCACAGAAATGAGGATATATCAACATGTATTATATATTTTGTCTTCAAATCTTCAGGGCTGATAGATAATTGAATGATGAATCACTGGTAAGAAAATCGAAGGGATTGGTCTATAAAAAGCATCTGTGTAAAAAAGCGTCCATTACTTATTGATCACCCCTCGTATATAAGATGGGAATATATAAGTGAATAATAGATACTCATAAAACCGCTGATATTCAACAGTTGTTTAACTCTATATAAAATACCAATTGTCCTAGAAATTTTTGCATTAACAGAAGCAATATGCCGTTTCCAGTTCAAATGGTTATCTATTGTTATTCCAAGAAAGTTAATATGATCAACTTGTTCAAGTTGTTTGTCATTTAGATAGATTTTTATATTATTTGCATTAAATCTTTTTTGTCTTGAGGAAAAAATGATATATTTTGTTTTATTAGCATTGAGTGATAATTTGTTTGTGACCAGCCATTCCTCAATATGTTTGAGTTCAGTGTTTAAAGTTTCTGTCAGGTCATGTAGATTTTTGCCTTTGATCAATAAATTAGTATCATCTGCAAATAAGACGAAAAATAGTGTCGGAGAAGAAAGATAAATATCATTAATATATAATATAAAAAACAGGGGTCCCAAAATTGAGCCTTGAGGAATACCGCAAGTGTTAAACTCACGATTAGAGATTGTTTCCTCATATAAAGTTTGCTGAAATCTATTTTTAAAATAACTTTTTATCCAGTCAAGAGCAACACCACGTATACCATAATATTGAAGTTTGTCAAATAGTATGTTATGATCTATTGTATCGAAAGCTTTGGAAAAGTCAATGAATAATCCTATTGTAAATTCACCATCATCGATAGATTTTCTGATCTTTTCAATAAATGTTAACACACCCATGAAAGTTGATCTCTTTTCCCTAAATCCAAATTGATTAGTATACAAAATGTCAATGATATCTATAAACTTTGTTATTCTTTTATGCATTATTTTTTCCAAAATTTTTGAAAAAACAGGTAATACAGATATTGGCCGATAATTGGTGAAAAAATGTTTGTCATCTTTTTTATAAATCGGTATAACTTTAGCAATTTTAAGTTGGTCCGGAAAAACTCCGTTTGAAATGGATAAATTAAAAATATGCATTAGAGGCTGATATAGAACAAAACCGCATTCTTTCATAATAAAAGGTTTAAAATCATCATGACCTGCAGCAGAAGGTTTTAAATTAGAAATTATTTTTTGTAGTTCGTTAACATCAACTGGGTCTAAAAAAATTGAAGAAGCCTGTTGACCTAATGTTTGCATAAAATCTAAAGGTTTTTTATCTGACTTTGGAATTTTGGCAGCTAATTTTTCTCCAACTTTTACAAAGAAATTATTAAACTGATTAGCTATATCCTGCTTGTTGGTTATTTTCACATTATTTTGAATGAAGAAGTCTGGAATGTTATTATTTTTATTCTTTCTTTGAAGTATCTCATTAATTATTTGCCAATTTGCCTTTATGTTGCCTTGATTCAGTTTAAATTTGTTATTATAATATTGCTTTTCAGATAATTTAATTGTACTTTTTAGTTGATTTGCATAAGTTTTATATTGTTTTTTATTTTGATCTGTGGGATTTCGAAGATATTTCTTGTATAGTTTGCTTTTATATCTAATTGACTTAAGTATGGCTGACGTAATCCATGGCTTTTGATTATTATTGTATAGTTTAATTGTGATCTGTTTTAATGGGAAACATTCGTCATAAAATTCTGATAGTTTTTCCTCAAATTTATTATAAGATTCATTAGCATCATTAAAATTTGTAATGTCGATCCAAGATTCGTTAGAAAGAATTTCTTTAAATCTTAAAATGCTTTCATCAGTATATTTTCTAATAGACCTTTTCATGAATGTGGTTTTGTTAACAGGTTTATTGGAAACAGCAAATATTGGGAAATGATCTGATATGTCATTGTATATAATTCCGCATAAGTCAACTTTAGAATCATTAGTAAAGATGTTATCTATGAGAGTGGCTGTAGTAGAAGTTACTCTAGTTGCTTTATATATTACAGGAATAAGGTTATATGAAGACATAATGTTGTAAAAGTTTTCAGTATTTTCATGTTCAACAGATTTAAAAATCACCTTTGTTTCTTTTTTGCTCTATTACTTTATGAGTTATAATAAAAATGTAAAATAACACACATAAAAATGGTGGCCATTTTTCAAAATGGCCGACTACTCCCCAAAGTTTAATTAGACAATGTGCCATGCTTAAAGTATTCACATATCAAATATGAGCAAAATTGCTCCAATATTTTTCGAGTTATAGTAAAAAATGTAAAGAAGACAGCCATTTTTTAAAATGGCCACTTACTATGTGAAGTGTCATGAGACAGTGTGCTAGGCTCATGAGTATTCACATATCAAATATGAACAAAATCGCTCCAATACTTTTCAAGTTATAGTAAAAAACGTAAAAATGGTGGCCATTTTTCAAAATGGCCGCCTACTACCAAAAATGTCATTAGACATTGTGCCATGCTTAAAGTATTCACATACCAAATATGAACAAAATCGCTCTACTACTTTTCAAGTTACAGCAAAAATCGAAAAATGACGTGCAAAGGCAGCCATTTTTCAAGATGGCTGCCATGTATATCTTCTATATTTACATTTCTAGCTTAATCAATGTCCTATATAACTTTTTTACATTTAAAACATATTGCTATTACAGTTTTATATGCAGTACCTAAATAATGGTAAAATCGGCACTAAAATGGCCGCCATTTTTAAATGAGCGGCCATTTTGAAAATCGGTTTTCGAGCAGAACTTCTACCTCCATTGGGTATATGTGTACAAAATATGAACAAAATCGGGCCAACGGTATTTGAGTTATTGCCCGGACGGATGGACGTACGTACAAATGGACGGAGGCGTTCCCTATATCCCTCCGAACTTCGTTCGATGGGATAATTAGGAGGTGTTCAGATTTCAAGGTTTTTTTAACATGGGAGTCAATGAGATGAAAAAATGGGACCGAAAAAAAGTGTTCAAATTGGAAGGTGTTCGGATTAGCCAGGTGTTCGGATATACAGGTTCTACTGTATTAAAAAAACAACTTAATATTTTGGATTTCTATATGGGTTTTATATTTATCATTCAATATAACTAAAGATATAAAAAGAAAGGGACATATGGACTAAAAAGACAAGTCTCAGTTTGGAGAATGAAGTTCATCAGTCTTCAGAACTAATATTTTTCATGAAAAATATAGAAATAACACCCAAAAAATTAAATTATGGATATTGAAAAGAGGACATTTAAATATGTAAACATATCAAAATTGTCCAAAGCAGAAGTAACGTGCAGTAGACTGAGGAACTTCATTCTCCAAATCGAGACTTGTCATTTGCATATGAAATCATATGATGTATATAATATAATATCACCTATAGGCAAGTTTTCATAAAATATCTACTTTCAACATATACTATACTAGTACTACAAGAGGGCCGATCTTAAAACACTACCCATGTATAAAAATATTTTACCTTACACGCTAAAACACACATAATATAAAGTTCTTTAGAATACATACATACATAATACATCATGTTAATGTAAAATATCATTTAGAGTTTCAGAATATAGTGCTATATTAGATACAAAAACTATAATATTAGGCTACATATATAGGCACATTTTATATTGCATATATACCCTCTGTTCTGCCTTTGTATGTGGAACAGAGGGTATATATAACCTATTAACTCATTTTTTGATTATTATTATTTTATTATGAGATTCAAATAAGAAAATATAAGTAACAAATGTTAGATATAATATATAAGAATCAATACATGTTTCAAATACAATTACTTTACACGGTCAATACAGACGACAAGATGTGTTTTCCTGAGTGTTACCCCATATGAGAAAGTAATAGGTAATAGGCATCAATGATATGAATGCTGTTTGAATGTTACAACTTGTGCGTATTTATACCTCAGTCACATTTGATCTACGGCAAACGTACGGCAGCCATAGCATCCCAAATTTCAGAGAAATATGCAGCATAAAGTATAGGGTTAAGTAGTAGGATGTTGATTTTCTATATCAATTTTGTGAAGCCTCGTAAAGCAAATGTGACCCAGGCTTTACCAGCAAACTACACAAAAATTAGTGTTTCCAGCTGGGAATCCAGCTCACAATTAAATGTTTGGCACACAGAGTACCCTGATAGTTTATGACAATGTCAATGTATCCCTTTAGCGACACATTGGAAGTATGACATCTGATATGTCATGTTTTCTTGTGTCACAATTATGTGTAAGTCCATCAATCTATAGCATACTGTGTTAATCCTAATCAATTCAACTCTTCAAAGCTAATTGTAATCCTTGTAAAGGTTGTAATCCAACAATTACAAGTCTCTAATTCATAATATCAGTTACGTAAAAGTCTCTAATTCTTAATATCAGTTACATAAAAGTCTCTAATTCATAATATCAGTTACATAAAAGTCTCTTATTCATAATATCAGTTACATGTACATACTAGCCTCTAATTCATAAAATCAGTTACATACTAGCCTTTAATTCATAATATCAGTTACATACTAGCCTCAAATTCATAATATCAGTTACATACTAGTCTTTAATTCATAATATCAGTTACATACTAGTCTTTAATTCATAATATCAGTTACATACTAGTCTTTAATTCATAATATCAGTTACGTAAAAGTCTCCAATTCATAATATGTTACATACTAGCCTCTAATTCATAATATCAGTTACATACTAGTCTTTAATTCATAATATCAGTTACATACTAGCCTCTAATTCATAATATCAGTTACATACTAGTCTTTAATTCATAATATCAGTTACATACTAGTCTCTAATTCATAATATCAGTTACATACTAGTCTCTAATTCATAATTTCAGTTACATACTAGCCTCTTATTCATAATATCAGTTACATACTAGTCTTTAATTCATAATATCAGTTACATACTAGTCTCTAATTCATAATATCAGTTACATACTAGTCTCTAATTCATAATTTCAGTTACATACTAGCCTCTTATTCATAATATCAGTTACATACTAGTTTCTAATTGTAGAGAGTGGCTAGATGATGCTGATATATGACTGACATTGTCTTGGCTGGTTTTATGGTTGGGTAAACCTGACTGTGTTTCACTACCAAATAAGGCCTCATTTTCAGCACCATTGGCACTAGGTTGGTCAATCTTTTTCATGTCATTAATGTCATTCGGCTGAAATTAATAGAGGTATTCCTATAATATACCACTGGAAGGTAATCCTATAATATATAGGTTGAAGTTCATCCATTCTTGATAAGCTTTGACAATTTTTAATTTGAGTCAATCAAACAGAAACATTATTATAGGGAGTCAAGAATGGATGATCTTGCACAGATGTGAAAACAAGTTTTCATCATATGCCTCTGTTTTATGCCATATTATTACCACCTTGCCGGGCCAGTTCTAGGGGTTTTAGTGCTAGTTTAGAAAGCATTCATTTTACTATATCGACCTGAGCAATATGTGACGTCATAGGGGCCGTCAATATTGCTGGTCAAGAATGCAATTGATTACCAGCAATTTTCCCCGGAAAATTAGATATCGTAAGATTTTCTTGCTGTTTCAGTCCTGGTCATTAACGGTGGTAATAATACTAATAACTTCATTTCTGATGGCAATATTTCAGTATATTGCACTTTGAAATGAAGTTATTCTACTATTATTTTTATCTTTTCGCCAACAAAACATATGCCTCTCTTAAAACAGATTTATATCCAAGATGAAGGTTTTAAACAGTAATTAAATATACCCCAATAAGGCAAGAATTAAATGAATGCAACCATTTTGGATACAACAGCTATATGTTTCATATAAAACATTCAAGTACCTCTAGCTTTGGAACTCCAAAGCGAAGCTTGTGTTTCATAGTTTCTGGAAGAAACCAGAACAACTTGTCTCCAACAGAAAAGATTAGCCTAGGATCTACAGTGCTAGGGTCAGTCCTACCTAAAAGAAGGAAAATGTACAGTATTGATTAACTATTGACTTATATAACATGAAACACTGGTATACAGATGCATGGGTGACTATTACATAACAAGGCACAGGGTGAAAAATATTGTACCTTAAACATAGCGGTGTGGGCTTGATGACCCAGAAAGCAAGATGGCCGCCAAAAAGTTAAGCAGTTCTAGAACTTCTATCCATGTAACATAGTGGTGTCAATTAACCGCTTGAGCATTAACCGGTTAACCGAGGGTTTTTACCGGTTAAAGTCGGTTAACCGGCGAGAAATTTGAACTGATAATTTCAAATGAAATCTTCATCTTCGATCTTGAAAGTTGAAAAAAATTGGAAAAATGATATATCGGCGTTTATTTTTTTCGTTCGTCAAGCTTTACTCTATTCTATGTAAGTAAGCGCGGGAAAGCAATGTGGCAGGGATTAAAGTTGCTGATTGGATATTTGTAAGGAATTATCGGACCTATCACATGTATGAATAGCTCACATGAAACTGACGCTTGAAAAACAAACAGATTAAAATGCAAAGTAAGCGCGGGAAAGCAATGTGGCAGGGATTAAAGTTGCTGATTGGATGTTTGTAAGGAGTTATGGGACTTATGACATGTATGAGTAGCTTACGTGAAACTGACACCATAAAACCAAACGGATTAGCATGCAAAATAAGCGCTGGAAATAACAGAATTATACACGGTCAACTAACCGCCCCTAAAAACACAGACCGGTCAAGGCATTATCGGCGGTTAACCGGTTAACCGGTTAATACTTGACACCTCTAATGTAACATGTGTAAAAATTTGAAGAAAATCCAATAAGTGGTTTTCCTGGAATGGTGATGACAAGATTTATCCAATAAAAACTTCTAAGATGGCCACCAGAAGGCAAGATGGCCAACAAAAAGTTAATCAGCTCTACAACTTCTTACCATGTAACATGTGTGAAAATTTGAATGAAATCCGTCAAGTAGTTTTCCTGGAATCATTTTCCTGGAATCACAATGACAAGATTCATCTAAAAACTTCCAAGATGGCTACCAGAATGCAAGATGGCCGCCCAAAAGTCAATCAGCTCTACAACTTCTTACCATGTAACATGTGTGAAAATTTGAAGTAAATCCGTCAAGTGATTTTCCTGGAATCATGATGACAAGAAAGTGAGACGCCTCCTACCATCCATCAAGCTGACAACAATATTGTACGTTTAGGTACGATAAAAAGTATTACACAAACACACAGGTGGGTGTACAAAATTACACAAATCATTAAAATAATTCCTTGAGATGTAGCAACACTATCAGCAACTGCAAACAAGAGATAATCTGCACATACACTGTAAAGGACTCAATTATACTCCAATGCTCTCCATAATAACTAACAGCAGACTGATAATTACATTTGACTTCAGATTGATCTTCTTGTTTTTAAGACATCAATTCTCTAGTCCCTCATTTTTTCTTACTTTGTTTAGCATATTACGTGAAGGACTCCTACCTGTTATAAGGCTTACAATTATCCCCACCACCACAACAGTTATAACAGCATTACCACTGTACCACATGTAGGACAGTGTGTAGAGATCACTTATCTTGGGACCTGTAGACTCTCTGAAACAACAAGCACATTTTTGTGATACATGCATTTACATTCACTATACATACACTACACTATGTATAGAGTGCATCTCATTATGTCACTGCTTTCCATATTAAATTCACAAAAGTAGAGTAAACATTGTTGCATTGAGCCAGGGGGACAATTGCCAACAACAGCAACATCGTAGCATAGCAAATCTTGTATTTAGTCAAAATAAGAATGTAAAATAACAAAATCTATAGTATGCAAAGTAATTTCTAAATAAATTATACAAATTGAGAGCTGCACATCATTACTATTACATAAGAAAAATGACCATTTATTTCCTTGATATCTATAAGCAAACAAAAGAAAAAAATGATTTAAAAATCAGTATATGTTTACAAAACATAATTGTTTCCTATCGCCATTACAACATAAATGTTTCTCATATCTTGAAAACAATAGGCATTTACTGTAAAACATGTTGAATTCACGATCATCTTGAATTCGCGTATATTCGCGTGGGTTTAAAATCGCGAATTCATGATCCCGCGAATTTAAAATTGGACATCACAATTTTTTTATGTGTAAGGTGAATGAAGAATAAAATATACTAGTATACAGTATTTTTAAATATGTTTTGTTTATCTTATTCAAGTGTTGCATGCAATTATAAAACAAACGTAAAAACAAACTTAAAAGTCATGTTAAAATATATTTGTTTATTTCAATACGACAGGCTATGTTTTAAACAATTAAACATGTACATTATGAATTTAGTTAAGAACAGCATTTGTTGTTTTAAAACACATTATAAATCATAAAACCGTCATGATTGTCATTTAAGTTAAGGTAAAACGATAAAGTTTAAATACTGTAAATACTGTAAAGTTTAAATACTGTAAAAATTACTTACTCCATGCTTACTCCATTGCATGGAGTAAGTAATTTTCTTTGGTATAGTGAAACACATGAGTAAAAAAATAAATTGTGTGGGTTTCTTAGTGTTGCTTTGCAAAATAGCACGAAACCCGTGCATGTATGCATGATTTCTGTCGCAGTGTTGCGACAGCCAATCAGAATGTGAGTTCTTAATTGGGGAAATGGTAACTGCTTATCGCAGGGGGTATAGAGAAAGAATATATTCTGGATATTGAAGCTCTGTGATCGGAGGATGAAATGCAGTGGTTTGGCAATAATCAACCAATGATGCAAATGACATTGCATGCTAAAACTGGCCTTCAAATCTCATACAACATCTCAGCTGCTTACCATTGAATACAAAATAATTAGTTTTATAAGATAAACACTTGTCAGTTTGACACTACACTAGTAACAGGTTTTCCATTCGTTTCATTGTCAACATTCTATCTTTCACGCAATTTCATATTTTAGCCACACTTGACTTTTAGCAGAGCATCGGAGGAGATGGGGTGCATGAAGTTTTTTCAACATTGGGTAATTTTCATATTACCGTGCTGTGTTGTTTTGTTCTTTTATACAATCCATAGCTTTTTGATGGCCAATGGAATAATTAAACAGACACAGCAGTCTTTTCTGATGAATAAGATGAACCATTTCAATCATGTTGATGTACATATGGAACAGGAATATATTGACTGCTTGGCAAATGGTGGATGGATTGTAAATGATAATGTGAATGAGGAAATGAAACAAATGATTAACATGCCCAATGAAGCTACAATGACATTACCAAATGGCCAATGTGGAAACAGGGAGACAAAAATCAGGAAGCATCATGTCTATCGTGCACTTTGTCACCCCAGTTCTCACAAACCATGCTGTTTTGAAAATCAGTGTCAAAATAGAACAATAGAACAGTGTCAGTGTGAGGGGTGTTTAGACCTTAGACAAAGGCTTCATGCAGAAAAATATGCCTGGCATCCTATCTCAAAACATTGTCCAATGACACATTTTGACTCAGTGTCCGCATGTGAAATGCTACATGTAGCTCGAAGGAATGTGAAAGTATTATATTTGTGGGGGATTCTTTGGTGAGACACTTCTTTGAGGCACTCCTGATACTTTTCAATGGAAATCTTAAAGATGGAGCATTGCAACCTAATACTAATCCAGGTACTGTTATGTTACAGAAAATAATTCCAAAGTTTGTATTGAAAATTTAATAATTTACATGTTACATGCTAAATATGGTGCTTATATTGTCTTGATGACATGTACCATTCCTAAGTACACAGGCAAATTATATCAGGCCCCGTACAAGCTTGAACAAGGCTCGAAAATTATGAGTCATTACAGGCAAAAAAGAGCACAGAGGCCCATACTTATAATTTCAAGGCCAATACGAGCATGTAAGAGGCTCTTAATTTCACTCTTTTTCAAATACGAAAAGAAAATTAATTCACTTTTGATCACTTCAGTTTTCGATATTAACTTACCACATACATTTCTCATCTTTCAAAGCTTGCTATTTTCTAATTTACCTTCCTTACATATGCTAATTATCTAACTAACTTAACAAACTTACTCTTAATATGGTGACTATCATTGCTAAACTTGACAATTTGTTTTCTAGCTTTATACTGTTCCATCATATAAATACATATAATCATTACGATCCCCATGCAGGCAATAGTTGGTCGGAAATTACAAGCAGTTCGGGTCTCACTGCAGGCCCCCTTCAGGCAAGTACATGGGTCAGAAATTACGGTTTCTAACAGGCCTTGTAATCACAAGCAATTAAGGGACTTGAAATGTTGTACAGAGCACACTGAGGGAAGGATACCTTGTACAACCTCATACGAGCCACGATGTAATTTGCCTGAGAAACAATATTTCATTATTTGCAGAATTAATTCTTATGGCAATGAATGTCTTGATTTGGCAATCAAAAAGGAGATGAACTCCAAATGCAAAGGCAAATTTGATTTTAAAATATGTGATTTTCAATCTAATCAAATATGATAATGATCTCCTTTTTATTATCTGCTAAAGACCAATAAAAGTTTAATTTTGGCTACATTGTATCATGGACCTTTAACTAGATTGAATGCAGACCCGTGATTGCCATATAGTTTATCTCCGTGAAATCAACTTCTGATATATGATTTCTCAACTTCCAAAAATAGTATTTCATGATCGGAAAATCATATCCTGTGTGAAAACTGAAATATTTCAATTTGATTTCAATTCAATTTATTTCATAATTTCTTACACTATAAAATCATGCTGCAAGAAGACCAGGCATATGTTGCGGTGAAAAAAATACTAAAAAATATATAAAAATTTCAGGTGACAGGGAAAACTGTAAATATCATGGACAGTTTGAAGGGGTGAAATGTCGCAAAAAGATTGATAGAAGCCGAATCGTTTGTAATTCAACAATCCGACTGATATTTGAAGAGGACTTCAGTGCAGCAAGATTGCCAAAATCTATTAGCCTGATTCGAAAACGAAGGAATCATATTTTGCTATTCTCGATTGGTTACCACAATCAATTTAATTTGAGCTCATTTAAGCCAGATTTAGAAAAATATCTAAAGGCTTTGGATATAAGTATCTTCAGGCGAAACGCTGTTCCAAGATCAAGAATGCTGTTTATGACTCCCCCCCCTCCCCGGACTTAGGAAACGTCTTGTCTATTTGGACAATAACCAAGGACCTAAAGATGTAATGATTTACTCCAACAGAATGAGGAAGCTCTTTGCAAGTTATGGCATTCCTACATTCAACACAAGTCTACTTACAACTCATACATTTAGCTTTGATGGAACACATTATGGTTTTGGGGTGAATCTCCAATTAGCGTATTCTCTGTTGAACTATATTAGTCAATATGACTGGGGCAGTGATCAAAAGTAAAAGTATGTTGTGATTTGTTGGATATACTTGACACCTGTTTTTATCTTTTATTAAACACATCGAACTTTCCTCAGCAATCAAGATAAATCAACTTGAATATTAAGGGTAAGTGACCTACATGTAGTTTATGGGGATTTAGGAAAAATTTTGATCTAAGTTATACTTTTTATACTTACAATACACCTTTACCATAATCACTGTATTTAGTGCCCACCCCCTAATAAGGTACAGTTTATTGTTAATTATAAGTATCTTAGTCGAGATCTAGGCCAACTAGAAATCTCAGAGTTATTTCCTACAAATATACACCTTTGGAAAGGTAAATCAAGTTTCAATGTTGCAAAATGCTACCATTCCTGTCACAATGGCTGTAACAACAGTTGAATTCCTGTCACAATGGCTGTAACAATAGTTGAATTCCTGTCACAATGGCTGTAACAACAGTTGAATTCTGGTCACAATGGCTGTAACAATAGTTGAATTCCTGTCACAATGGCTGTAACAACAGTTGAATTCTGGTCACAATGGCTGTAACAATAGTTGAATTCCTGTCACAATGGCTGTAACAACAGTTGAATTCTGGTCACAATGGCTGTAACAATAGTTGAATTCTGGTCACAATGGCTGTAACAACAGTTGAATTCTGGTCACAATGGCTGTAACAACAGTTGAATCCTGGTCACAATGGCTGTAACAATAGTTGAATTCTGGTCACAATGGCTGTAACAACAGTTGAATTCTGGTCACAATGGCTGTAACAATAGTTCATACCTTTTTTGGGGTGACTTAATAACTTACATGAAATCATCAGATGCAGTTGCTAATACACTCATATTGGTACTAAGTGATGTTGCATTCAACACTGGACAACCAGTGGTTGAGACTGGCAGTTTAGGGATGACAGGCTTGTCAACTTGTGCGCCTATACCTATCCAGAATGAGAGAAACAACCCAGTGAATAGACCTGCATATGCTCCCTAAAATAAAGATAACACAGATTTGTAATAGCCTGTACAGAATTTAAATTCTGTAAAGATACAATTTTGTTGCCTTCTGCCTGGTTATCAAGTGTACTATTTCGTTACAGCATGACAAAACACTGACAATTAAAAAAGTCTGTGAGAAAATATAAAGACTTCACTTTTTCTGTGATGGCTTCTTAGTATAGTTACAAACCCTTGTGGCCCCCTCCCCCTCTACTAAACACCTCTTGCTAAACATCTAACGTGCTAAACTCACCTTCCAGTTAGCCCAAGGGAAAAACATCCCCAATGAGAAAAGTCCCAAGAGAGGACCCCCAATCATACCAAACAATGCAAGGGCAGCCTGAAACAGACAGGTTGATTTTTCAAAGATTATATAACCCCTCATTTTTCCCAAAGGATGGGTATCGATATGGCGAACTTTTTGAACACACGTTTCTCTTAAACCAGTCATCAAAAAATTCTGAAAATTTTACACAGTGTCAATTTAATGGTGATCTTTTGAATGGTAACAATATAATTTGAAAAATATATATATACTTTCATCTATATTGTTTTAGAAAACACATCAAACACTTGTTTTGTTCTTGGTATCATGTTTCCAGAGTGAAATGAAACATCTTTCCGAACCTCACTGGAACAAAACGACATAAACACAACATGTTTAGGTCTCTCAATATTGTAATTGTACAAAGGAATTTTTGGTTGATTTTAAAAAAGTATCTTGTTAATGAAATAAAAGGTTTATCTTGATTTTTATCTATTTTGGGGGGATTTTGTTTTAACTTTTTGAATACTTTTTTAAAATCAACCAAAAATTCCTTTGTATAACTATACTATTGAGATCTCTAAAAACATGTTGTATATGCTATTTTGTTCCAACAAGGTTCGGAAAGATATTTTATTTCATTCTCAAGAATTGGTAGAAAGGAGCAAAAACAGTTGCACCAAAAAAACTAAAAATGTTAACAAAAACAGTTATACAAAATATTTCTATATACTTTTCGCATTAAATTGTTGTCAATCAGTCAACATTACATAAAATACCGTGTATTTTTACAGAATGTTTTCAATGATTGGTTTAAGAGGTTTTTTTTAAATTCCCAGTTCACAACTGTAAACTTTGCATGACACTGGGGACAAGTCAGATACACTCAGACCTTGCAAATGCCATCATCATTCCATCAAATTTTCCTGAGAAACATGTCCTTGTACTCCTCCCCAGAATCCTTGCTCACAACATGGTAGGTTGGTGGCTCAATTCCAAGTTCAATCTGTTTTTTAATTGTATGGTCGTGCTTTGATATTACGATGAAAAAATAGTTTATTACATCAACTAAATATTAGAGCATTAATAATCTTGTCAATTGTATGAAAATGTAAAAATAACATATTCCAAAATTGTGTTTTAACTTAAATCACTATTAAACTCATTGTCATAAAGAATTTTATGTATGTTATGCCAATGACATGCTATAACTGTCATTAATTTACCTTTAGTATCTAAATGCATGTATAGGCCTCACCTGTAATACTCCTCCAAGCTGTGAAGCCACAAATGTTAATGCTATCATCACTAAACCATATGTGATAACTAAAAACAGAGAAATGAGACCATTTTACTTGAAAATGAAACCAATATAATTATATTATATTGACAAGTCACAAGTTACAACATATCAACACAAAAAAAGAAAACTGTGAGATAATACTGATACTTTATGTACAAATAATATATGTATACATATCAGTACAATGTACATACCAACTATTTTCCCAACTAGTGTTGCCCTTGCTTCTGTCATGTCTTTGAACCAGTATGCACGGATGAGATCAGTTAAAGCTACAGCTGAGAGGGAATTAAGACCTGAAGAAACAGTGCTGAAAGAAATTAAAGATTAATTTTATTACATGTGACAGTATTTGCCTTTTGGTGTTTATCATGATGTTACCTTTAGTAAATACCTTTTACTAGTATTAGAATAAACAAAGAATAAAAACCAGTGCTGAGGAATCAGAGGAAACGAGGAAAATCAGAATGCAGGGTGACCCAAAACATTGATGCCTCTAATTTTAAAACAACTCTCACTTATATTGGAATTATCTTTTGTGATGTATGAAAGTATATCACAGACCTCATGACACACAACAAACCTTAGTGCTCCGCTGAAGAGACACGCCACAAACAATCCAGGTAGCCCTGGCAACCAGGTGGAGATCTTCATCACATACAGTGGTAAAAGCTGGAACAAACAATTATTAACAACTGTTCAAATGTTACACATCTGTTCAAATGTTACACATCTGTTCACATGTTACACAACTGTTCAAATGTTACACATCTGTTCAAATGTTACACATCTGTTCACATGTTACATATCTGTTCACATGTTACACATCTGCATTCACATATTCAATTCATTTCACTAAATAACCTCTATAGATTTTTAACTAAAAAAAGTCTACTAAACCTTTATTATGAAAAAAACTTTTAGGGCACATGTGCTCATAAAGTTTGTCAATGTAAAAATAGGTTAAAATATGCAATTAACTTGCTTATTTTTTACATAAAATCGGATATAACATTCAATGCCCCCTCAAATCAATTGTCAGCAATACCATCAACAAAATTAAGTGACAAAATTTAGGAAAGGTAGAAGTGTTATTGTATAAGTCAGCAATTAGGAGCAATTCCGGCTTTTATCATACAAAGGATAATCAATTCATGGTTTCAGATTACACATAGATGTATACTAAAATGTAACAATTAATTTGCTGCACTTAAAGTATGTTTTATTCATGAACAAACCTAAACACTCCCTCAATATACACTTAGTACAACTGGCCGAATCAATATAGTAGAACAATGAAGAAAGAGGTCTAAGAAGAAATATGCAATTACACAGCAGTAAATTGCAAATATAGTGACGTTGTACCATTTAAAAGTCTATTCTTAATCATAATGGTTTCATTTCTTTCCTTCTATTTTATTTTCAATGCTAAGAAAGTTTCGGAAATTGATTGCCACAAATAGTAATTAAGATTCCCCAAATTCTATTCGAACAATGTTTGCATACTAGAAATCGTTGAAAATAAATGAATTGATTCTGTTTCCATTACACGTGAAGATAAGTATGTTTGAAACCATTAAATATTAACAACTTAGTGATGGAAATTGACGTCAGGATTTTAGCAAAATATACTTGATTAACTCAGATGTGACATCGCCTCAAACTGAATTAATGCTAGGTGCTTACAACAAGTTATCAAATAACATTCCTTTATTAGGATAGTCTATTATAATAGGATTTAGTTCTACTCAAATACTCTTGTGCAATGAAAATAATCACAAAGTGGGCAATATTATACATAAGTTGCATTGCAAGTAATGTTCCAAGCTAAGAAACCAGATGATGTGTGATCAAACAGTTACATTATACAGTATATCATATTACATATAAGAATGAAGAAACAAATGTCAAAACATCGACATTCTTAACATTACAGAAAACAAACTGAAAGAGACAAAATCATGAAAGAAGAAGAGACAAAGTGTAAAGCAACTGTAGGTGAAATTCTTAATACATTTGCAGACAATACTACTGCCCATGGGTGTGGCTCGATCAGCAGGTCCAAGCATAAGTTAGGGAAACTGGTATGGAGTGTAATATTTCTGGGATGTATCTGCACTGCATGTCAAGGATTAGTAGCTATTTTTGTGACATACTTTGGTTACCCTACGACAGATACAGTGACTCTAGAACGCAGAGAATTGGAGATTCCTTCTGTAACCATATGCAGTCTTTTCCCTTTTACGATATCATCACAGATGACATTACCTGTGCCTGGTGCTGACACAAATCTCGCCAAACTTTTGACCCTCTTCCATGTGTACCACTATGGCACTTTTTATGGAGAGCATAAAGATGAATACAGAAAGCATAAGAATAGAATTAATTCTTATGCAGCATTATTTGAGAATGTTGAGGATGACCAAAAGCTGTTATACACACATGATCTGTCAAATATGTTGGAACAATGCTTTTTTAATGGTAAACCATGTGACGACTCATTCTTTTCAGAAATAGAAAATGCCAATTACCAAAAGTGTTTCACCTTTAATGGAGCTGGTTTGAACTTGACAGATATGACAGCCTTGGCCACTGACCCTAATAATGGCCTAAGTATGGTTTTATTTCTGGATGCCTATAAGGCAAACTACACACTTCCAGGTGGTATGATATACAACCCAGAGAACCCAAATAGTGGAACCACAGGCATCCATGTCACAATACATTCTCCGCAGACTATGCCATTTCCAACTATTGAGGGCTTTGATGTACCTCCTGGCTACTCAACAACTATAGGTTTGACTCCTGTGGCAAGAGAAAGGCTTCCAGAGCCCTATGGTGTTTGTACAAACCAGGAATATATAGAGGGAACCCAGTTCAAGTACTCTGAGTTGGGTTGTTTAGCTCAGTGTGTTCAGAAGGAGATGATGGATCAATGTGGATGTATAACTGCCTATTTGCCATACCCTAATGACACACAAGGTATGCTTTACTGTGGTGATCTGAACCTTGATAATTTTCTCAACCCACTTGGACCTAATATTACTTTAATGGATGATGACTTCAATAGTCTGGAATGTGAGGATAGGTTAATGATGCTTGGGTTTACTGACAACATGACAGAACGATGTCCACTATGCCTGCCAGCTTGTAATGCAATGAAATATGAACAGACCATTGCCCAAGCATTATGGCCATTCAATTACGTCCAGGGAAATTTTCTAACAAACACCCTCGTCTATGGCCCTGATAACAACCAAACACGAAGGTCATTCAAGCTTTTCGAAGACCTGTTGGCTGACTGGCCAGCTCAAATGGATTATATTATAAATACAGGAATGGTTCGTCAGAATTTCCTTCGTGTCAACATCTACTTTAAAGACTTTACCGTTGAGACTACAAAACAGACTGTTGCTTATGGTCTCAATAACATGGTGTCTGATATCGGAGGAACACTAGGGTTCTATGTTGGTATCAGCGTTGTCACCCTCTGTGAGTTTTTAAACCTGTTCTGGATGATAATTTGTGCATGTTTGCGGAGATGCAAGTCAGCTGGGGCAAGAAGGTCTGATAACGTTGAAGTTATCCAAGTGAAGGAGGCAAACCAATCCACAGATGGTAAGACACAATATGACATTGAATTTACTAAAAATCTGGCTCATCTACATAATGACACTATGCCACGGAATGACTTCTCAAGTGCTTTTAAATACTAAAATAAGCTCCACCTTTGAATTTAGTATTTTGAAGAAATAGTGTCCCTACAGATGGAATTTTGTCAGGAGGGCCAAAACTGTAATATAATGCTTAGTGATATTGATTTCTTCAATGTGCAATAATAGAGGATTGCTTTGCTTAAGTGGCAGAGATGGTACCAGTTGCTCCTCTGTATATCTGACTGTTTCAAAAATGAGGCTAATTTATGCACCAACAATATGTATTTGCTTTGATGCATTTACATGTACATAATAGTGTGAACTTTGTAGAAATTAAGTAGTGTAAATTATAATGAGCTCTATTTTGCTCTACCTGTGTCAAATATATTTTCTCTCCTTATTTTAGAAGTTTGTAAATTAGTTTTTTCGCCTGTGTTCAACTTGTCGATAATCTACATCTAATGTATATTGGAAAATGATTTTTCAATCTAGTTCCTTGATAATCAGTAAGTTAACCATTTGCAGCATATCATGATTCCTGCAATATTCTATCATAGATGATTGCAATTGACAAATTCTTAATGAATTTTAGAAGATGTATAGAAATAGGAGACCATTCTAATATTGACCATGCAGATGGGACCATATAAATAATTTATCTCATTTTAATATTCATTTTTATCCTAAACTTAGAGGTAAATAACATATGGGAATATAATCGATATCTGAGGTGAGTGGTTGATATATATATAACCCGCTCATCAGCAATCCCCGGGAATTTCATTCTTTGCTTTTTGGCTCTATTGGAGGGATACTAATTTCATATACTGTAAATATTAAAAGCTGTTGAGTTAAAAAAAATAACAATAAATGTTGAGAACTTCAAATTGAGATAAAGTATAATTCATCTTTTGATTGTTATTATCATTTGCAATTATTACATTAGGGTTCTATTTAACATTCAATGCATACTTAATCCTCATAATCTACTAAGTATAGGATAAATCAGATATTAAATGCTTGATTTTTGATACAGGATATATTACCCTTGGTAAATACAATATATTTTATTTCCCTCGGATATATCCTGTATCAAAAACCTCCCATTAAATAACCTCTTGTATACATGCTTCAACAATGAATCATTGACCATACCCACTTTTTAAGAACTACTACGTAGTAGGGCAATTTGTACAATATAAACTTAATGTTATAATAATTGCACACATATGATTATAAAAACTACAGTAGTTTGTGTAATTTTTGGTGTAATTCTTTTTATCTATAATGTTATTAAAATAAAATAGACAAATAGTGAAAATATTTGCTCATTTTCTTCCAAGTTTGTGATTTGCTCTCTCAGATTTACTCAAACCAACGAGAAAAAAAGTAAAGTAGAAAAACAGCAACTCCACGGATTAGCAAATCCCACCAAACAAAACATGTTTTGATAAATAGCGGCCTTATAAAATTTGAGCCAAATCCATCCACTGGTATTTGAATTATCAAAGATTATGTTTTTATGAAACAAGGTTGCCATTCAGCTGTCATCTTTAGATTTCTTCTTTAGCAGAGCTCCTATGTCCCAAGGCATCAGCATATACAATTTTATCCAAATCCGTCAACTGGTACTTGAGTTATCATGGATTACATGTTTAATGAAAAATGGCGGAGATTTCGATAAATAGCAGTCACCTTGAAAATTTCTTCTCAAGCAGAGCTCCTTTATCTCTAGGCATCAATATGTAAATTTGAAGTAAATCCGTCCAATGGTATTGGAGTTATCAAAGATTACCTTTTTTTATGAAAAATGGCAGCCATTTTGAAATTCAGCTGATGCCTTTGAAATTTTTTCTGAAGCAGATCTCCTTTTCCTTAAACATCAGCATATAAAATTGGAACCAAATCCATCCACTGGTATTTGAGTTATCAATTAGATTACGTTTTTTTACGAAAAATGGCGGCCATTTTGAAATTCAGTGGCCATCTTAAAAATGTCTTCTTGAGCAGAACTTCTTTGTCTCTAGGCATCAGGATATAAAATTTGAACCAAATCCATTCAATGGTATTTGAGTTATCAAAGATAATGTTTTTTTTACGAAATATATAAAATTGGAACCAAATCCATCCACTGGTATTTGAGTTATCAATGATTATGTTTTTTACGAAAAATGGCGGCCATTTTGAAATTCAGTGGCCATCTTGAAAATGTTTTCTTGAGCAAGGCTCCTTTGTACCCAGGCAACAGCATATAAAATTTGAACCAAATCCATCCACTAGTATTTGAGTCATCAAAGATTATATTTTTTTCGAAAGATGGCTGTCATTTTGAATTAAGTGGTCATATTGAAAATTCTTTCTCGAGCAGAGGTCCTACATCCATAAAGCATAAGCCTATAAAATTTGAATGAAATCCATCAACCGGTATTTGATTTGAGTTACCAAAGGTAAGGTTTTTTACGAAAAATGGCCACCATTTTGAAATATGGTGGCCATCTTGAAAATGTCTTCTTGAGCAAGGCTCCTTTGTACCCAGGCAATAGCATAAAAAATTTGAACCAAATCCATCCACTTGTATTTGAGTTGTCAAAGATTATATTTTTTTTTAAAAATGGCAGCCATTTTGAATTAAGTGACCATACTGAAAATTCCTTCTCGAGCAGAGGTCCTACACCCACAAGGCATAACCCTATATAATTTAAATAGAATCCGTCAACAAGTTATTGCCCGGACACAGGAATGGACGGATGGATGGACGGACAAACGGACAGATGGACAGCTTTTTTATACCCCCCCAAACTTAATAATAAACAGTTATTCTTTTAGCAAAACCTCAAAAAATCGATTGTATTTAAGGTATCAACGAAAAAATGTTTATTACAGTTGTATTTATTATGAACTGATTTGAATAACATGTTCAGGAAAATAGAATATAAATGTTTTTTTAAAGGAATGTACAAACCAATTTTGAATTCACAGCCACATGTTTCAAATCTGAGGAGATTACTGGTCTGTAAAGGCCAAAGTAGGTTGATCCCTGATATGTGTTCCACCTACCTGATCTGCAGCCATTATTTCCCGTCCAATTGGGTGGCAGTCTTGAAAACGGGAATAAATGAGGAGTCCACAAAGGGAACAGATTATCATCAGGCCGAGGAGTCCAGGGAGGTTGATCCATAGTGCTCTAAATGTTGAAATTGTAAAATTTAACCTCCAATCTAACAATGACAAGACACACTTATAACAATTACATGCCACACTAACAATTACATGCCACACTAACAAAGATGTGACACATTAACACTTATGTGTCCCTAACAATTAACACTAACAATTACACAGCACACTAACAATGATGTATGCGACACATTAACAATTAGGCAACAAACTAACAATGAAGTTAATAAGCATGGCTAAGTGAGCATCTGCTTTGAAGTGAAACCAGGTTAAGAAGATGCACGAGACATCACAGATGTTATATGACCTCCATGTTTTATTTGATGGAATGATGTGAATATGGTGGGCATTGATTTAATATCTAAAAGCAAGATATAAGACCCAGGAGTACAATCATACTTTAAAGCTTGGTTGGGCACATAAGGGTTAAATGCCAAGTTCTGTTTCATGGTAAGGTACAAATATTATGCTGTTAATGATATAAGGTGTAACTTACATTTGAGCAGTACGTAGAGTTGGGGTTGATATCGCACGCTGCACCATTGCTTGGTTTATTCCATATATGGCAACCCATGTGAAGTAGCCACCAATGGCAAGTGACCAGAATGTATGCCGTACACCAGGATTTGGGTCAAAACTGAAGATAAATTATGCATGTCAATTAATTGTAAACTATCAAAGTTGACTGTAAAACTTTAAAAATATGTCAAGTCAAAAGTGAATACAAATAAAGGAGTTACAGTATAATTATCAAGTATTTCATTGTTTGATAAATTGCGACATGTAATATTGGCTGAGTATGGATAAACTGGGAGAATCATACTTGAAGAACTCTATGCGTTCCCCTTGTTGTGCAATCTCCCATACCCTACTCCAGCCTCCTTCCTCTATTGTCCCTCTGATTAACACAGCAAAGAGTCCAGCAAACATCATACACACTTGGAACACATCAGTCCACATAACAGCCTTCATACCACCCTAAATACAAAACAAAATGACAACCTTTCTTCATGTCACCATAAATAAGGACTGATTATAATTTAACTATAATTAGAATGTAATAGTGGCCATATAGAGCCTGAGAGGATGCAGCAAGTCATTTTTACAGAAAAATAAACCTTTACGAGAACCAAGCATTGATAAAAAACAAGTCAAAATGAGAAACAGGTCATTAAGAAATTTAAATCATTATGACAAATAAGAGAAATAAGTCAATTCAAGAAAAAATAAATTGTTCTGAATAATTGCATTTATATTTTAATACGGAGGCTTTCCCATTTCCTAAATTTCAATTACAGTTTAATGGATTCATCTAGAGGTTGTGCCACTATGAAAAATTTTTATATTTAATTAACTTACCAGTGTTGTGTAGAATATACAAACACTCCCCACTGATATGACAGAGGCCCAAACATTTATTCCCGTTACTGAAACAAAATTTCATATCACTTATATCATACATTGTGAACATTAAAAAAATATAGAGAAAAGACAAATTTTGGGGAAATTGCAATTTATATATACTGTACAATCTTTAAATCATAAAATATCTGGAAATGAGAATTTGCTGATGTAATGTTCACTGTACAGAATGAAATTCTCACCTGCATTAAGTGCAAATTCTCACCTGCATTAATTGCAAATTCTCACCTGCATTACATGCAAATTCTCACCTGCATTAAGTGCAAATTCTCACCTGCATTACATGCAAATTCTCACCTGCATTACATGCAAATTCTCACCTGCATTAAGTGCAAATTCTCACATGCATTACATGCAAATTCTCACCTGTATTAAGTGCAAATTCTCACCTGCATTAAGTGCAAATTCTCACCTGAATTAAGTGCAAATTCTCATCTGCATTACATGCAAATTCTCACCTGCATTAAGTGCAAATTCTCACCTGCATTACATGCAAATTCTCATCTGCATTAAGTGCAAATTCTCACATGCATTACATGCAAATTCTCACCTGCATTAAGTGCAAATTCTCACCTGCATTAAGTGCCAGAGATGGGGCATAAAGGACAACTGACATATACAGAATCTGTAATTGTAAAGTATTTACATGTAGTTTATACAACAGTTATGGAAAATACATAGTGAATCTAGGATTTTTCATGTACATGTTCATAATTCAACGGAATTCAATAATTGGCTAAACTTTTAGGATATGTGAATAATTAAAAGTCTCAGCCTCTTATAATCACAAAATGATACCAAATTACAAATGTCTGAATTCAATTTTTGTGCCTAAACTTACCATTTGCAAGGAGAATGTCATAGATCCTGCAAGTCGCACACCTTTACTAAACCTCAACTCCAGGTACTAGAATACACAGAAAATACATTTGAGAGCAGGTTTTGATAGAAGTTTATGAAGTAGTATTCAAAATCTCTGGTGATTTCAGAATGAACTTTAAAATTGCTGAACTTCTGGTAGCTCTCATTCCTCACTAGAAAATATGTCTACCCGAGGATAAAGAGAAGTCCTGATCAACACAGAAGCAGCTGATAACTTAAAGACTTTCACAAACGGAGGTTGGAGATGTAGGGAACATTTGGAGATATAAAGTTAGCAGCTGATTTCAGTTTTCCAGTTTCAGACATCATGAAACAAGTGATAGTGAGCGAGCAAAGGCTGTTCTATTAGATCAGTCAGCTTTTGAATCAGGTAAGCCATGCTGCTCTTACTATAGTTGCTACGGTAATAAGAAAGTGACTTGAGACTTGGGCTGATTTCAATTCTTCTGGTCAGAATAATTCACCAGATGGTACAACATGAGTTTATACAATGATAACCATAGTAGCAAGATACCTACCTCATAAGCTGAAGTTAGGCCAAGGTTATAGAAGATTGGGATGTAAATATGTGCAGCACCAGGGATCACAAGGAAGTAGCTCAGCTAGAAGAGAGAATAACAACTTGAAATAATCAACAAACAATCTGGAGCTGTCTTCCCTAAAGGCCTCTACAGGATAATAGAGCTTTGCTATATAGCTTCGAAATCCTGGGGAATGTTGAACTACTAGTAGGTACATTGTACATGTACCATTTGTGTTCTTTTTGATGCCATGTTTAAAGATGAATTACTCTTTTAATGATCAAAATCTGCATGTCAACAAAACCACCTAGTTGTTTGTCAATAGACTTTATGCGAGTAAAAATGCTCTTGATTTACATCATTAAATATACAAAATTTAGTCAAACTAATATATTTGAAATCAACATGTAAAATTACATCTAGCAATGTGGTTTCAAAAAATGTATATCAACTTTGAAAATCTTAATTTCTTCTAGGTTCTAGGTTAACTTCTAGGTCGGGAGATTCCTCATAGACCCCATGTTATAAAATCACAAAAGAGGAAATATCTTGTCTTGTATTCGACAGATAATAATCTTTCTTTTACTGGATACATTTTGCCAGTTTCTCCAAATAAAGATGTGGTATTCTTGTATTGTAGTGTATTGTATTTTGTTTACCACCAATCAAGGTGAGTAATACCTGTGTATATCCTGTATATATACAGTCGTAATTTGTGTACTTAACCTTGAAGATAGACCCAGAAACCCCTCCTTGAAGGAACCCTGTATTGATAATCATTTAGTCCTCTCTTGCCTGTTTAATAGCAGGAATTGTTTTTGAAAATCAAACATTAATTGCAAAAATACATGTCCGAAATCATAACAAACAAAAAGGTTTCACAGAGGTGGTTTTCTCAAAAAAGGCAATAAAATAGGAATAAGGAAGAAGATGTTAGACCAAACTTTGCCCCGATAGCTCAGAAAAGGTAAAATTTATCAATTTTTCTCTCCACAGTCCTTGTAGCCGCTTTAAATTAAGTCCTCTATAGCATTCTACATGTAGACAATCTTCCTGTTCATACTCACAACAATGTAATTTCCTTACAAAAGAAAGTAGAAAAATCATAATACCCCAATGATCATATACTGTGTTCCATATGTGTAGACTTCTGATGGCGTCCCTAGTAGCGTGATAGCAGACATGAAGCTGGCTAGTAAAGATAGCGCCACTGGTAGCACCTGCATTTGTCGATTAGCAAGTAAATATTCTTGAGTTGTTTTTTGCTTTCCTCCAATAAAAGCATACACAATCCCTATGCTTGCTGAGATTAACAGCACCAGAACAAACACAACATAATCTGCGGCTCCAAAACCACTCATGATTACTGTAGTGGTGACTTTACGGAGAAAACAATAATGTAGAAAACTTTTTATGATTCTTTTTGTTCAATGTTCATTGGAAATCAGTCCTTACATGTATTTGATAACCTTGTTTCACACTCATAGTAATACTGAAAACTTGTTTGGTACACCTCTGCCTATGCTGGGTTGCAGCAACTAAGCTGCACTTTATCAAAGAGCAGTGCAGTGCAGTAGATGTGGAAAATGTTTAAGTTAATTACATAATCCTGCAAAGAGCCGTCAAAACCTGCTTCTACAATTACACATTTAATTAGTTCACACACATCAGATCCTTTAATTTATAAGTTTATTATGTCTTCTCCAAATATTTATCCAAAAGTTGTCAAGTCGTCCATATGTCCCATCCTTTCTTCACTTATGCTTCTTGCAATTCTGGTACTAAATATCTGTTCTTTTATTCCTTGAGTAAAGTTGTTTCTCTGATTTACTTTGAGCTGCAGAATACTGTAATGTCCAGTCATACTGAAACACTGTACATGTGGCAATAAGACCAAAGCATCTTAGTAGGCCAATACAGTGCAAAGGACTTCAATAGGTCAATGCCAGTTCAAATTCCTTAAAACCTCCAGAATACATTAAGGGAGGATGATCCTTGACTGAAGACAGCATAGTATTTCAGCTTGAAGGAGAACCCTCTTTAAGGATAGAAGCTGCCAGTGGAGCATCTCTGCAACACACTTGAGATCTTCCAATCTCTGGAAATAAACACAGATTTTAGATGTATGAATTTCAATGCAAACTGTAGACTAGATGCTAATTAAGACAAGGTAAAGACTCCTGAAGTATGACCCTTCCAAAAAGCTTTGCGCCATCTATCCTTTTTATATTAAATTATAATATTAGATTTTTTTTATCATCTTTCATATTTATTGTAAGCACAAGTCATTTAGATACAATAACAAGGGGCAAAGCGCTGTAAGCATTAGATGTCCCCTTATATAAATAAACAATAAAGTACAATATTCATTTTAACCTGGAAGTCACCTGTAAATGGTAGAATGCCTTGCAATGAAACAAAAGATAGGAGGGCTGCTGATATCCTGGGGGGGGGGGGTAGTATGTTGAAAAATGGAAACAGGTCAACATACTACATACTATATTAGATATTATTATATTAAATTATTTGATCTATTCTATCCCTGATTTGAGATCATCAAGATCTCACAACAATTAAAAGTGTAACATCATATGTAAAATCAGATGGAGCGAAGTGAGGCCAGCTAGCCAAGAGAGATCCTGGGAAGTTACATGTACATATTGATATCTATAACATATTATCATCATTTCGACCCATGCAGGGTGAAATTTGAAAAGAATACAAAAAGTTAAATTGAACCTCAAAGTAATGAGCTGCAAAAACATAGAGGAATTCTTGGTGCTGATTGGTGCATACTAAGCTGTTATTAGACACTTTATTTCTGGACAAAATGTAAAATAAAAGAAAGCAAGACAAATAAGACAATTTAAAAAGAAGATATTCAACATTTGACATTTGAGCCATTTGTGCATTTTGAAAATTTGATCAGCTTTCTTAATCAGTAAAATCAGTTTGTTGTGCAAATAGGCACATTTATTAGAAACCAATAGGAATATATAGAGTGTTCATGACAAATATCTGAACACACTATTTCATATAACTGCAGTGCATTATATCTCCAATCACTGCATCCATGGTCACACCTGTGTGGTTGTGAAGGTGACAACTTGACTCTACAGATTGAAATTGATGCTTTGCCAACTTGACCCTTGCAAAAAGTTTCATTGAAAATCTGTTCTTATAGCCTTTTGTGATTTTGTATCTTCTAAGTGACATGGTAGAGAATATTTTGCAATTTGTGAAAATAATTTAAGCCAAAGATTTGCATTGTGGAATGATCATTCATTTCAGGAATTGTTTCCTAAAATTATTACTCGATGCTGCACAACTCGTGCAAATTTTGGAAAGCAACACCTTCAAGGAATGGTCATTCCACATTGCACTGTGTACAGTGCTTAAATCCTTAAACATCTGAGCACCATTTTGGAACAAAATGTACACTTCAAAACTCACCAAATAAAGTGCATGTAAGGATAACTTTATATACTCTGAAATAATTGCATTGTTTTATACCATAATATACATTTCACCATATATTGTATCTAATGATTGGTTTTGGAAGTACTGAAGTACAGGCACTTGCACTGGTCACTATCAAGTGAAGGTATACCAGCCGTCACGTTTGCATCAAAGATGGCGGACAGGAAGTGTCGATTTCAATATTTTTAGTTTCATTGAATTAAAGGTGCAACAATTAGTTCAGAGGGGTCATTAAACGATCATGGACCGGTGTCAAAATATATTTAATTTTGGATATTCCATATTTTTATTATCTCCAAAGAAATCATCCCACCTGCATGAACATCATTTCAGCTGATATTCCTCTTGAAACGAGTCGGATCTTCAAAATCTATAAGTGCGACTCCTTTTATAAAAGCTTTGAACTGAACTTACACTGCTTAACGCTGAAATTTGTAGTTTATCAATACATGTTAAGAAAATAGGTATGTTTAAAAAGATTTTAAGCCAAATGTTGCCCTGATAGTTCAGAAAAAAGAAAAAAAATTTGAATTTTCTATCTACATGCCTTGTTGCCCCTTTAACCTCTTGAATACCCAGAATGACGGATATATCTGTCACAAATAAAATCCATTTGGAACCCAGAGCGACAGATATATCTGTCACAGAATTTTTCACTAAAACTGCTCTAACTTTGGCATTTTTTATCCAATCTTCACAACTAATGTTTTAGAATGTATGTAATGGGTCTATGTTTACTCTTCTTATGAAATCAAATATCAAACATAGTGTTTTTAGATGTAAATATCCAGAAAACTAGCAGAAAATGAAAAATGCTCTGGTTTCAAACCCTTTTTAGAGGCTGGTATTCAAGAGGTTAAACTACTTTATAGTAGACGTAATGGTTTGATATTTGAACTAAATCAGACTATAAGACTATTAAAGACTTATGTAACTAACTTGCCCATGACAATTTTTCTTTATTCCTTTTTGCTTTGAATCTTTAATGCCATGGCATTAACTCACAACCTATTATGTAACTTTTCACCATGTAGAATTTTAAAATATTAAGCATGAAAATTCATTTTCATGATGGATGAATGGAGCCCAATGAGAAAAATGACTTCATCTTAATTATTTTTTATTGTAGTGGCGCAGTTTTCTTGAAATTCACAGAAATGATTCCTAATAATAATATAAATATTTTGACAAGAAATGAAAAGATTAAGCATCCTGTTTATGCAAAATATAGAACATTTTTATAATGGAGCCCAATGAGAAAAATGACTTCATGTCAATTATTTTTTATTGTAGTGGCACGATTTTTTTGAAATTCACAGAAATGATTCATAATGATAATACAGATATTTTGACAAGAATTGCAAAAATTTACCATCCTGTTTACGCAAAATATAGAAAAAAGCAAGATATTTACAAAAATCTGTGGAAATAGATATAAGGGGTGACTTTCCTCTTTCACATGGAATTTTATATTACAGGGTAAATATAATTTTGGTACTGGTTTGATTTTTATATCAGAAATTATTTCTTTATTATAACTTGCTTAAATAATATACAATTAACATATTCCTTTATTATTGATCAGTGTAATAATTTATTTCATTCTTCAATCAACAGTAATGACAAAATACATTTTATGCAGTAAGTAAAATATCACAATAATTTTAATCAAATTAAAAGCATCCCATTATTGATATCTTTTAAACCCATTACATTCAATGGTTCAAATATGTTTAATTTGGTCATGTCATCTAATTCTTGGGAATCTTGAGATAAATAAGCAAGAAAGATATATATTCATGTTTAAATGGATCAATGACAAGGATAATTACAAACAAATATTTCCAAATTTCTTCCAAACAGTTGAAAATAGACATAATTATGATACAAGAAATGAGAAAACTTTTGACAAACCAAAAATTCGCACAAACTATGGATAATCAAAAAGCGTGGTTTTTTGATAGTTTAATAATATTTCTATGCGTATTGTGTGGGTTAGGTGCATCATATTTGATAAATCAGTATCTGAAAGTTTGATTTGAGTACTTTTACATTAAGCCCCAATCACACAAATCACTTGAATGTCCTGCGACATCCCGGCCGCAAATTTAGGTGGATGTCCCGCGAAATCCCACGAATTTAGGGCACTTTGTCTAAAAAATCTGTCCCCCTGTGAAGTCTTTGGTGATAACGCTGTTAACTGTCCCGCAATTAGCATGTTTTCACTAGAATGGTCCCGCAAAATCCCGCGAATTTGATCAAAATTTGACCTATCGCGCAAATCCTTTAAATGTCCCGCAAAATCCCGCAAATTTAGGGGGATGTCCCGCAGAATTCAGCGAATTTTTGGCACTGGGTCTAAAAAATCTGTCCCGCGAGAAAACCTTTGGGGGTTGACAGTACTGTCTACTTTTCCAAGATTTAACCTTCACGTTGTGATTTGTCAATGGAGGTACCTTTTTATTAACTAATTTTCACGAGGCAAAATGAAAGTACTCTAAACAACAAGTACACGTATATACAGGAAAACTAAAGATATTACCCTAGCTTGTTTACCCACAGGCCCAGGAAGATTTAAATCCCCCCCCTCCCAGTCACTGTATAGCTGATGTAAACCTAATACACAGTGAGTGGGAGGGGGATGAACTCTTGTTCGCGTGTCTGCACAGTCTATATGCAGTTATGATTTGGGGCAAGCCCAAATCATTAGTCTAGTCTACCTTCTCTGGGAGAAGGTAGACAGACTTATGATTTGGGCTTGCCACAGATCATAACTGCATGTAGACTGTGTGTTTACCTGTTCAAACTTTTAAAAACTTTTTTGCGACGGCGACTGATGTATCACGATTTTCTTTCAGTCAGATCTGATTCAGTCAGATTTTTACACCGGGAAACCAATTCATCTGTGACAATTGTGCAAATAGTATATTGTTTCGTATTCCACCTATGCTAAACATCATTATGTTTGATGAAATTTACAGAATTAAATAAAATGGAAGTATGAATTTGACTAGGTAATATCGTGATAGTATAAGCGTAGACATATGTTTGAGTCCTTTCCAAAATGAGCTCAGAAATCTTGGGGTTGCAGACAAAAGTGGTCCGCACAGGAAAAGTACTTGACTATTCAGATGAAAATAAAATCACAGTTTGCGAGCAGTACGGAGTCCATGTACTGGTATGTATATAATGTTTGAAAAGCACACCGTATATGCACTTGTGGTGTGTAATCTCTATTATCGCCCATCCGTAGACTAATAGATCTAGTAGACTAATACTTTTATAACTTTTAGGTTACTTTCGTCTAGTTTTACTCTCTGTTTATCTGTAGGCTAGCTGCAGTAGTACAGAATTATCAGTTATCACATGTTTCAGCATATAAAGTGTCTTTATATAATACAGCAAAATGCCGAGAAAACAAATCCTTGCTGTACAGTAAAATTTGAATTTAAAAAATAAGCAATTAAAGGACCATATTGAAACAATATATT
Organism: Owenia fusiformis; assembly: GCA_903813345.2. Lineage (NCBI taxonomy): Eukaryota > Metazoa > Annelida > Polychaeta > Sabellida > Oweniidae > Owenia > Owenia fusiformis. The sequence continues at coordinate 32,237,950 of CAIIXF020000007.1, forward strand.
TAAAAATAGAAGCATTTATACATGTCCTAACTTTTGTATATTTTAGTTTGTTTTGTAGTTTAGCTATCATATCTATGGCCTCTTATATTTTGATGCTTCTCTGCCATGTTATTCTTGGAAAAATTAACATGGCTGAAACTCCCTGAATTACAAATAAAAGGGCCAAAGCTTTACTGCACATTATATATAACAATCTGAAATATACAAAAGTTAGGACAAGTACATATGTTTCTTTTTTATATACTGTTGCAATATATGTATATATATGTAATATATGTAGCAAAAATTATGTTGATATTTTTAAAAGTTGTTTTTTTATGAAATGCCGATATGGTAAAATCTGAATGGGAAAAAAAAGCGAATGCATTCTGTTCGGTCTTTGCAACGCGATTGTCGTTCATGTCACACATTTGGTCCGAAGTATTTACACCTAACTGAAGTCATATCATTGCTATTGACTCCATAGTGATACAGACCACCGTATCACATGAAAATGAGTCACGTGCCATGTGATACGGAAAATGCATCATCACAATTGACCAATCAAAATGCTCAGACACTCCTGTGATAAAGTTACTTATCAAAATTACCAGAAATACAGAGTAATGAACAAAATCGCACAATTGACCAAATCAAAATGGTTATTAACTCCTAATTGACCAATTAGAATGCTTAGAAACTCCCAACCATGTGATGATAGTCTATGTTGTCAAGTAGAAATAAAGCTAGGGGAAGTAACAAATATGTAAACCATTTACTTCAGTGTAGGGTGGATCATTACATTCTGTATTTCAACTTTTTCTCAGATCTTAGTGCTAATTAAAGGAAATAACCACTAACATGCCCTTAACTTATAAAAAAATTTCAGCTCAATCTGCCAACGTTTAGACCCCCCTCCCCCACTGCATTTTCTGACGAGTCGCTGAAAGTGTCAATATCATCATGCTTGAGACCCATTTTCTACCAAAGGCACAACATTGATTTTCATCAATTTTATTTGAATAGTTGTTCAATATGTTATTGATCCATGGTAAAACCTAAGAGATGGTACTTTGCCTCATTTCTGAGAAAATAATTATTTGACCATTGATTTTTCAGAATGTGCTATGTATAGTGATGCTAACCTGCGTCAGTTTTTAAGCAAGATTCAGGCATTTAAAAAATAAGTTTTATAGGACCTATGATCCTCAAAATTATAGATGCAGCAGATCAGCTATCAAGTTTCACTTCTTAAAGGTTTGGGACCATACATATTCTAATCATTGGAGTTATGGTCACCTAAAGATGGTAAAAATCCATTCACATGGAACAATTTAAAATCCCTTCCATTTTTAAAGATCAAAAATGAGGCAAAGTACCATCTCTTAGGTTTTGCCACAGATCAAAAAAATATTGAACAACTATTTAAATAAATTTGATGAAAATCACTGTAGTGCCTTTGGTAGAAAATGGGTCTCAAACATGATGAAATTGACACCTTCTGCGACTTTCAGATAATTTTAACATGGTAGTGAATGGGCATCAGAAAATGCGGTAGGGGGTCTAAACATTGACAGATTGAGCTGAAATTGTAAAGTTAAGGCATCCTATATCCTTGGCCCAAGAGTAATTCATTGCATTACATTACATGATCTGCTATGAAAGCAGAAAAGGACCGATCTTGAAGGATGAGTTAAGGGCACATGAGTGGTTATTTCCTTTAAATAGCCCTAAGATCTGAGAAAGAGTTGAAGTGATTAGTACAGTATTGTGAGTTTTGATTGAACTGTGATTTGGTCATTTGGTAATTTTACAGGTCACCGTGTCATCCACCTTCTTATAACTATTCTCGTGGCATTTCTAGTCGCTATCCACACTCTATTAAATTTGTGCCCATGAAATTGAAATACCAAAAATCACTGCTTACCCTCTATCCCTAAATGTTTCAAACATTATTGTCATTATTTGGCCATATTCAAAGTATCAGGGACGTCTGTATAATTCAAGAGCTCCTTTTATCACTGGTTTAAATATTTTCTCCATAAGAAACAAATACGGAAATTTTGTTTAAATAGGAAATTGACATATCACCAAGTGTGAAGGGAGTTCAACCAAGGGTCATCAACCAGTTTATTCCTGCAGAACCTTCTCTAACATTTGATGTTGGCATCACAGCAGAGGATCTTCAGAAAGAGAAACACAGATGTAAGTCATTTCCACCTGGTGATCACGTTTGGTTTGTACCTGGGGGTTTGTAGTGCATCAACCATTTATTGATCTCAACCAAGTAGTGTAGATAAAAACGCTCAAATGACATTTGAAAACGTACTTGTTATTTTTTATGTTGTTGTGAACTTAGAAAATCCAGTTATGACCATTGAGACATTGTTAGTATTGAACAAACAATGGCAGCCCTTATAGATATAGCACCCTCATTGAATGGGAGACTACAACTACGAGACAGAGTTAGATTTGTGAAGTTGATAAAGGCAACATGATCATTTTTAGTAAATTGTTGGGTGGCCCATGTCAAAAGCCTCATTCATATCACTTCATGTATGTTATAAGCAAACATGTTGAAGAAACTATTCCAATATGCCATGTATTGACAAACTCCACATAAGTACAGTATTTTATGTACATATTTTTTGTTTCAGTACCTCAAGTTGAATTGACATTAGAACACAGTATGCTCCCAGTGACATCACCTGGGAGTACTCAACCATTCCTTTCTGCTATTTGGTCACCAACTGCAGTTGATCCAATGAAAAGGTAAATGTAATAACTGATATGATTAAATAGAGTTGGACATGAGCAATGATATAATTCACTATTTTGAATTGATTAGTGGAGTAAATAGAGCACCATACATACACACTACATGTATGTGGCACTCTGTGCTGCACTTAATGTTATTTAGTGTTGTTATTTTAAATCAAATTGGAATTAAACCTCCCTTCTAAAACCAATGATTCTTTGGGGATTATCTTGTGGGCTTAACCTTACTTTGTGAGTTTCAGATGTATGTTTGCCAGTGTGATACTGGACCATCATGTCCTTATCTATGGTCTTGGACCCTGATTAGTGGAGTGTTACCTAATTTTGTGATTTTCAGATGTGTGTTTGCCAGTGTGACCCTCGACCATCATGTCAGAATGTACAGTCTTGGAGTGAGCAACTGTCGTTGGAAATGTGTAAGTCAATTATAAATTCATCAGACTAATCTATTAGTTTCTCAATTTCAACCAGATGTTAAAATATTGTCATGTTTTCAAATGCATTTTCTAGTTGTGACACATTTTCCTTTATGTATTTTCAAGGTATGTGATATAACTCAAGTTTACTATGAGCACATTAATCCCATTCTCTCTATGGGGTCCATTACTCATAGTAGAGCCTCTAAGTACAAACAACTTATGGAGAAACTCTGTTGTGTCGGTAAGTAAGAGTTCTCTATTATATAATAAGTCAGTGTCTAAGAGCATACAAATTGTCTTTCTCAAATTAAAGCCCTTGGTTTATTTCTAAACACAATATTACATGTATATCAAATTCAACATATGACTTTGGCCAATGATACTAGTGACATTATAGTTGCTTTGTTTATTTTTTATGTAATACCCTGAATCATATTATACCCTGTATCATATGTTACCCTGAATCATATAGTACCCTGAATCAAATAATACCCTGAATCATATGTTACCCTTAATCATATAATAATCTGAATCAATAATACCCTGAATCATATTATACCCTGAATCATATAGTACCCTGAATCATATAATACCCTGAATCATATAATATCTTAAATCATATGTTACCTCGAATCATATAATAACCGAATCAGATTATACCCTGAATCATATGTTTCCCTGAATCATATGTTACCCTGAATCATATGTTACCCTGAATCATATGTTACCCTTAATCATATCATAACCTGAATCATACAATACCCTAAATCATATATTACCCTGAATCATATGTTACCCTTAATCATATAATGCCCTGAATCATATAATACCCCAAATCATATGTTACCCTGAATCATACATTACCCTTAATCATATTTTACCCTGAATAATACAATACCCTGAATCATTATGTTACCCTGAATTATATGTACCCTGAATGCTTAATATGCTAGTCACACAACACTCCCCTCTGACTATAATATCTGATTTTACAGTTTTGATTCTGATAGGATCTCAATTGTGGCTTTAATGGTCTTTTTATTATGAGTTTGGATGTGCAATGAATGTTAGTTACTTACAATGTATAAGCAGAACTATTCTGACTACATATTCCGATATGAACAGATCAAAGAATCATCTCTACTTTTAAGAGTCTATTTCACAAAGTTGGGCTCTTGACAAGAGTAGGGAATACATATATTAAAGTGTGTTAATGTGAAGCAAACAATTTTGTTTCTTCAGATGTGACTTGGTCCAAGCTGTTCAATGAAGATGCATCTAAGCCCTACTGTTATCTGAGTTGTGCCATGAGGAATGGAGATATTGTCATATTCAAGGTTCACACACCTTGTCTCGACAGGTAAATATATTACATTAGAGCATCAAAGCAAATGCGCAATCTTTTGCACAACTATTTGGTCATAGTTTGTAAGTGATTATTTGTAACAGCTTAAAGTAACTCTTCATTTCATGATAAACATCGTGATCTCAAGATTGTTACCATTTATTATCCCACCGAACGAAGTTCGAGGGGGATATAGAAAAGCCGTCCATCCATCCGTTGTCCGTCCGTCCGTTCGTTCGTCCATCTGTTCGTGTGTCCGGGCAATAACTCAAATACCGGTTGACAGATTTCATTCACATTTTATAGGCTTATGCCTTATGGGTGTAGGACCTCTGCTTGAGAAGGAATTTTCAATATGGCCACTAAATTCAAAATGGCGGCCATTTTTCGGAAAAAATATAATCTTTGATTACTCAAATACTAGTGGATGGATTTGGTTGAAATTTTATATGCTGTTGCCCAGGTACAGAGGAGCCTTGCTGAAGAAGACATTTTCAAGATGGCCACCATATTTCAAAATGGCGGCCATTTTTTGTAAAAAACGTTATCTTTGATAACTCAAGTACCATAGAATGGATTTGGATCAAATTTTATATGCTGTTGCCTGGGTACAAAGGAGCCTTGCTCAAGAAGACATTTTCAAGATGGCTACCATATTTCAAAAAAACGTTATCTTTGATAGCTCAAATACCATTGAATGGATTTGGTTCAAATTTTACATGCTGATGCCTAGGGACATTGGAGCTCTGTTCGAGACGGGATTTTCAAGATGGCAGCTAAATTTCAAAATGGCCGCCATTTTTCATAAAAGAATGTAACCTTTGTTAAAGTACCAGTTGACGGATTTTGATTAAATGTATATACTGATGCCTTTGGACATAGGAGCTCTGCTAAAGGAGAAATCTAAAGATGACAGCTGAATTTCAAAATGGCAACCATGTTTCATAAAAACACAATCTTTGCTGTTTTTCTAGTTATAAGAAAACATACCGAACTAATGATTGTATGTGTATGTTTACAATTAAAATACCCAGTATTGAGAACTGGTTGAGATGCATGTACATGTATGAACAATATCTCACTGACATTTGGCATTTCTTTTATCTTGTAAAGTACAACAAATCTGGCATATTTTATTTGCAAACAACTCCAGCATAGCTGTTACCATCACAGAAATTATAATTGTAAGTGTGTTCTACATAATGTGCTGTCAGTTCATACTGTGTACAATAATCCACGTTGTCATAGATACCATCAGATGCCACTGTGAAATCATTGTCAAAGTCACACTGTCCAATGTGAGCTTCATTGCCAATACAATCAACATTAGTTATCCAGGGCTTGTATTCATGTGTAAGATTGCCTTGTGTGGAAATGTATACAGATGCATTATGGTAAGGTAGTCCAAGTTGTCGGCAGACTACTCTTGCATCTCTCTCGTCCCAACCAGAGGCACATATGGGGTGTTTATTAGGCTCATTTGATACGTGGTCAGATATCAACAGATGATCAAGTGTAACCAAACCACTGGAGTTGGTTTTGTCAGTTTTTGTTAACTTCAAAGACAGTTTTCGACAGAACACTGCAGCTCTCAAACCACCTTCAATGAACCCTTCATGCATCAATAAAAATAAATAACTCTTAAAGAAGTGTTACCCTAATATTTTCTCTGTCAGTTACCTTGAATAGTAAATAAACTCTGATTTTTTCAGTTGATAGGGAGTTTAAGCTTGCATATAAAATTGAAACACCAACCTATACGTATGTCCAATCGCCCATACAAATGCAATGCTTAAATATTTTCCATTCACGTTTGGGTTGTGAAAAACATTGCAAGCTTAAACTCCCTATTGTAGTGTACAGTGTACTTGCTTTTGGTTTTGGTATAAGTTGTTATGTAATTTTAATGATACAAAACACAGAATGCTGTAGAAATGACTGTACTGTTTTGCAAATGTTGTTTCTTAATTATCTCTAAGATTTATTTAAGTTCTCTAATGACTATGTAACTGTGTAAAGGATGGTGGGGAGGGGGATGATAGTCTATCAAAAACATTTGATTTTCTTCAATAGATATCTAATGCTAAAATTTAGCCCCATATTTATACTTAAACATTTACTTGAACATGTGACATTGTCTCCATGTTTGAAAGTGCAATGTGCCAGACTCATTTCATCCCCTGTGCAGTTAACATCACTTAACACAATCTTGTCTCCACCAAGACACTGAAGCATTGGGAACTTGTCCACAGCTGCATCATTAACTGCATCTTCATTGTAACCTTGAAAGCAGAACATTCAATGTTGTCTATGTGGGCCTAAGAATTCATATCAGGCTTGGTGGGAAGTATGTCACTTTACTAATTATTGGTAATGAAGAAACATACAAAGATTTGTAGAGGATGGTCGATTGGTGTTCTGTTGCCCTTTGTGCTTTCTACTCCCAAATTATGTTTGATTGCAACCACCATCAAATGAATATTTGGGGTTTGTTGGTTTTTAGCATGTTTTGTGTTCTCTAGCTAATAGTCAATTGTTACCCATTTGTCTGCAGACAACCTTTGCTTCATTTCTGGTCCACTTCTCTCCACATATTGTAAGTGGCTGCTTGTTAGTGTCATGGCTTTTAACTAGTACCAAGCCATTATCAATTGTATAGCCAGTCAATGTAGGCTGCAGGTATTCATGGAAATCTGCACAAAAATATGTGACAATTTCTTCTGAAACATCTGTACACCCTTTTGTACCACTAAACCAGTGAATGAAAGTAATAGTGTAAAATTTGAATAGAACATGGCTGTTTACCTGGATTATGTTCAAAGCAGGATACACCAAGGTCATAGTGAAGGTCATGTGTACAGTTATTGTCATGGATGTGACAGAGATGGAGGGATGGGTATCTATGATTACAGTTTAGCTCAATGCCTGGTTTTGATGTTCCTCCCCCAAAATAGCCGCTATATGGATGATCCCTCGCATACTGCCCTGGTCTCTTGAGCTTTCTGCAGATTGTTTCGGCAACAATTTCTTTTGAGCCATCTCCTTTGCGAAAACATACACGCTTCCATTTGCCTTCATGCCATATTTGGGCATGTCCTGAGTATTCATCAGGTCCCCCTACTAGTCTGGCTTTCATGGAATCATCAGCACATGACATAAATACTCCACCATTTCTCTGACAGTTCATATGTTCGGAGTCATGTTCAAATGAAATAACCTTCCACTCAGAAAAATTACATTCACTGAGATTAGTTTCATTGCCATGGCATGTCATATCAGTTAATAGTACTCTGTTCACCTTTATATCAGTCCTGAAGTGTTCCGCATGATCTGGATTGTATCCCATTTGTCTACATGCCACCCTAGCAGCTCCACCGTTCCAGTTTGGATTGCACATTGGGAAAGAAACGCCATTTAGATTCACAAACATATCACCAGTTTCATTGTGATTGTCCAAATGAATGTTGATCTTACTTTCTAAAATTTAAAAGTAAAAATGATAGTAGCAGAAATGCTTGGGTGGTCATGAATGTTCTTTTGCTCCACTTAATATATTACTTCAATTCAAATTTGCAAAAAATCATTATATTGTTTTCAACATGTGCAACTCTCTGCAACTACCTGTGCCATATCTTTCATAGTGGACTCCATTGAAAGGGGAGTCTGTGACTTTAATAGGGTGAAAATGGATCAGGGATGAGCATTTCAATAAGGTGACAATTTGTTAGAATGAGCACCTCAATACTGGGTGACAATGGGTTAGAATGAGCACCTCAATACTGGGTGACAATGGGTTAGGATGAGCACCTCAATACTGGGTGACAATGGGTTAGAATGAGCACCTCAATACTGGGTGACAATGGGTTAGAATGAGCACCTCAATACTGGGTGACAATGGGTTAGGATGAGCACTTCAAATCTGGGTGACAATGGGTTAGAATGAGCACCTCAATACTGGGTGACAATGGGTTAGAATGAGCACCTCAATACTGGTTGACAATGGGTTAGGATGAGCACTTCAATACTGGGTAACAATGGGTTAGAATGAGCACCTCAATACTGGGTGACAATTGGTTAGGATGAGCACTTCAATACTGGGTGACAATGGGTTAGGATGAGCACTTCAATACTGGGTGACAATGGGTTAGAATGAGCACCTCAATACTGGGTGACAATTGGTTAGGATGAGCACTTCAATACTGGGTGACAATGGGTTAGGATGAGCACTTCAATACTGGGTGACAATTTATTAGAATGAGCACCTCAATACTGGGTGACAATGGGTTAGAATGAGCACCTCAATACTGGGTGACAATGGGTTAGAATGAGCACCTCAATACTGGGTGACAATGGGTTAGGATGAGCACTTCAATACTGGGTAACAATGGGTTAGAATGAGCACTTCAATACTGGGTGACAATGGGTTAGGATGAGCACTTCAATACAATGGGTTAGGATGTGATCCCACAGTGTCTCAGAATTTTATGGAGAAATATGAAAAACCTCAAGAGCAAAACTAAACTCATGCTTTGTTTTATCAATGGCTTCATTTTTCATATCTTGTAAGTTACATATAATAACTAAATTGGTCAAGTCCTGATAGGATCATATGAACTGTTTGTTTTTACATGGGCTCATTTGCCCATTGGTTTATGTGATGTACATATTACAGAATGTAAAACACTCATGGCAGGGTTCTCACCAGGAAATTTTTAGACCCCGGGTTTTTAGCGATATTGTGACTACTTTTTTCGCGTTATCGCGACTTCTTCTCCCTCATGTGAGATCAGAGATATCCTATCAATATACTTTTCAACATACTTCTTAAGATTATCTTGCTATTTTAATCCCAATATTTAATTCTAAAAGGTTTCTGACTTCCTTTAGACTCACGAAAAAACACTTTAGACTCCGGAAAAGCTATTAGAGAATCTCCGGAGTCTAAAAGCCTTGTGAGAACCCTGCATGGTGTCTGCTCCTGCAAACATAAGAGAATTATATATATTGTTACTTTACACTTTATGTTCACAATGTGTTACATGTATTTTATAAGAAAATATTGAAGTTAATTCCTGAGTTCCCTCTGAGACGGCTGTGGCTATGGCCCTGAAATTGTGACAAGAAAAATTTCAACAATTTCAACTGGTTTTGATATTTTCTTAGGTTGTTTAAGCTATTTATCATTAACAGCTTGATCTTTAACCTTGACAAAATTTTTGATTAATAAATTCAGATTAAAATACCTGGTTTATCTGGGCAAGATAGAAGCAACATTTTTTCTTTATCATGACAGCGTGGTCTTGTTGATATGCACTTAGCCAAGCTATCTTCATTGCCCAGACATCGACCAACTTGAAACCAATCATGATTTACCATATCGGTACTTGTCTGTATTGCCTTCGCATATCGTGATTCCATTCCTAGTCCTTTACAGGCTACTCTCAATGTGCCGGTTTCCCATTCCTTTAAGCATACACTCGTCCATCTCTCATTAACTAATACCTCCAGTTGTCCTGTTTTGCTATCACTCACCTGTTCTACAAGTCTCAATGGAAGCCTACAGGTTATAAAAACCATACTTGGTTGTCTATCATATATATATGGTTCACCCCATTTTGTATGGTCACAGTTAAATATTGTGTCCTCATCCCCAGTACAGTAAACATCAAACATCCATGTAATCGTTGATATAGGGATATGTGTATGATCTATTGGGATGGACATTGCATCAGTAGTGCCATATCCCAATTTGTGACATACAACATCTGAAGCATTGTTCAATATGACATTCTCGTCACTTTGAGGTTGCCGTAGAGCTATTCCACCCCATACACCAAATTTCTTCATTATAAGTATTCCAGAGTAATTGTTAATCCCAGCCAGCATGATTTCTGGAGGATTATCTGAACAATATAAAGTTTATTTTGATTTTGGATGCTGTCTTTGATTGCTTAGTGTATGAGCTTTAATAGGCAATTAGTAATCCATGAATTATTGCATACCATTACATGTACAAATCTAGAACTCTAATAAAGTACACAAAATAGGCAAAATAAAAAAATACTATGATTCTTAATTAGGAATCGTTAAATGATGCATCTCACCTCTTGAGTTATTATTTTGACATTTGATACTAGCATATTTTCCTCTTTTACACTTGGGCAACCACCATATATCTAGATTACAATAGCCAAATATACATGGCCAATGTATCCACCATGTATCCTGCTTGTTTTTTCCAAAGTATGCATCACCAATGATGATTGGATTAACTGGCTTAACTCCCAACAGAGAACAGAAGTGTTCTGCAGCCTTTGGGCCGAGGGTTGAAGAATAACAGACTGATAGCCATCGTTTATTCTTGTAGACTTCCAGCCTTCCTGATGTATTGGTGCCATCTCTAAGTCGTATAATTGTTTTACATGTTGCCACAGCATCATTTCTTTTCTGTAAATCAGACTATGTTAAAAGATTATGTGCTTGGAACTTGATTACATGTGTGGAAATACATGTAGATTAAAAGCAAAAACTGGAAAAGATAAAAAAAGTGCATTCCTATATTGGTATATATCTCTTCAATTGACAATTTACCAACATCCCTCTTCTAAATTATTTCAACCCTATCTACTGAGTGATGGTTGGGTATAATCCAAATGTGTACCCTACAACGCTTGCTGATGTCCATGCTGCAGCTAGAGATATTGTCCTCAGTACCATTACATTGGACATTTCTAAATATATACCCAGCTTCCCTTCCATTGCCATATACTGGAGGATTCTTCTTATTTGAGGTTAAATCATCTGAATAAAAAAAATCTGCACAGATATATTAATTCCTAATTCACTCAAATTATTGAATCTCAAAAATAAGTAATGTTGGGAAACTGCAACTATAATGGTATTTTATTGTATTTATTAAACATTACTGATATCATATATTACCATGTTACTTCAATCGAGTTGGAAGTTGATCAGAAAATTACAGGATCAGGAAATTCTTAGATGATAAAACTACAATAATTTTAAGTATGATCAAGTAAAACCATGTATGTGGACACCTTATTTATTGTAATTACTTAAAGGTCCCATCGAAGAACATGCGAAAGATGTTCATACAATCAGAAAGTCTTATAAGTGAGCACTCCATGGGCACTTTTAGCATTGTTCACTTTAGACATGTTTTACTCATATATATGCAGATTGCAGTTCACTTACCATATGTAAGTACTAGTGTCTCATCAGGATTAAAGGCCAATTGCCTACATACAACTCTTGCATCTTCAAGTCCCCATCCAGAGTTACATACACTTCGCCATGCACCATTGTAATATATCTGAACCCTTCCATAATTCTCATCACCACCAATTAGCCTCACTTCATAATCTTTTTTGTCTCCATCATCTGAAATGGAGAAGTTCTGTATTAAATTATTGGAATTGGCCTGAAAATTGATTTCATATAGTTGAGACAGTACCTAATCATAGTCATCAGGTATATAGTCATCAGGTATATAGTTATCAGCTATATAGTCATCAGGCATATGAGTCTGCTGCCAATGAATTAAATAAAGTAGGCTTGGAACAAGTGTGTTAAACATATAAATAGAACAAGAACCTTTTTTTATTTATTAAATGTTTGCATGTGAACACACAAAAGGTCCCTTATTTTTGGATGCCTCATTGACTGTCTTCTTATTAGAAACAGATTTTATTATATATTGTAATCGGAGAATTATATGATTGTCAAGAAATGAATCTCATCTTAGAGATCTCATTGACTCCCATATTACACTTTACACTTTTACACTATTGCACTTTTATCCCATGAATACTAAATATATATGGGGATAACAATACAAGATAATTTTAGGTACGCGCCACTAATATTGTATCCAACTGATATGACGTGATATCCAATTATATATGATGGATACTATTTTTTCATTTCGTTTTGAATTTAGCACCAAAAATGGTTTGCCAAATAACAGCCTTGCCTCATTCATCTGCTGGAATATAGTTCCAAGCATTAATTGTGTCCTTGTTAAAATGATTTGAATGTTTTCATGCAATCACTTTGTATAAAACCAGACTTGATGTAAAATTTCTTGAAGAATTTTTGACATTTTGAAATCAAGGTGAAAAACTAAATGTGAAAGACATTTACCCGGATATGGATAATTATTGTCAAGACTTCCATAGGATAAATAGGATATCCTATGATCATGTAGCTCTGAGACTGAATAAATAGAGAATGTCCTATGATTTTCTTATTTTATCCACTTGTAGATAAAAATGATATTTCTCAAAAATCATAGGATGTCCTCTATTTATTCAGTCTCTGAGCTACATGTACATGTATGTTCATTTATTTTGCACATGTTTTATTGTACATTGTTAATTGCTAGATGTAAATATATCAAGAAATCAATTTAGATTAACTTCAATGAACAATTGTAAGTAGTCCTAAGTTAGTAGATTTTGAGATTAGCGAGATGAACTGTTTACCTGCTTTGATCCTGTGTATAGATGAACTAAACAACAAAATTACTGTATGTAAAACTGTATGTAAATCCATATCCTTTCTGCCGTTCCTTTCTAATGTAATTCATTCATATTTTATGTTCAGTTTATGCTTCACCTGATTAGATTATAGAAATGTCATGTAAGAATATTACTTTTATTTATGTGTGTTAACTGCATCGATATAGTTTTATGAACAATAAAAGAAAGTTATTGCATAAATTACCAGTGCACCAACCCATGATTTTTAATGTGAAACAAAACTACAGATATTTCTTATGAGTTAAATGCCATTATAATTTATAATCATAAATAATAGCTTCTGTTACATTAAAACCTGTTCATAAGAACACTTGCCAAAGTGAATCCTTTCAAACATGAACACTATTCATGTGTCATATTTTAGATATCCTCCTCCCTATCCTATGTTATCACCTAGTGTGAATGGCTCTCATTGTTAACAAATCCTGACAGTTCTGATGTTCTAACAGACACTAATTTTGACGATATCGTGTCTAATCTGCATAAAGTGTATTTCAAAATGTGTGTAATGGGTCTGTGTTTGTGAGGCTCACCCGCCTCATTGCCTCATTCCATCACCTGCCTCATTGCCTCACCTACCTCATTCCATCACCTGCCTCATTGCCTCACCTGCCTCATTCCCTCATTCCATCACCTGCCTCATTGCCTCACCTGCCTCATTCCATCACCTGCCTCATTCTATTACCTGCCTCATTGCCTCACCTGCTTCATTGCCTCACCTGCCTCATTCCATCACCTGCCTCATTGCCTCACCTGCTTCATTCCCTCACCTGCCTCATTCCATCACCTGCCTCATTGCCTCACCTGCCTCATTCCCTCACCTGCTTCATTGCCTCACCTGCCTCATTCCCTCACCTGCTTCATTGCCTCACCTGCTTCATTGCCTCATCTGCCTCATTCCATCACCTGCCTCATTGCCTCACCTGCCTCATTCCCTCACCTGCTTCATTGCCTCACCTGCCTCATTCCATCACCTGCCTCATTGCCTCACCTGCCTCATTCCTCATTGCCTCACCTGCCTCATTCCCTCACCTGCTTCATTGCCTCACCTCTCACCTGCCTCATTCCATCAACTGCCTCATTCCATCACCTGCCTCATTTCATCACCTGCCTCATTGCCTCACCTGCCTCATTCCATCACCTGCCTCATTGCCTAACCTGCTTCATTCCCTCACCTGCCTCATTCCATCACTTGCATCATGGCTGCCTGTTTCCATGCTGTTATTCAAAAGGTTATGTGCTGTTCACTAGTTGGGAAGCAGAATAATCCTTGATACCACATAACCATTTGTTTTTGCTTTGATTATAGAAATGATATTGAAGTTCAGACGACACTTCATACCAATAAAACATTCCCAACAGAAGTAAAATGGTGTTCTTCCAACATTTTTCCAGGTAAGCTTTCCAATACATTAATATAGGCTGAAATAAATAGAATAAATACTTCATCAACTGTTTTATTCTACTTGTATGTCAGTGGGACATTTATGAATGAAATAATTGGAAGCTTTTTTCTGAGAACATGATTTCTTTTGTTTATTTTGAAATCATATTTTCATTCTAAAGTGTTCCCTTTAGAGAGCTAGAGGCATTCATTGTTCACATATATACACAGGTTTTTCCTCAACTCAAATACCTTTGTTGCGATTTTGTTCATATTTTGTACACATGTGCCCTATGAGAGTACAAGTTCTGCTTGAAAGCCAATTTTCCAAATTTTCACCATTTTTATGTTTTTTACTATAACTTGAAAAGTAGTGGAGCAATTTTGTTCATATTTGACATGTGAATACTCATGAGCACTGTCTCATGACACTAGGCGGCTATTTTAAAAATGGCTGTCATTTTTACATTTTTTACTATAACCCGAAAAGTAGTGGAGCGATTTTGTTCATATTTGATATGTGAATACCTTAAGCATGGCACATTGTCTAATATCACTTTGGGGAGTAGTCTGTCATTTTGAAAAAGATTTATTTTACATTTTGTATTAGAACTCAAAAAGTAATAGAGTGATTTTGTTCATATTTGATATGTGAATACCCATAAGCATTGCATACTGTCTTAAGACATTTTGGGTAGTAGGTGGCCATTTTAAAATATGGCCACCATTGACATGTACGTGTGTGCTATTTTTAAAATTTTTTTACTTCTGATGACAACTTGGCTAGTGAGCAACCATTTTGAAAATGGTGGCCTTTCTTATGTGTGTTATTTTATGATATTTGCTATATATTTCGTTTGTAAAAATGCCAGCCATTTCTGTTCGATGGGATTCGCTATGCTTTGGCGTTGCCGTTGTTCTGGTTTAAAGTATGTCCATATTACATATTGTATTATCATAACTATTTCTAGATAACCTATTGGTTATTGGCTGGGCTGATGGACCAATCAAACTAATCCAAATGGATCAAACTAAATTCGAAACATCAGCATCTGGTAATGAATGCATGGGCCAGGATCAACCATGTGCGCCATCTATTGATGTGTGGGAAAATGAGGATGATATAGGAGTTGGGCACTTAGAGTGGGCGGAACAGGTAAGCTGAGTATATACATCACTATTATTAATGGTATGAAGCCTGAACCCAGGATTCCAAAATCCATTCAATTGTATGGAGGAGGCTATATGTGATATAGATGACATGAGGAGGTCAAAGGAGACCAGAGAATTTTAGGAAAGATTGATTGACTCTGATATTAACGAGAAAATTGCATTTTTGATTATATATGAAGTTCTGAATTGAGTCAATCTCCTCCCTAAGATTTCTCCTCAAGTGGGTGCAAAATACTCATTTGGACAATACTTAGTCAAACTCTCAATATCATTATTAACTCGCATGTTGAGCTTTTCCAATAGCTTGCCTGTCCATCCATCTATCCATTTGGACAATAACTCAAATACTGTTGGGCCAATATTGTTTATATTTTATATGTATATGCCTCATGCGAGTACACGTTTTGCTTGAAATCAGATTTTCAAAATGGCTGCCATTTTAATGTATTTTAGTCACAGCATATAAAACTGTATGATTAATATGTTTTTTTTTATGCAAAAAGCTACTGTATTTCTATTACCCTCCCCCTTTACCCTTTACCATTTACCCTCCCCCTTTACCATTTACCCTCCCCCTTTACCCTTTACCCTCCCCCCTTTACCCTCCCCCCTTTACCCTCCCCCGTTTACCCTCCCCCCTTTACCTACCCTCCCCCCTTTACCTACCCTCCCCCCTTTACCTACCCTCCCCCCTTTACCTACCCTCCCCCCTTTACCTACCCTCCCCCCTTTACCCTCCCCCCCTTTACCCTCCCCCCCCTTTACCCTCATCCCTTTACCCTCCCCCCCATTAGCAGTGTCAGGTCAAGAGACAAGGTTGGTTTCATGCCTAAGCTCTGCCCAGCCTAGACACAAGCTCTGACTAGACCCTAGTCGAGCTCCAGAACACCTCATTAAGCAATCACTGGTGTACTGAGTTGTAGCCCTGTATGTCACCCTCCCCAATGGACACCCCGATCCCAGACACGAGCAGTGTCAGGTCAAAAGACAAGGTTGGTTTCACCCAGCCAATGTCAGTGATCTGACATATCAACCATGCCTAAGCTCTGCCCAGCCTAGACACAAGCTCTGACTAGACCCTAGTCGAGCTCCAGAACACCTCATAAAACAATCACTGGTGTACTGAGTTGAGGTCCAAATATTCTACTGTTTGGTGACAAGGTAAATAGGAAAATCATAATTAATGACTTCAACCATTTTAACTTTGAGTTATGTTTTCAGCATTTCAATAAGAACCACTGACATATACAATCATTGAAGAACACAGCTTTTAACATTGCAATTTCTCGAATGTTATGATTCATTTTATTAGTTAAGATGTTATAGGATTGATTTAATAATATCATTTATTGCTTGCTTGGTCATCCAATTTGTCAGATTTGGCAGGTTTGCACCTGGGAGGAGGTGAAGAATTACACTAATGAACTTGTTTATAAATTGCTAATTTAGTTCTCAGAATGAAGGTGTCGAAAATATCTAATTACTGAGTGTATTAGTTGGATTGAACTTTTCTGCATTGGATTTATGTAAAATAATATTTTGCATTGAATATCTACAGTCCTAAACAAACAATAAATTGGGTATTGTAACTTTTCATTATTGCAAGTTAGAATGATTATGAAAGTAAGTTACGATATTGATGTCATGAATGTGTTTAGAAATTGTCTATTTAGATATTGTTGCAAGGAAATTGATGGTTGGTTACATGTATATGCCTGTTTAAAACTAAATAAATGGGAGGTAGGTGTTCACTTATAAAGGATCACAATCTGTGCACCAGAATCTGGAGAATCATTTTGGTATAATCACCACCCAAACATAACTTGGATCTCACATTCACCAAAGAAATATTATCACAATCAAATGACACAAATTCATGTAAATAGTAGTTTTATGAAGTGATTTTGAAAAAGAAGTCAGCAAAAACATATATCTGCTGTTTTATTGTCCCCCATTTTAGCTATCATTGACATGTTCAGCAGTCTGTCTGTTTGTCAACTAAAGTGCTTCATTTTAAAAGCTCTGTCGATGGGATTCCTATTTTCCTAAGTTTTTTGATTCATCATCACTACAGAAATCCCTCTGTGAGTACTGGTTCAAAAGCTCACATATTTTCAAAATGGCCACCATTCTAGCCGCGGAAAATTCACATTTGGACCATTTAGTAGCTTTATAAATAATTTCAGATGACGTCACTTAAAAGTAGTTCATGAAATAATTTTAAAAAAAATGTATGTCCTCTTTTTTATTGTCAGCCATTTTAGCTATTATTCTCCTTTTCTCATTTTTAGCAACACCATGTGAGTCCTGTACCCATGGTACTATTTTTTCATATTGGTGCCAATTGGTTTTTGATTGGGTGCAAGCATATTTTCAGGTTCAGAATTGGACACTCTACCTAATATTGGTGAGAAAGAAATGCAATATAGCATCTTTAGTTAATATCATAAAGAAATGCAATATGGCATATTTAGTTCATATTATAAAGAAATGCAATATAGCATCTTTAGTTTATATCATAAAGAAATGCAATATGGCATATTTAGTTCATATTATAAAGAAATGCAATATAGCATATATAGTTCATATCATAAAGGAATGCAATATAGCATCTTTAGTTCATATTATGAAGAAATGCAAGATAGCATCTTTAGTTAATATCATAAAGAAATGCAATATAGCATCTTTAGTTCATATCACAAAGAAATGCAATATATCTTTAGTTCATATCGTAAAGGAATGCAATATAGCATCTTTCGCTCATACCATAAAGAAATGCAATATAGCATCTTTAGTTCATATAAAGGAATGCAATATAGCATCTTTCGCTCATACCATAAAGAAATGCAATATAGCATCTTTAGTTCAAATCATAAAGAAATGCCATATAGCATCTACAGTTGCCTCATTGGCCATCAAATATATACTCTAATATATACTCTATAACAACTCTCATTGTTGCACATGAAAATGCAATATTCTTGCAGGAGTTTCATTAGCAGCAGGCAACAGGTGATTTTCACTGGTTGTATTCACAAATTGAAATCCCCTGTTGTTTTGAAGGACTTCAACTTTTCCATGTTGAATTTATGATTTCCATTATATTATATGTTAGTTTTGCCTGTTGTTTTCATTTCAATCAAAGTTTAAAATCATCATACAAGTATTTAGCCTGTTGTGAGAAATTCTGGTGGAACATATGTCTTGTATAATTGACATTCTGATCCAGTTAGGTACATCATAATATTCATTATGTTTCAGGACTGCCTATTGCTGGCTTTAAAAGGAAACTATCTAATATGCACAAAACTGGCTGCTGAAGCTAATAGGGCTGTTGTTATAGTTTGTCAGAGCATACTGCAGGTCAGCGACTATCTGCCTCCCACCCGTGTAGTATACAACAAAGGCAAATGCTATATTACTACGGTGGATAGGAGCATCACTATGTACACAATAGAATCTCAAGACAATGGTGAGAAATACGACCATGTACAGTGAATTAATATTTTTATGTTTTATTATATGCTCTGAATGACAAGTGTAGATTTCTTAGTTGTCTTCCATCTTTTGTGGCAGTCTGTTTAACATTTGTGTGTTTCAAAATGTTCATTTTTCATTCATGTATTTCTAAATACATTTATATCATATGCATGCCATTCCTGTAGCCAATGTAATTGCATAGATTTGCGAAAAGTGTTTACATTGAATGAACATGCATTTTTCAGATATTCAAATACAGAAACAAGGGGATGAGGAATTGGCAAGCAGTAATCCCAATAAGACATGGGGGATACACGATGTCTGTGTTTCAAAAAACCAAGCACTGCTTGTTTTTATTGAAAGGTAAATATTATGTTCAGATACATACAGTATCCCATTTCCAGGTTATAACTACATTTTGACAGTTCATATCTTACATATTAATGATTTTAGTCTAAATATTTTTTGTGACTTCAACAATAAGGTGACATTTTGTCATGCCTTTTTAAAAATATTGGTTTGCTCATTTCAGTATTGTGACATATAAGGACCACCTGGCCAAAAATCCATATATTAAGGTGCAGCTACTCTCCAGGTTTTCGCAAGATCAGTGTCATCAGCTTCTTAAGGAAGATGGTAAGAAAACTAATACGTTACTTAATTAGGAATTACATCATATAATTATATAAGTTTCATTTATTATTGCCATAATAACTTTTGTAGCAAATTGTACATGTGCAAAACAGAACAAATTTATTTATCAGGCTCATTGTAATTGAGGATGGGGCCAGGTGATACTGCCCCCCCCCCCCCCACCTGTGGCACTCCACTTTGATGTAATCATCTTGGAGTGTCTTAGAGGACAAACACACCTGGGAGTGTATCAACTGATTGAATAACTCTTTGCCAATTTCAGGTGACTTTCAATCAAGGAAGGACATCTTGGAGTGTCTTAGAGGACACCAATGTAGCAAACACACCTGGGAGTGTATCAACTGATTGAATAACTCTTTGCCTATTTCAGGTGACTTTCAATCAAGGAAGGACATCTTGGAGTGCCTTAGAGGACACCAATGTAGCAAACACACCTGGGAGTGTATCAACTGATTGAATAACTCTTTGCCAATTTCAGGTGACTTTCAATCAAGGAAGGACATCTTGGAGTGTCTTAGAGGACAAACACACCTGGGTGTGTATCAACTGATTGAATAACTCTTTGCCAATTTCAGGTGACTTTCAATCAAGGAAGGACATCTTGGAGTGTCTTAGAGGACACCAATGTAGCAAACACACCTGGGAATATATCAACTGTCCAGATAAAGATGACTTGGAGAAACAAAGCTATTTCCTCAAGATTAACAGGTATGTCTCCATGGTAAACCAAATAAGATTCTGGAAATGCTATTTTTAATTCAATATTATGTTTTTGAATATTTGGAAACAAACAGAATTGAACCTATTGGAAAACATTGTAATGGTTCAACAATTAATAAAGATAATAAAGATTAATAATAAAATCAATTTAAAGAAAGCAGTTGTGCAAATACTGTATTGAAGTTCTAATCAACCCAGCTATGTTCCACTACATATTGAAGTCACATAGCCCATTAGCATTCTCCTGGTCTGAATATGAAGTTCTACTCAACCCAGCTATGTTCCACTACATATTGAAGTCACATAGCCCATTAGCATTCTCCTGGTCTGAATATGAAGTTCTACTCAACCCAGCTATGTTCCACTACATATTGAAGTCACATAGCCCATTAGCATTCTCCTGGTCTGAATATGAAGTTCTACTCAACCCAGCTATGTTCCACTACATATTGAAGTCACATAGCCCATTAGCATTCTCCTGGTCTGAATATGAAGTTCTACTCAACCCAGCTATGTTCCACTACATATTGAAGTCACATAGCCCATTAGCATTCTCATAGTTTGAATGTGAAGTTCTACTCAACCCAGCTATGTTCCACTACATATTGAAGTCACATAGCCCATTAGCATTCTCATAGTTTGAATGTGAAGTTCTACTCAACCCAGCTATGTTCCACTACATATTGAAGTCACATAGCCCATTAGCATTCTCCTGGTCTGAATATGAAGTTCTACTCAACCCAGCTATGTTCCACTACATATTGAAGTCACATAGCCCATTAGCATTCTCATAGTTTGAATGTGAAGTTCTACTCAACCCAGCTATGTCCCACTACATATTGAAGTCACATAACCCATTAGCATTCTCTTGGTCTGAATATGACCTCCTGTTTTAATCCTTGTTTTCCTTTCAGATTTATTGTACTCAATGAGTTAGAGCAGTTAAAGTTTGAATGCCAGACCAGACAAATAATACCAGATGTTGCATTTCAAAAAATAGAAGTAAGGCCATATTTCTATATTTCACTGCATTTGTATATGATTTGATGCCAGATAAGAAATAGATTTCAAATGGCACTGATATCCAGGCCAGGGTGACACAAAAAGTCGGCCCTTGGTATCATCAAATAACTGACAATTATTAGAGCCTCCATAAGTTCTGACAGTGAAACTCTAGGAATTGACAAATATATCGTCTGATAAGTTTGTTAATCAATGTGGTGCATTCATAAGTGGTATTTGTGTTATCTTTAGGCAAACACAGCTTTGACTTCTGCAATAGTGATCGAGTGGCCAATGTAGCGATTGTACTTCTTTCAGTCTTAGGATATTCATCATCTGGCGTGTTGAAATACAGGTGCTTTTAGCAACCCATATCAACTTATGAGATCACTTTTTCTTTT
Source organism: Owenia fusiformis (assembly GCA_903813345.2). NCBI lineage: Eukaryota > Metazoa > Annelida > Polychaeta > Sabellida > Oweniidae > Owenia > Owenia fusiformis. The sequence continues at coordinate 32,259,846 of CAIIXF020000007.1, forward strand.
CAGGATAGAATGAAGGTGCTTATCAGGGATCTGAAGAACTTTGAGAAATCTCTACATCTTCTTTTTGCCTCAAAGTATGTCCCCAAATTGATGCAATACCCCAGTGATGCCATCTCAGATTTTGGTGAGTAAGATTATGAGTGAAGCCAACTTAAATATCATCATCTGATATTGATTTAAGTTTTATGTCTTTCTAAGTTGGGGAATCAAAGATCGACAATAATAGTGTAAAATGTATGAAATGATTTATTTAGATAAGGGAGTTAATGATGCTCAAAATGTCACAAATTGATCACTATATTATACAGTTACTATAAAGTCAATGGTTTTGTGCTAAGGCTATGGGACATAAAGGGACCTTATTTGTTTCCAAATACATTCTTGTAGGTGACACATCTGATAGCACAGATACTAGTTTTCTTCATGAAAAAAAATCAAAATTCTGCAAAAAATTCTGCAAGAAAAAAAGCAAATTCTGCAAGGAGAAAATCGAAATTCTGCACAAATTTTCAAAAAAAGTCAAAATTCTGCAATCTTTTAAAACAATGAAAATTGACATAGCAAGGGATTTACCTTTCTAGGTAAGAACTGCGCGTCATTAGCGAACTCGCTTTAGCGAATTTAAATGTGATAGAATGTTGAATTTCACGGTGAAATCGTACTTGTACTCAATAATGATTGATTGTTGGACATAAACAGACACTCTTCAAATACCCCGCAAAGGTAGGAGATCGTAAAATATGTAATTTCTGGAAATTCTGGTAATTCCGCGGGATTTTCATGAAAATCAGGGATTCTGCAAAAAATTGAAGTTTTGTCAAACTCTGTCCACGCCGCGGAATTACGGAATACTAGTATCTATGTGATAGGTTCCCTGAAGGCCCACCCTGTGGGGTAAAAAAGAACTACATAAAATAACCCTCCACAGCCACGCCCGGTGATCGTGAATATGGGACGGAGGGGGGGAGCAGGCAATTTCTGCTAGGAAATTCAACAAATCTGGAAGATTTATTTTTTCAAGAAAAAGTTTACTATTGAATTGCTAAATGGATAGGCGCACGATATGGTAGAATATGTTAGGTTTTCTGGGATTTTTTCTGAAACGATACGCATCTAAGGTATGAGATCTATTAAAAAAGGCGCAGGGCCATCAACAGGCACAAATCAACGTTTTTGCTATAAATCAAGCAACAATGGTCTGGACGACCTGTAATAAATACTTGTAAGTGATGTTATCATAACTAAATTAATGTCATTGCTGAATTTATAAAATGAGTTTCCATATGTGAAATAAAAAATAATCGAAAATAATGAATTTGGGACGGAGGGGGGGAGGGGACGGAGGGGGGAGCAATATGTATATAAGACATGATTAGAGATGTTTCGCGACTTTAAGTCCTTTTACTCCAAATGTCCCCATTTTTCAGTCTCCAGGGGTATATCATCCAGTTTCTTACTAAGTTAATGAGTTCATTTTTCAAATACAAGAATTCGTGTGAAGTTGTTTCACTTTATAGAATTATTACTCCCCCCCCCCCTCCGTCCCCTCCCCCCCTCCGTCCCATTTTAATTATTTTCGATTAATTTTTATTTTACGTATGAAAACTTATTTTATAAATTCAGCAATGACATTAATTTAGTTATGATAACATCACTTACAAGTATTTATTACAGGTCGTGTAGTCCATTGTTGCTTGATTTATAGCAAAAACGTTGATTTGTGCCTGTTGATGGCCTTGCGCCTTTTTTAATAGATCTCATACCTTAGATGCGTATCGTTTCAGAAAAAATCCCAGAAAACCTAACATATTCTACCATACCGTGCGCCTATCCAATTAGCAATTCAATAGTAAACTTTTTCTTGAAAAAATAAATCTTCCAGATTTGTTGAATTTCCTAGCAGAAATTGCCTGCTCCCCCCCTCAGTCCCATATTCACGATCACCGGGCGTGACAGCAGAGTTAGAAAAAATATTATTTTATCAAATAAAACCCTATTGTCACACAGGTATTGATAGTAAAATTGATTTAAATGTGATGAATTAGATATTTCCTAATTATTTTATGGTACAGTACTGTTTTCAACTTCAAAAAGAAATCCTAACTTATAACATGAAGTATTAACTCTCCATGTGTTCCATTTTAGGCAAGGTGACTCTCTCAAGACTGCAAAGTATACAGGGTTCAGAGGAACCAGTCCTGTCTGAATTGTGTGATATTTGCCAAATGCAGATAGACTTCACTGATACAGGCACTTCAGTTTGTTCTAATGGGCATCCATTTAGTAAGTTTTGAATCAAAATATCAGATTTTCAATGATTTCAATATAGAGATTGAATATTGTGTCAGCTAAAACAGCTTGACTTATCCCATAGTTAGGTTTTGAATACCCTGAATCCCCCAATGGCTAGCCACACAATCCTCTTATTTTAACAAATGAGATAAAAGAATTCATACTCCTATTTCCAATCTCCTATTTTCAATCTTCTATTTCCATTCTCCTATTTCCAATCTTCTATTTCCGATCTCCTATTTCCAATCTCCTATTTCCAATCTCCTATTTTCAATCTTCTTTTGTCATTCTCTTTTATCTCTGTGCAACTATGTACATGTTCATCATTTTGCACAAAATGATATTAAACCTACAAATTGCCACTTATCTGCCACATTTGTTTTTATTAAACTTTTAGAACGGTGTTGTTTGACGCTGAGCTCTTGTCAGAGCATACGTTACAGATTATGTCGGACATGTGATGCTCCATCTATTAATTTAGATAAAGGTAGGTCTGTTACCTGAATAGCTTTAGTAATGTTTAGTCATAATGCCTTGCTACACAATTCTTCACTAAACATCATGGGATGGCGATGGGGTTTGTACAACTTTTAGATTAAGATTAAAATGGAAGAGCCCCAAACCTGAATTACTTGTTTTCAAAAATGCAGATTTTTTGCCTTCAGTATATTGTTGATAACAAAAAGAGCAAAAGTGTTAGATATGCATTTTAAACATTATAAATGTGTATTATTATTATTACAGACCTTGAACAAGGGATGGAAGAACTTTTACATGAGAAATGTATTTTCTGCGATGACATCTTTGTATGGAAATGGTAAGTAAAATAGCATTCCCTTTTCATTGTACTTATATCTTTATTTTTTTGATGTCAAACTTAGCTTGTATTCGAGATTTTGTTCGTGATTTCTTGAAATCTCGTGTGACTTTTGGCTTCCCATGGAGGGTGCCGTATTGTAGAAACCAGGATGTAAATGTCACGTGACTTCAAATCTCGCACCCTGAGGTGAGGTGCAAGTTGTTGGTGACAGCATATGCGAACGGGAACCATCCTATGCGAATTGACACGTACCTTCGAAATTTACTTTGATCTGTGTGTAGTTTGTTCAGTATTCTATGCTACTTATAACACAATTCATGTGACATTTCAACATTGCTTTGGAATTTTGCAAAGTGATTCAGATCAAGTGTAACTCTTTGTGTGACACTTGATAGAACAAGTGGGTGTGTGAATGAATATAAGTTATGTAAGAAAATTAGCTGTTAATATAACATAGATTGAAAACCCCATACGATGATGCGAGTTTCCAAATGAAGGATGCATATTTCGAATATTTTGATTAGAGTTTCGAATCATGTAGTTCGAGTGTCGCATCAAATGGTTTGACTTTTCACATGGATCATGTATTGTCCAATTTTGATACAAAATAAATTCCATATGAATCAGTCCACATTGCACATTGAGAGTCCATGGCTAATTAAATTATATTTTACTTTCATCATTGAGTTTTAAAACAACATCAAGTATGAACGTTTTTTTGTATCTAGAATAAAGTTATAAGATAAGACAAGACAAATATGTAATGAGATATGTTTTTAAAATTTTGGAGATTTTTATAATCACAATGAAGATGTTTGCCTTTTGCCAAGTATTAAAGATGGCGCCTTGATATTACATTTTTAAGCAGTAATAAATCTTGAGAATAGAAGTACATGTACACAAACATACCTTTCAACTTATATTTTTATTCAGTGAATTTTTTTGTATTATATTTACTTTATTTTTTAACCTTTATTATTCACTGGTGATATATCTTTATGAAGTATACTATGGTAAGATAGTCTCCCATCTAGCCAAGATAGATATAAAGTTTCATTTATTAAGTTAATAATTCATAGTAAGCATAATTTTTAAACTAGATAATGAAATTTAATCTGCATCATGTGAGTAATGTTAAACATATTGTTAAACTAAGTTAAGGCAAAAAAGCATTAGAATAGGGAGCTCTCTTTAAAGTTGCTGTGGGTTTGATGTTGAACACTTTTTTCTTATATCGTTTTTAATCGAATCAAACTTCTTTGGTGGCCAAGAGCATCTTACGCACTTCATCTAAGGAAGTGTTTTTATGAAGTCATCCTCTTGCAGTCAAATTATTCTTTAGAGTTTCAATGACAAATAAAATGCTCACATATGATCATGCAAACTAACTTTGTACCGTACGCTTTAATAACTAATTTTTAATTGAAAAATTCCAAGATTTTGAGCTTTGTTAATTTTCTGAGATTTGAAATTAGGGCCATTGCTGTAATACAGTTTTGTGCTAGTTGTAAGGTGCTGACTTATTCTATCCTATGTATAAGATAAAACAAAGACTCATCTCGCATGTATAGCACTTGAATTCACTTTACAAGTAAAGCCTTTCTTCCGGTCATAGAGATCATATTCTCTCTAACTAGATCAGTGACGAAAACTCTTACATTAATTGCTTGTACGTCAATGAAATCAAATGGTTCTTTGTTATGCTGGCACACCATTTCGGTTGAAAATTCCTGTTAAAATCAGGCATCACTGAAGAACAAAAATGAGAAAGATAGTATTTTTTATTGAAATGAATAAAGTAGTTCAAAAAGTCTGGGAAGTGAGGTTGATGATTCTGGAAGAGTATTCTTAATTCTGTAAATGGAGACGAAAGGTTCAATAGTACTCTTACTAACTAACTGTAGCTTCTATTATAGTTTCTTGTCCTTTTAATGAATATGGAAGAGTGAATTCAGAGTACCTGCTATACTTTCATAATTATCTGAAAACCTCCAGCAAATAATATTCTGTTTGGTTGTCTATACTGGCAGACCGAGTGTAACATCATAACACGGATGTCTTGAGATCAACGATTTAACATTTGATTGATTTAAATAAGATGCTTACAGGCCAGTTACTAATCATCTTGCATCATTTAGAAAAAGAAGTCTAGAATACAGGTACACTCTACATTACAAGATATTAGACCTTCCACGAGTGCTCCCATAGTGATGGTTTTCATTCTGTTATTTTAGTTTCATTTGAGGTATTTTCAGAAACAACTTATTCAGTGAGTCATTTGGCCTTCATGTTGTTTCCTCTCAAACTACACTCTACTGCTCAAATAATTACACTTTCTTTGTTATCAAATTACATATGATTGATCCAGAGCTACTTGTTTCATTGGAAGAGTTATTTGGCTTTCAGGAGACAATGAAAATGTGTTCAGAATGCAATTTGTTATATTCCCTTGGCCTCCAAAAAACTGATTGAAATCAATTTTAAGCAAACCTTTGCTAGAATATGATATAAAATATCCCACGAAGGGCAATTAATTTGATAAGAATTCAGAGTTACCCTTTGATGACATTGATCCCTCTCATGGAAATACAGTTTACATAACAAGAATCAACTATATTTTCACAACAAATAAACAAAATTATGAACCATATCATCCATCAATCATGTCCAATTATGTTCAGTTTACTTAAAGAGTTATTTTACCATCTTTATCATAAAACCTGCTTGCTCTTTATATAAGCAAATATAAACATGTTTGGTTTTCTGAATGAAAAATGGGGAGTATTGTAAAAAACATTTTGAAGCAAAACAGGATTAATATTCACAGAGGTATTTTTGATGAAAATGATGAGTTCTGTAATGTTAGAATTTGGCTGTAATATTTAGACTTTAATATTTGATAAAAATGCATGCCTTGGTTTGATCTTTGGTGTGGTAAATTGTTTCATAATTAAATGCTTGCCTATCTGTTACAGATATTTACAGATGTTGGGCTATCCATGGTTACTCTGTTATCAACCTGCAGCCTGGCTAACTAACTCAACACATATGTGGAGATGTAGGGAGAGAGATACTCCACACAAATTGGTGAACATATGAAGTTAGTGAAATAGCTCACATTGAACCAGGTGTATACAGTGTATTGTCCAAAGGGAAAATGTCGTACGTGGCTGTGAGGTATTCCCCCTGGGAGACAGTGAGCTATTTTCTGATGCGGCACTTTGTGACTATGTGTTGATGTGGTTGTGTCATTACTCCACAAAATTATGGAATTGCCACTTTTGAAATTGATTAAATAGCCCAGGTGCGCAGGCCCAAGAGGAGAGTAAATTACCTGACTGAGAGGCATTTCCTTCAGAGAAATGATGAGATGATGTGACTATGTATTGATGTAGCCAGCTATGTGTTGATATGACTATTTCATCAGGAGATTTTAGAGATGGGAATATCTCATTCTGGAGATAATGGGACCATTGAGTGTCAATGCCTCACTCTGGACAGTAACAATAAGAACTGTTAAAGCACAATTCTGTATGATAGCTGAGGCACAGAAACTGTTCTCATAAAATCTCTTTATGCTTTTATGAATGGGATGAAATATGAATCCACCAGGTTTTGTTTAAAAGGCATGAAACCATGAAATTGCTTTATAAAACTACATGCATCTGTTGTGAAATTCAGCTGTATCTATGAAAAGCTTTTCTTCATACTGGACCAGATTCATTCTCCTACAACTAAATATCAAGCAGAGCAAATACAAAACTTTTTTATAGTAATGGAAGTAAATCTTTGTTAAAATAATTTTTATTGTTGTTTTCAAGTGTATTCTATACATGAATTCATGACATCTATGACAAGGTATGGACTCAAAAGCCTCATGTGCTTCAGCTCTGCTAAATAGCTTGGTGTGATTCTCTCTGGTAGGAACATTTAGAAAATGTGTAAAAGCCATCAAGGAATTTTCATGTTTTTGTAAAACAGACTGGTTCCTGTATTTCATGTAAAATAGGCCTTGTTGTTTATAGCAACACAGTAAACAGAATTTCAATCCTGTGAATGTAGTTAGTAATTGAACATCCACCTTGTTCTTTACTAGTGCAGTAAATCTTTGTGAATTCAATAAACTATTTCCAAAGAGAAAGAGACATATCTTATTGTAATTCAACCTCAACATTCATTTTTATTTCTCAATTAGCAATTTGAGCTTTGATCTATATCTGGAGATTGATGTGCCTGGATTGCATTGAATTTGATACTAGCAAATGAAATGGAATGGGATGGAATACATGAAATGGAATGGGATATAATGGGGATGAAATAGAACATAAACATCTAAAAAGAAACTTTCAAGAAGCAGACGTGGGATTAAAAAACTATTTGTCACTTCCTGCTGTTTAAGAAATACATACATATTTCAACTTCATTACTTCAACAACTGTTCTCAGAGTTTCTCCATGTAGCAACCTGTCAAAATCATTGTTGTAATTTGATATATGTATATATCTATGGAGTTTCTCATCAATATAGAGCTGAGGCAGCATTTGGAAATGCATGATTTTATAAAACTGGAAAACATAAAACCCAAGAATGTTGTATGTGTAAGTCTTGCTTCAAGCCCTTGTAAATTACCACAACTGGAGATGAACTAGATAAGAGGGGGTCTATTTAAATATATTTTAGCATGATTTACAGGGTTTGCTTTTTTCCTGAGTTAGTAAATGCTGTGTAACCCACTATGTTAAACCTGGAGCCTAATTGCAATATTGGTAGATAATATAATAGTCATGTAACTTGGATAGCCTAGTAGACCACCTTATAAGTTGTTGCAAGAGAAAAGTTGTGCAAAGCATTCAAGTTTTGCAAATCATACAATTTCAACATACACGTTGTCATGAATTATGCCCATTTGCTATGATATATTTTCCTATACATGCTGAAAAATAATCTGGCTCAACAAGATAAAAGTCCATGTCAGTTGCACCCTGTCCGGACACCCTGTCTCCAAACACTGCAATTTAGATTTACTAGGTCATGTGATCCCAGATTAAGGTAGACTGAGTAGAATGATCAATCCAGTAGCTAACACCTTTCAATACATGTAGTTTCATTTCGCTTCTGTAAAAGAGAACTTCATCCGTCCTCAATTCGTATGTCCCAATCAGTGCGTAGTAATACACCCCATGCTGACAGATCGCCTAAAATTACATTCGTATGATGCGAGACTCGACATTCACCGGGAAATTAGAAATTAGAAAAATTTTGCCACCCATGAAGCAAATTAATTTTTTACTGCTTTATAAATGGTGAATGACAGTCATATTGAGTATAAATAGTAAGGCCTGTAGGTCCGATTCCCCCTGGTAGCATTAACATTGGTCTCGTATATGTCATGAAATTAATATTTGAAACACAACTAGTATTCGATTATGATCGGGCAAAAGTATGATGTGTACTTCAAGGTAATAAAGTAATACTAGTATCATACTAATGTCCATCATAAGTTCGAATAATAGTTGAGTTTCAAATATTAGTTGTGTGACATGTACGAGACCAATGTTAATGCTACCAGAGGGAATTGGACCTGCAGGCCTTACTATTTATACATGTTTTTTGTGTTTTGGAAAATTCGATACGTGATGTATATTTTTTAGTTCTTGAAAGAAATCTAAGAAGAAATTTAAATAACCCTCTCTTTAGTGAACACCTATCGACACTGGACGTTCTTTCTCGGCAAAAAGATGTTCAATATTGAGGTTTTACTGTAGTTATACTGCTGCCTTATGCTGTATTTTATGATACCAACGATCGCATTTGCTCCACCCTTCCTTCCTTAAGACGATGCAGAAAACGATGTTATTTGTGTTCTCAAGCCCAGCAAATACCAAAATCGAAAGTGCCCTTGTTGAGAGTGACATTTCTCAGATGAAATATGAACCCAAAGCTCACTTTGAAAACTGCAGGGTCTAAAATAAGCTAGCTTGTAATGTGCTTACGTCTCCGGATTATCCCCTAAGACGCCACATCCAACCTTTCTAAAGATATAGAAAAGTTGATGTGCTCATCAGCGTTCTAAAGTTTTTACTCTAATCGTTTTGCACCTGGAACTTGTGCGGAGAACGAATGCAACTTATCATATGACGAGTACAAAAATACTAAAATGAACAGGTATGGACAATGATCGACAGTATCGCATAGATTTGACGAAAACGCAATTAGATTTACCTACGCCAAAATAAGTAAAAAATTAGTTGATTTTTGATTTGTTGATTTGAGTAAAATAAAACAACTAGATATCATTTGTGATAAGTGATATGAAAAAATGGCTTTTGTCACAGTCGTTTCTGTTTTTGATGGAAGGATTTCTGCAATTTATATTTTGATGATACGAAGTATTCTTTCTTTTTCCAAATTCTTTAATCAAGGATTCTACTTTGCCTCTGCTTCTCTCGCAATTGAAAACAGGAGCTGTAATAGACAGATAGAGTAAAACAATATTCCAAAGTTCCAAACCACTGAAATCAACCCTAGTTTTAAACAAGGAACTTTAAAGGTATGTACAGGCACAAGGGAATTATAGTTTTTACACTTGTTTAAAATCGTTTCATAACGGTGAACTCCCTCGGTTTTTGGTGTCGAGATGATCGTTCATTAATTCTCATGCCCATTCTTATTTATACAGGCCTGATACGCAAAACATATATTATTTTTTGACTTATCTCTTGTTTACTACCAAATTGTACTACCCGTTAAATTAGCCGATATGTTTGGTATTATATTCAGCTTAAACAAATAGTCACATTGATACGTCCTTGATGATAATTTTTTCTCTAACTACCTCTGCAACAAAATACTGATAACTAATAACGAGAAAAATCACGAATAGGATGGTCCTGTTATTCAGCCATCTGACCTCCCATACACAAATCAGGCATCACACTGTTCTAAGTAGCCGGTTGCCGATAGCGAGTTGTTCATTAGCAGCTAGAAAAGGGAGGGAATTTTTTCTTCATATTGTTGTTTATGAAATCCAAGCTGCGGCTGCCTGTCTAGGATTTACCAGACTGCTTGGCGCCTCGGCTAATGATGTCATTAATCCACCAGCTGAAGCTAAAACGGGAATTCTTCGTGAATTCTGACAGCGATCAGCTTCCCCGTTTATTTACATAGACTGCCATTTCGTTTGGATAGGTTGGCGATTTCCGCACGCAGTTGAAGACTATACCACTTGTCCAAATAAACTTCTTGCTCACTCTCGCTCGTGATTGGTGAATGCATAAACATTTAGGTGCTTCTAAAAACAGAGTCGATGTCAAAAACTCCTGGGAAACCCCGGCGCCTAGCTGCACCTGTGTAAGGTTTCCAAACATTCTAGCTTAATGATCGCGATTCATCCCTCTGTTTTAAATGCCAAGAAAACATTGTAAACCTTAGCGCGCTGATCATTCCATCACCAGCAAAGCAATACTTTAGTTAACATTACGTCCAATACAATGGGAGGTAACTAATAATGAAGGCTTCAATTGAGACGCGAAGACGTCCGAACGTGAGCGTGACGTGATCTTTTAAACCTTGGAATAATCTTAATCTAATCTTTAATCTTAACTCAAGGTTAGAAATAAAAAACTAATGGCAGGAAAGGCCTAAATTGTGTTGTAGTTTGTACAAAAGTACTACTTTTATGATTAAACACCAACTCTAGCAAACAGGTGAAACAGTTTTCAAGAATATCTCACAAACGCGTCCAATAAATTATTTAGGTTTTAGCGGCCTCATTTTCCACACTACTAGCGTTCAACAATCATAGTATTTTGTCCAAAAGCTGGTGGTTTCAGCTGATATATACTAGGCTATATTTTTCTAACCCATAGCATCGGGCAGTGGTAATCAGGATGTTAAGGCTCTCCAAAGGAAACTCGAGGAATATGGATTTTATCCAGAGCGACAATCTGCTCCTCACCAATGAAGAACTTTAGCATTGGTGTTATTTTGTGAATCTGTTATATATTTTGAAGGTATCTGATAGAATTTTTAGACATAGGCTACTTTTTATTCAGAAATTAATTATCGAGTTCGGTGAGTGGCAAAATCTTATCGACAAGTACACAAAAATTCCATATGACTTGAAACAATGTTCTTTTTTCTTGACTTCGAACTCCATTGTTGGATCCACACTCTCGACTTATCCCTTGGAATAAATTAGAATTAACACTCACCTCTTTCATCCTTGGTGCCATACGAGTATCTGAGGCTAGTAGTGAATACTATTGGAGAAGGAGCTCTATTTTACAGAAGCGAAATCAAACTATTAAAAGCGAATATTAATGTCTATAAATGATATATCATTACATCATTCATTACCAACCAAGGTATCTCAACATATTTTAGTCTATTAGTCGCAACTTGTCTTATAGACAACAAAATACACAGGACGGCAAAATTACCCAGACACGGTCAAATTTATCAATCTTGCATTTGCTGGTAGTAAACATATCGAACTAAAGGTTCTTCCAACTAAGATTTTGAGTTGTGGGAACTATAGCTTCAGGAAATAGAACTGTAGTGAACTCAACTATGGCAACACAATGGCACTTTCTTCACAAATCACATTTAGGCTAAATATAAGTGTTATGCCATGTTTCATGAAACTCTCTGAGTGTTCTGAATAAAAGGAGCTCTATGCAATACTCAAGATATTCATACAAACTGTTTTAAGAAATCATCGTTTCATCTTCTCTAGGGATTTCATCAAAAGTGAAAAGATCGTGTGAATCGTTTTTTTTATTTCGTAAAATTATTGGGCAAGAAGCTTCAAGAGTATGTGTAATTCTTTGATATTTTTCTCCAAATTTCTTGAAAACATCAATAAAGATTAGAGTTCTACAAAATCATATAAAAGACTTTAGGAAATGTTCAGACTTCCCCTGTTCCACGTGTTGCATCCAATATTCATAGCTTTCATTCCCTTTCCAAGATGAATTAAGGTGTTTTGATGGATAGGGTGTTTGTTTTGCTATCACTTTACGTTCATATCAACAGGAGAGATAAGAGCGACCTATGAGTTTCAGAGCTTCTACTAGACAGGTTCCTACAGCTCTAATGTAAAAAGTGCAGCAGAAAGTGAAATGTACCTGTAGTGTTGAAATCTGTTTCCTGACTAGTGTTGCATCAAGACACTCTACCCCCCCCCCCATTTCTTCTATCATAAAGGGAGAATGGACGAGGTGGGATGTGTGGGACCAGGTCCAGGCCTTTCCTGCTCACGGGGTCCTTATATCAAACATTCACCCGAAAGATAAACAAGAACATTATATTAATTAATTAATATCTATCAGTTTGCAACCTTACGTATTCCTGTTTGATAATTTCATATTTACTTTGAAGAATTTTTGTAAATATGGAACTAACAAATTGAATGATGGCATGCGTACTGAAGTGTAATGCTATACAATGTGACATTCAGATTTTTGGATAAGATACAATCTCGGTTTGAGAAAAAAGTAGGACAATGTATAAATAAACTTAATCAGTTGATGAAAAGTAAAATAAAACTAAAAATGTCAAGAATCTTTTCTCTATGAACTGATTCTTGGTTTTTATGATCTTATCATGAAAACACTGCTTTCTGTTTGTAACTTTTCTTTTATTTCTGTATTTTATAGCATCATTTAATATTACTTGGCTTAAAGTTTGATTTTTATGTAGATAACACAAAGAAAGCATGGTCCAGAAACAAACAGCTATTGATATATAACAATAATATAATAGTCTAACACTAGCCGACTATTAAACGCAATTGACAAGTGTTTCAGAAATAGATTTTTCTTCTGTCCTAAATTGCGGACCTTTTGATGTTTGGGTTTAATGATCTAAAACAAAAGACGTTAACTAAACTCACGCGTTTCTATTTGTCATTAACTGATTCATATCTGCTACTATCTGATAATTTGAGGAAACAAACTTTAAAGTGTGGCAGGCTACTTCAGATTGCATATATTACACACTTAATAATCTAAGACTACTTCATTGATAACCATGTTAATATATTGAATAAATTATCCATTAAAACAAAAAGGGAAGTTTCGAATTAGCAATTCATTTTCTAAGGTCGAATTAATATGATCAGATAAAGTTTAAGTTCGAAACAAAGCTGATATATCCCAACATCCTTTGTCGAAAATCAGGGTTTTGATTGGTCACATTGAGATAAGTGGAGCTAATTATGAATGGGTCATTGTGGAGAGATTTTGAAGATATACACTGACTTTTGTTAGTGGTTTCCTGCGTGCCCTTTTGGACCATTTTCAAAAATCATTATTTCCGTTCCACAATCAACCTTACAGAAAGTATAACTAAAGTTATTAAAATTAAAATCCATGCTCAACCTTGTCCATATAAAATTGCAACCCCAATAATTAGTAAAAACTCATGAAAAAGCTTTTCTGTGAATCAGTTTCTAAGGGAAGATTCTTATTGGCGTTGAGATATACATCACCTCTGGCGCTCTTGCTACCGGAGCAAGATCATCGGGGGATACCGCACGCTCACCATCATTTTGTTTCTGGACCCCCCCCTCCCCTCCCCCTCTATCTACTTCACTTCAAGCCTCTGCATGGCTGATGCCTGGACCCCTTCACATCATATACTTCTTTCATGATGCAAACCTTTATTTAGAGAAAATCTATACAGTACTGACATCCTGATTCTCTGTTTTCCAACAATAAACTTTTAAAACGGAGAAGAAATGAGTTGATATGGTCATGGTTGTTGAAAGCCCATGATATGGTTTATCAAATAAACTGTATTAAATAACTTTAGAATAAGTTAGTTTAACATCCTTTTATCATTTAATCATGTTGGAATACTGTATGTGTACACATCTTGATACACAAGGATTCAGTTGCTCCGACCATGCTCCAATTCAAACTTGTGTTATAACTAAACACCTTGGAAGTCGAAGATGATGTGTATATCGGTATGTGATCATTTATATATTGCACCCATACATGCCTCATAAAATATTCAGAGACATGATAATCCAAAAATAAGTAAACAAATGATTGTTAAAAAAATCTTTCTTGGCAAATGTTGAATGTACAACAAAGCCCTTATAGAAATTTCAACTTGGCCAGCATTGGACCAATCATTTAACACTCTGCGTGTACTCTAAATCACAAGCACCGAGATGAGCAAGATAAGATCTGTTTCTATGGCCAATCGGCGAGGAATCCCCCTAGAAGGCGGTATAGATTACCGCAATGAGCTTCTATGAACAAGTGCTTCAGCAGCTGATCATTCTGAATTCTCTCCTCAACTTATCAACAGCCTGTTTTATTATAGAGCTCTGAGTTTGTTTGACAACAACACGTGTTAGAGACTTTAGGCTCATACTGGTGATATAGCACCGTCAACTGCGACAAGTGTCGGCCATAGTTCTACTCCTAACGTGGGAAAATCAACATTTTCGATAGGACTTTTCAAAACAAAAGTGGTTATAATTGAGAGAAATCGACATTCTGAACATTCGTAGGTGTTAAGCTGTAATGGTACCAGAGAGGGTAATGGATTGTGAACAGAGATTCAAAATGGAAAAAGATGAGAGTTACCATGACAATCAAAGTATCGGAAGTGATGACCAACTCAATGACTATGAAAATGACGAGAATCTTAGCATGCATCAATCAAGGAAACGTACTTTGGACATTCTTGGAGATGATTTTTGTACAAGCCCCGATGCCATGAACAAGAAAAAACGAAAAGTATCAACCTCTCCCCAATCGTTCGAAGATCTTCAAACACAACGCGTTCTTGCAAATGTCCGGGAAAGGCAACGTACCCAGTCACTAAATGAAGCATTTACATCGCTGCGAAAAATCATACCGACTTTGCCATCGGACAAACTCAGTAAAATCCAGACTCTAAAACTTGCTACACGATACATTGACTTTTTGTACCAGGTGTTACGCAGCGATGACCATGACTCGAAGATGGCAAGTTGCAGTTATGTGGCACATGAAAGACTCAGTTATGCTTTTTCTGTATGGAGGATGGAAGGGGCCTGGTCGGGAATGACTGGACACTGACCTAGCTAGGAGGGATAAAATATAATATATACAAATGGTAAGTCAACATTTTGAATTCGCGTAGCTTATGATAGAAATGATGGAGAAACTACAAATGCGTATAAGTTAAAAGAAGATTAAAAACGGTGAGTCGGATAATATATTTTCAATTAACAAGTGCGTGATACAGGGGTTGCCATTTTAGTAAAGGGTGTAAATACGTTTTTGTGCTTGATACAGGGTATATTTAATGGAAAAGGTTAAATTATGATGTTGAATTATTGGTGTCTATCATATATTTAAGAACTGCCATCTACCCAATATCATATACTTTGGATAAGATTTACAATCTCTAGATCTTAGTCAATGGCATGTTGCACCTCAGCCTTTAATTGGCGATATTCGCGACTATTAATTTTCGTGATTTTTACACAATCGCGAAAAGCACGAAACTAAATTGCACGCCTAGTCGAGACTCAATGATACAATCTTCAAAACATAAAAATATAAAATAAGCAACATGATTTTAGTGCAATTATCCACGAAATAGTATTCATCACTCTAACAGAAGTGGATCGTAGAAAATAGTTTAGTACCTCTCTAGTTGCAACCTTAGCGATGCTCTGATAGTAGAGAACAATCGTGCCTAATCTCAGGTTTATACAATTAAATAAGGTATCAAAATTATCACACACAAATCCCTAGGACAAACCTGACTGCTTGTGAGTACCGAAATCAATCCCCTTGAAAAAAACAGGTGTCCAGTGTTGTCATTTTGTTAGAGCTCTGTCAATATATTAGTGGCTTGAGAGTAGCGATAAATTCTGAACCAATATTACGAAAAGAGGTACCCAAAATGTGTATTAACTGATAAGACACACGTAACCATGGTAAACAAAACAAATGTACCGACATACCAACACGTATTCGTATAAATTGTAGATAGATTATCATGTCCAAGTTTAATTTTATGAGTGTATCGTTCATAGCCAATAAAATATGATCATCACTTATCTTTGCTTACCGAAAATTCATTTTCTGAATAAACATTATTGGTTCAGTTTAAAGCAAGTGAAGGTTGGATCAGGTGTAGAATCAACAGCTTGTTTAGGTTTTAGCATTTCATCTGCATGGTGCCTTTTTAATAATTTATTGATAAATAAATTATTGATTTATCATTAATTATTCATGGAAAAATCTTAGATATGGTTAAGTTGAGAGCAAGATTAATTGTAAAAATGACTAACATTATTTTGTTCACTCATTCTACGGAGGACTGATCATTTTTTGAATAATTTGGTAATGATGTGATTAATGTAATATGTTTGTTATGTCCTTCAAAATTGGTTAGGACGCATTTTTTCATCCACGGGTGTAATATCCCCATGTAATTGCTCGAATTTATTCATTTTATGTTTCTGTTTAATTATGATTAATTGCTGTTTCATTCTCTTCTTGAAAGTTTCTTGATGACCCAGAAACAATAAAAATCGACATCCAAGCCGTTCACCTGTATCCACGTTCCAAATCAATTACTTCTGAAGTTAGTAGCTTAACCAAATTAGGGGGAGATTCAATGTTTACCAGTGGCATAAATCAAAGACTTTAAATAAAACTGTCAGAGCCAGTTAGGCTGAAATGTAGATAATATCACAAGTTGAAATGACTTAGCTAGGATACTACGTAGTTTCCGAGTTCCAAGACCCGTGGTTTTCCGACTACTAGCCTCTGTGCAAAGTCAACTCCCACTCTTGGAAAATAAGTCTACACAAATAGCATAGGGTGATTTATAATAGGTGTTTCAAGGCAATCACCAGTATATCTGTTTCTACCCATATCAATTAGCGTTTGATGACTAAAAACACGCGTTTACTATAAAGTCACTCCAAAATCAAAAATATTACTCTTTCGACCATTCTGATTGAACAGAGTTCCTTAGTCACTACTTTCCTTTGTACCTGACAATACAGATCATGGATCCTACAATGGCTTTCGATAGTTTGATTTCGCTTATTTCAGAGAGCCTCACTCTGGGTATCAGGTTATCTTAATATCAAGTTTGAAATTGTTCAATTGTTTTTCGATGGAAATCAAGCAAGACTTTATAAGTACTTATCACACGTTCGAACTGTCCATTATGGAAGGGTCCTAGTTATAGTTCGCAAGAGTGTTGAGTAGTGTCAGAAAAATTCCTATCCATTTATTATAAAAATCTTTTGGTAAGGTTCTGACATTGCCCATCAATTTTTAATAATCGGTAACATTTGAGTGATATTTTTATTAGTATACATCGGACTATTATTCACCTGGCATGAAAATATGAGACAATCGTTTAGAATTATGTCAACATTTAAAAGTGCTATAATAAAAAGAAAAACAGCAACGTTGTACCCTTCTGTGTTCTACTAATAACCAGTGACACTCTCCCATGTTAACACGCATACCAAAGTGACACAATTTTAAAACATTTTCGCTTGTAACTTGTTCTCCCGGACGGCTGTGTTGCATCCGTCGCCCTTCATGTCTAACTTGTTCTGTTACAAATGCCTTATTTATTTTATCACTCGTAATTTTACTTCACAAAGATCAGCAGTTCATGCGTCTTGAAAGCACAAATTGTTGTAGTTTCAACAACTACTAAGATCACATTGAACATCGGCTGGTCGTGTGTTTACCAATACAATAAAACTTCTAAAACAGGACAAAAGTGACAAAACAAGAAAACCACTAGTTCTAAATTACAGCGTTGGAGTCAGTTAGCATGATTGAAGCCAACTATATGAAAGAGTTTAGCAAGTGATCTCCGTGTCCCATCAATCTTCTTTAACTATTTCCACTGAAGCCGCATGTCGCTCATAAATTCATCATAATTCCTAATGTTGTCTATCTCATGTGAAAATCATACCAGCAGATTGCAGAAGCAAATATTTTTTAGTTTTCCCACGAATTTGGCTAAGACAGGGGTATTGAATGTCACGGTAGCTCATAGAGCGGGTATAGTGTATCTGTAACCCGTTGCGCAGACTGCCAAATTATACACCTAATCCCAACATGTTTTTTTCTCGCGCAGTCAGAATTTTGTTCACCAAGAAGATGAAACATCCAAAACACATACTTCATTTTTAAATCCTAATTTGTTTTACATCTACTTAAATGTTCCATTAAATCTGATGATTCTTAGTAATGTACGTACTGTATGTAAATATGACTTCTTCATAAAAAGTACGTAATTAACATTTTCAAGCTCAATAATTACTATTTATTTACATCGAAATGATTTACACTGTTGATTGGTAATATGTCTTTTTTTATTTCTTTATGATTATTTAGGAATTAATTGTACTGATTAAATACGATTTTACGTTTTACGATAAAAGCGTTTATTTCATGTGTGCTTTTTTAATTTCAGTCGATCTGTGTTCAAGACGTAACGTACGTGATGTGCCGGAAAGTGCCAAATACTATTGTTATGCTTGGAGCCTGTGCAATACAGAATATGGTGACCATGGAAACAAGAGTAACTCTCTTCTGTTACCATGGAAATTGAGCTGTCGTTGAATATGATGAATGACGTCATCAACTCAATGCGTTATCCGTACCATATCACGATCGAGAACTCAACTGCTGGTGACTTTGGTGAATAAGAGAAATGATCTTTTCTAACACTGGTTGAATGCACTGGAAGTACTTTACACTCCCCCGACAGAATTAAAGATGCTTTTAGGCCAACCATAAACTGACGTAGTACCAGTTGATACCAGATCTGCAATCTAAAATCGAGGATCCCGCCGTGAAAATAAATTAGTGACTTTTCAATATCCCACGAAATCATCTTATTAAATAGACAAGCAAAACATGTTGAAGTACTTATCCACATGGATTAAAATCATTGCGGATTGAACAGTTGAAATAATATCTTACTGACACTAATGCGAGAGCATTGTGTAAGCTTTTCAATGCGTTTTGATAATCCTCTTTACCATGAGGAATATTCATCCTCCGAACGCAGGGGTCCGGGGCGTTTTCACACGTTTTTTCCCAAAAGAATTTATTCTTGGAGTTATGGCCCTGCGCTCGGATGATTTCAATTATTATTGAGTGATATCTTAGAAGTGAGAAAATCAGAAATCGTAAGGCAATTTAATTTACACTAAGCAAATAATATAAATTGTAAATAGTTGTACAGATATGAGTGAGTTGTAAATGCGAACTGGTGCTAACATTTCATACGTGTATATATTCATTGTAGAGACCAATAAATCATTTAATTATTTCATTTGACATGATGTTCTTGGTTACCCTTTGCATTCATTCGACTTCACTTCTAAAACGAGAGCTAACTAGACTTTGCGCGCAGGGTAGTTCTTGGTATGGTCTATTCAGGATTCACGTTAGGTTAACCTTAAACGGTGACGTTAATCATACATTTACTTATTTTTACAATTCTACATAGCCAGACGCGTGACATCGGAATCGTAACCCAATTTCATCGTACGCGTGGTCCAGTGAGTTTATTACACGTTTGTTTATTTGTTGTTTGCTGGAGACATGAATATACAGGGTGGTCTTAAAGAGTATTTGTTTAAAGGCCCTATGTAAAGTATAAACCACGATGAGTTGTATTGTAGCATTATCCAATATTAATAAAATTCGACAGAGAAAATTTTTTTAATTTCAAAAATTCAGTAGGCAATACTTGGATCAATACAGAGCGGAGAAAAATCAAGATCACAAAATAAGGAACATTGCGATGGTCAAAATACAGTCATGATGCACATGTAAAGTTGTAGAAACAAATAAATCGACAAACATATGCACAGATCAATAAACAAACAAACAATCAAAATAGGGCCATATATACACGCGTATAATAGGATGATCGTTTACTAAGGTAAACACAAACAAGAATGCGGGAGATGAAAGACTCGAAGGAGCATAATGCTTCAATTAAACCAACCTTCACATCTTTGAATTCACGTATCAATGATATCAGCTCTTAATTAATGTTGATAACATTATCTTTTCCTTATCTCTTGCCAACTTTATCGTCTAAGAATAATTCTCCAATGATAAAACTAACGCGATGATCTCAAGATCAAGTGGATCTCTCGGATCCACGTCTAAATTGGGTTGCTTTGATCATGCCGACGCATATATCTTAAAAATTTTAATGCGAGAAAAAGGATTACCGTTCAACAGATAAAATATGATCATTTGATCTTATATATTCACACTCGGGAATCATAATCTTAGTGATAATTTTTCATGGTTTTATTTATCAAGCTGTTATTAGATTAGTTTAGGGTTTGTGTGTTGATTGTCTGTGAGATAAAAGGGGGTGGAGGGGGGGGGGGGTTGGCGATTATTTCGAATCAGGTAATATGCATATTCACTTGCATTGTCATGACGCGCAGCTCGCCAACATTAGACATACATTTTCTGCCGATTATAGGATTCAGACTGACAAAGTAAGTTGTAAAGTTGGATGCGATGAAGTTGTTTGGTACACAGGACGAGTCGTTGCACCTGTTCCGACAACAGATCTAACGAAACATGCTATCTACACGGTTGTGCATCAAAATCCGTCAATAACTGCCTCCAAATCCTTCTTTACCCAATTCCTCTCACACTTATAATCGATTAATCTTATTTTAACAATCGTCGTACCTTGGATACTTGTGAGACTGGCGGGGACTGGGGCATGAAGCACGTCTCGATCTACCTAAACCAACACAGCACTTATCGAGTACCGAATCTAAATACACAGTTTAAACAGAACGTAAAATCATAAGTTATACAGTTAATTTACTTGTTAAGATGGATCAAAGTGTTTGGGGTTAAATTAAAGATAAAACACACTCGATTAGTCATTTTGTGTTCTCACTGTATATAAGCATGGCATCTGATGAAACAGAACAGGTGTGTCAGAGAATGCTACAAATACTTAACATGTACAATCAGAGAAAATTCACAAGTTAAATCAAAATTTTCTTTTTTTGTGGTTGAATAAATTCTGACCTGAGACAGTATTTATTTTGGCATACGTGAAACCTGTGTATGTCGAACATTTTTTGCCGAGAAAAACGTTCAGTGTTGATAGGTGTTCACTACAGAGAGGATAATTTATACAGAAGTCAGTAGAGTATGTGCGGAGGAAGGGTGTCCACAAGAGACAGGTGTTCACTAGAGGGAGAGAGAGAGAGAGAGATGTTCACTCAGATAGGTTTTACTGTACTTTATATGCATTGTGGGGGTTGCGTTCTTTTGCTTTTCAAATGTTGGTCATTGTGCTATCATCAATATATACACTCTATATTTTGGTTGTGTTCCCACCTTACCATATCACATAAAGATCGAGTCAAATATTATTGATTTCAGTTGTACTGCAATCAGCTGACTGTAATTTAATGTTATTTTATTCGTATATATCGAAATGAATAAATAGTAAAAATAATATCAAGTATTTTTTTCGAGGTCTCCTCTGCAGTAGGAGCGTAGCGACTACTTTGCGGGAGACCTCGAACCATTGATCACGTTTGCTCAGGTTTGCTCGTTTGCTGCGTTTGCTCCTGTAATTATTCACTTCTTCACCTCTTTAAAATGTGATTTCAATCAGTTGATCAAATTTTCGAACTTTGACCTCAAATTCAAATATTAATATTTATTAGAAAAAATACTGACTCATTCTTATATTTTTAAACGTCTTTCAAATAAAGTGAAATGAAGCCAAAATCAGCTAAAATTATGCAATGTCGTAAAATGGCGTGACTGGAATATGATGCAATCACCTGTGACGTCAGACACGTATTGCCGCATCAACAACTAAACAAACAATTAACATAGACTTCACTGATTGGTTTAAAGATTCTTCGCATCATTTGTGACGTCATAAACATGTTACCCAACCAACAACTAAACAAATAACAAATTGGCATATAGGTTCGTTCAGTGCAACGCTCTTGAATCAGTTATAAACAGGATAATCAACAGATAAGAGGGTCAGGCATTTTTTTGACTTGGAGACCTCGACTCGAGGAGTTTTGCTGCATTTTCTTGTTTTATCATGGTCAAATCTACAACATAATTATTCTGTCTATGCAATTTACTGTAGATAAGTTGAAGCTTCGCACACAATTGCACCATCTATATATGATCAAACGATATAAATGCTCTACAGGCCTTAGAATTCTTTAAGTCCAGGGTATTTCATTATATTACCGTCCCCCCATTCTGATACTCATAGCATCTTTCTGTTTCACTTGAAACATCTCATGGCTGAGCCGTCCCCAATCCAAAGTCAACTCTAAATCACTATAAAGCTTATTCAATATTCAATTATTCTTAGAGAAGCAGTAGCCATGCCGTAACGCAAGACTGGCCACACGGCCACCGTACATCAAATGTGTTAACATCCAATAACGTCCTGGTTGCTAAAGTGAGGAAATCTTACTTGATTATGGGAGCTGCTGGATATATCTGCTCGTGACTGACTATTTACTTTGCGGGAGACCTCGAACCATTGATCACGTTTGCTCCTGTAATTATTCACTTCTTCACCTCTTTAAAATGTGATTTCAATCAGTTGATCAAATTTTCGAACTTTGACCTCAAATTCAAATATTAATATTTATTAGAAAAAATACTGACTCATTCTTATATTTTTAAACGTCTTTCAAATAAAGTGAAATGAAGCCAAAATCAGCTAAAATTATGCAATGTCGTAAAATGGCGTGACTGGAATATGATGCAATCACCTGTGACGTCAGACACGTATTGCCGCATCAACAACTAAACAAACAATTAACATAGACTTCACTGATTGGTTTAAAGATTCTTCGCATCATTTGTGACGTCATAAACATGTTACCCAACCAACAACTAAACAAATAACAAATTGGCATATAGGTTCGTTCAGTGCAACGCTCTTGAATCAGTTATAAACAGGATAATCAACAGGTAAGAGGGTCAGGCATTTTTTTGACTTGGAGACCTCGACTCGAGGAGTTTTGCTGCATTTTCTTGTTTTATCATGGTCAAATCTACAACATAATTATTCTGTCTATGCAATTTACTGTAGATAAGTTGTAGCTTCGCACACAATTGCACCATCTATATATGATCAAACGATATAAATGCTCTACAGGCCTTAGAATTCTTTAAGTCCAGGGTATTTCATTATATTACCGTCCCCCCATTCTGATACTCATAGCATCTTTCTGTTTCACTTGAAACATCTCATGGCTGAGCCGTCCCCAATCCAAAGTCAACTCTAAATCACTATAAAGCTTATTCAATATTCAATTATTCTTAGAGAAGCAGTAGCCATGCCGTAACGCAAGACTGGCCACACGGCCACCGTACATCAACATTGACAACGGCTCTACGGTAATCGCAGATTTTCTATCTCCACACAATAGGATAGTTTCTAAATAGCAGAAAAATCAATGAAATCTCGTGCTGCCATCTTTTATTCAGCTTTTAACTCGGGCTAGAGCTCCATTCATTTACATGCTAAAATCTTGGAAAAGTGGCTTAATTTCATGATTTATCAAAGTGTGTTTGTTGAATCTGTATAAAACTTGAAAGATATACCACATGATAACCCTGTTTATGTACATGATGTGATTAAACATGCAAATGTTGATTGACATACAAATAATCCACGGATTTAAAGAATTTTAGCATTGCATCTATGGACATTTGGCCCAAGTTTTTTTAAATTGTTATAGAAAATTATTCAAATTACATAACTGTGTAAATCAAAGCTATTAAAGGAGAAAACATTTCACTGAATTCAAATATGCCATTTAAAAGAAGGTAATGTAAGTCATTAGAGGTCTAATATGCAAGTCTCTTAAAATCTCACGAAAAACGAGATTTAGCGAGATTTCAAAAGCTATATGGAAACTATACTATTGCGCTATCATGGCTGCCGCAGGAAATGTGACTGCTTAAATTCGTGACCGTGGAAATTGTACTGCGGTCGTAGGGTTGCTTTTGGCCGTAGGCTGTGACTCAGGCATGAGTCATTAGCTGCCATCTTTATGTTATAATTCATCCAAATGGGTATTCTCCAGTCTTTCTTTCTCTGCTACATATTGTGCTTCAATATTTAGCATACTTCTCCTTCATGTCTTTACTAGGGATAAAATATATGTTGTAGGGTCATATCTAGCACACAACGTGTCATTTCTTACAGATGTACGATACAACATTTCTAACAGATGTACGATACAACATTGACTCAAAACATGTCATATTCTATCAGATCATTGAAACATCATCTTGCAGATATCTAAAACGTAGTACTTACTTTACAGTGTATGATCTGATTCGGTAACAAATTGGAGCAGCATTTTTGGCACAAGTGTGTCAGTGCTTGCTTCAATAAATACATTCAGTCAGTGTAAGATGATTCCACCATAATCTTTTGGGGGTCACCCTGTATCGTCTGCGTCTGTATTTAACATCATTTGACAGTGAGGACGCATAGGCAAATGAAATCATCATTATTGAAAAGGTTATACCAAGAAGTGCGTAAATAGGACAAGGACATATCTTAGTTTTGATTTATGTTTGACATGTAGGTACCACTGAAAGTTTGATTCATATGTATTGTCTGGCTTCATAGTGAAAGAGAAACAAGAATCAAAATACTTTCAGTAAATTAAATGTAAACCAGTAATCTTATGCCAATCGCTATTTTCCTTCCTGCCAGCGACATTGACGAGAGGTTCTGGTAAGCAAAATAGGTGTATTGATATTCTACCGATGATGAAACGCAATAATGAAATTATATCACTTCGCTGAATGTTATATTGCCTTTTGTATTATTACATTTATGAGTCCTGCCATAATTCTTAATGCGTGTTAATGTTTATTTTGTAGAGGGGAAATTGTAACCGGTCTAGTCCCTTCCAGATCTACATCACCTGTACGGAACATTCCATTAGTACTCTATATTGCCTATTTACACTTGCAACAGATGGTTATATCCGCGAGATAATGTCGCATATTGCATATTTCATCCATGAATGTTCATGCTTTTCACAATACAATTACAAGAAATGAATTTGATTTAGCATCTCTTGACTTACGCGCATGAAGACGACATAATGCGATCGGTGAAAATGTCCGTACCGTCAATATATTCAAGTCTAAGATAAAATAGATTAATTTTATGGATGGGCTGAAGTATGTACGACTATTGTTAGTGATAAATGTCACGTGACACCGACATCGATTTTATTTGAATAATCTATATATTTATTAACAGGAACATCCTTACATTTAGCTACATGTAGTTTAGGATGAAGCCACATATGTTATAATCTAACATCATTTTACAAGAGACTGCATTTAAATGAGGGTATTACCCTATGAGGGATATGTGACATTCATCAATGGAACAATTGATAATAGTATTTAAAGTAAAATTTTATATAGACTGCTGCAATCGTGTGCTGAAGCAACAGTTAATGCTAATATTATTACAAATGAACAAAGTACACCATCATTTCGCTGACACTGGATTATAATAAGAAATCTTTTCATGGGAGTTATGGAGTTCTTTAGAGATATCTTTAAGAAGGTTGAGAATTTATTCGATTCCATGGGACTCAAGAAATATGAACTCTCCGACTTTCAGAAGAAGAAACTTCTGCATGAATTCCACACATTCTATGGTACGTATAGTGTACATTTCATACATTCAATGGTCCATGGTACATATAGCCTACATATCACACATTCTATGGCACGTATAGCCTACATTTCACACATTCTATGGTACGTATAGCCTACATTTCACACATTCTATGGTGCGTACAGCCTACATTTCACACATTCTATGGTACGTATAGTGTACATTTCACACATTCTATGGTACATGTAGCCTACATTTCACGCATTCTATGGTACGTATAGCCTACATTTCACACATTCTATGGTCCATGGTACATATAGCCTTACATTCTATTGTTCATATAGTCTACATTTTACACATTCTATAATACATATAGCCTATATTTCACACATTCTATGCTACGTATAGCCTACAATTTCCACATTCTATGGTGCGTATAGCATTCATTTCACACATTCTATGGTACGTATAGCCTAAATTTCACACATTCTATGTTACGTATAGCCTACATTTTCACATTCTATGGTACGTATAGTCTACATTTCACACATTCCGTGGTCCATGATACATATAGCCTACATATCACACATTCTATGGCACGTATAGCCTACATTTCACACATTCTATGGTCCATGGTACATAAAGCCTACATTTCACACATTCTATGGTACGTATAACCTACATTTCACACATTCTATAGTATTAGTACATATAGCCTACATTTCACACATTCTGTGGTACGTATAGCAGGCATTTCACACATTCCATGGTACGCATAGCCTGCATTTCACACATTCTATGGTACGTATAGTCGACATTTCACACATTGTATGGTACGTATAGCCTACATTTCACACATTCTATGGTACGCATAGCATACATCCTTTACATTCTATGGTACGTATAGCCTACATTTCACACATTCTATGGTATTGGTACACATAGCCTACATTTTACACATTCTATGGTACGTATGGTCGACATTTAACACATTGTATGGTACGTATAGCCTACATTTCACACATTCTATGGTACGTATAGCATGCATCCTTTACATTCTATGGTATGTTTAGCCTACATTTCACACATTCTATGGTATTGGTACATATAGCCTACATTTTACACATTCTATGGTACGTATGGTCGACATTTAACACATTGTATGGTACGTATAGCCTACATTTCACACATTCTATGGTACGTATAGCATGCATCCTTTACATTCTATGGTATGTTTAGCCTACATTTCACACATTCTATGGTATTGGTACATATAGCCTACATTTTACACATTCTATGGTACGTATGGTCGACATTTAACACATTGTATGGTACGTATAGCCTACATTTCACACATTCTATGGTACGTATAGCATGCATCCTTTACATTCTATGGTATGTTTAGCCTACATTTCACACATTCTATGGTACGTATGGCATACATCCTTTACATCCTATGGTGGTACCTCTCAACACATGCAATAATAGTTAAGTCAAACGAATGCAAATAGTAACGTAGGGTATACCAATGGAAACAAAAACACTGTGGATAACATACGGTACCCCCTCCTGGAATCAAGGATGTGGAAACTTATTGAGGACTTCGTGATACGTCGTATCCTCGTATCTTTGGTCTTGTCGTAATAATGACTACATGTATACGACCAATCACGATCGACAGAGAGTCTCTTATCCTTCCGGATATTTCCGTTTATTTTGTAGTATTAGTCACGTGCAGACCTACATGCAACAAGTAATATTAAACATACCGCTACAATTCCATACATTTTATACTAATACAATAAATTCATGAAACACAAACTTTACTCCACGATATATCAATAACTCTATCTAACTATAACTAAGTAAAGGTTATCAGTGCTATTACTATATTAATTCAACAAATGATAATACATTTTGCAGAACGCTCTTCTACAACATAATGTTAATCATAGACCTTTTTGTTTGGAAATACAAATTTGTACCCTGCGTGCAGAGTCTAGTTAAACTACAAGACGAAGACGAAGCTCTCTTTTAAGAAGTGAAGTCAAACGAATGCAAAGTGTAACAAATTTGGGGTGTGCAGTGTATTTAGCTGTCATCCTCATGAGAATAATAGAGTAAATAAGACTTATTAAACCAATTATTGTAAATTCAAAGCATTTCATATATGTAGTATTTAATATATGTGCCTTGGATATAGTCGTTTTCTGGATTAATTATTCAATAGCCAAGTAATAATGTTATTATGATGGCGTTGACTAACACATGTACGTTTGAGTGTAGTCTATTCTCTAGGGTACTCTTTGAAATGGATTTTCATGAAAACGTATTTTCACGAACTGTAAATTCAAATGAATTGTTAGACATCATACAGTATTTTATTGTATTGTATTGTATTTTATTGTGATGTATTGTATTGTATCGTATAATATTATGATTGTATTTTTGTATATTTCCTCCTCCAGGGACAGTACATTTAATATGATAACATTTTAATTATAGAATACAGTAATATTTACAAACGAAAACTATTGGGAAATACAGAGCTTGGCCAAAGTGCAATTGTTTCTGGCATTCGGTAACATACTTTGAATCAAAATTCAATTTCATCCCTAGTCTCAATTTTCATACCCTGATATGATGCTCAGTATATCAAATTATAATATACTGTATCGTCGACTCAATTACACTCCCATCTTTTAATCAATGTAATGAATATTTCTATTGACCTAGGACCTACGGGTAAACTATTCAGCTTGTAATGTAGTTGGCAGCCTTTGTTTATAACAGCATCATTTAATTTATCGCAACAATACAACATCTGTAGTCGGGAATGCCAAGATGAAATATCAGTTTTATGACAGTTCAATTCTGACTTAATCAGAAATAGCAATTGAATGAGTCATTAATGAAGATAATAGCTATATGTTCTGATGTACACTCCCCTCCATAAGTTTGGCAACCCTAGGTCCCCCATTGAACTACGCGTTAAAGCCCCTTTACGTTTGAATTTTTATTTACTTACCCTGCGATGAAATTACTTATAATATTGATGGAAACTTGACTTTATTTCCAATACCTCCAAATTTCCCCAATTTTTTCCTCAATTATAATAGGTCGAAAACTGATGACAAATATGATGAGTTTTTAAAAAACGTCTTTCCCATGTAAACCAATGGGAAATGGTGGGTTAGGGGCAAATCAGACATCAGGATATCTATTCAGCAAAAGATCCAGCAAAAATATTTTTATATAGAAAATTAAATCGTCTAACTTTTTGTGCACTAAGTATTTAGTTTACTTGATGAATATTAAAGTAACAGGGCTTCAAAGTCATTTTAAAAATCATTTTTCGCCTCCTGCGTTATTTCAATGGGAAAGTTTTTTTTGGAAAACAATTTTGACTTTAAAGACCTATAACTTTGTTGAACCTGACGAAACGTATCAATTTTTTGTTAATAACTTGTATTTTTGTAAGGACTCGGATGGATGGATATTCTGTCAAATGGCTTGCGGCAAACCTACCATTTCCCATTGGTTAACATGGGAATGTCGATTTTCAAAAATTCATCAAATTTATCATCAATTTTCGACCTATTGTTACTGAGGAAACAAATTGAGAACATTTGGAGGTATTGGAAATAATGTCAAGTTACGTTTCCATCAATGTTATAAGTATTTCTATAGCAGGTTAAGTAAATAAAAATTCAAATGTAAAGAGGCTTTAACACGTAGTACAATGGGGGAGCAAAGGTTGCCAAACTTATGGAGGGGGTGTATTTAAACAACAATGGTAAATGCATTGACCAGGAAAGTGTATCACAATATCTGAAATAAACTGATTAATAAAAACAAAGATCTTTCGCATCTCCTACTGTCACCTTCAAGTCGTCATCATCATTTCATCCTTCATATTCATTCACTTTTCATTCACGTTTATCAATTTGTCTCTTACACGTTTTCCAATCACGTTTCTGCCCTATATGTACACTTGTACAGGGTGGTTCAAAAAATGGGACACTCGTATTTCTAAAATAAACAATGATTGTATTTATGAAAACATGTCATATTATATATACCAGTGGATATGGAATTCACTTTCCTTTAATTTGGTATATCATAATTTCAAATTTATTATAATACATGTCAACCAGCGTCCATAATACAAATGACGTCATTTTCGTTGCAAAAACAAGTTTTTTTCTACAGAAACAGATGTTCAACGTGTCCTGCATTTTGATCAATTATAACCCCCAATATTGGCCTAAACTGATCAGTAACATCATTGATATGCTGTTGAGACAGTGAATTCCACTTCTCAACAATTCTGTCCTTTAAGGACTGAAAAGATGTAAGGAGTTCATGATACACTCCCCATATGTGGCAGTCGCAGACGTTGGCATCAGGTGATCTGGAGGGCCAGTGATAAGGGGGTATGAATCGAGGCACATTCTCCTTTAAATATTTTACTGCCTTGTGGGATCTATGATTTGGAGCCCCTTCTTGTTGGAAAATGTAATTAACAGAATATGAGATCAGGAATAAGTCCTCAGTGCAGGATATATTGAATCGTCCCCTTAATTTCTCCCTCAAACCAGAACACCCAATGCTAAATTCTGCCACGTATGAGGAGAACTAACAGCGTTGGTGTACCATAAACTTCGTACATCTATTCAGTCCTTTAAGGACAGAATTGTGGAGAAGTGGAATTTATTCTTTCAAAAGCATATCAATGATAAATCAACAAGTTTATATTTGATCAGAATAGTGGACATATTGAGCTTCTGCTTATGTTGACAAAAAACTTTTGAAAAACCGTTTTGAAACGAAAATGACGTCATTTGAATTATGGACACCGGTTGATAGGGATTATAATAAATTTGAATTTATGATATACCAAATTATAGATAAGTAAATTCCCTATCCACTGGTATATAATATGATACGTTTTCATTCATAATATCAATTTTTATTTTTGAAATACGAGTGTCCCATTTTTGGACCACCCTGTATATTTTATTGGTGAATATGTCTGTAATGTCTTAGGTCGATTGACATTATTACATTTTTGTTAATTGTTATTTATTAATTTATGCAATAAATACTGGAAAAAGCAACCAAATGCAACGGTTATTATTAATTCGGGATGATGCTTAACTAGGTTTAAACGTTTTATGTATCACTTATAGTTTCAAAATAATCACTCAAAATACTGTATGGTTCTGTATGCATATAATATGTATATTCCAGATGCTAACAAGGATGGCTGTCTGGAGTGGAAAGATCTCAATTTGGCTAGAGAGGTGAGTAGAAGTCGTTTCATTCAATTCATAAAACCTATTTATGTCATCATTTGACACCAATACTGTATGCGTAAATGATAATCTATTGCATTTATGAGGATCATCCTCGACCTCGCAATAAAATACACCCATACCTCAACGCTGATTTTCCCTGCATGTTTCCTTTGGTTAATATCCGCGACCATCCCAAGGTTCTGCCCCTGTCGGTATGCTTCCCATTTTGAATAAATCACCATGTTATGTTTTTCCAAAGCAGAATCCATATTTATCATGATTGCCCAAAAGAATGCATGTTCATTTTCTTCACACATTTGTGTGTAACATCCATTTATAAAACCCAGGTGTCTCCCTTGCCCTTTATGCCCCCAATAATGATATGTGGAAGTAATTTTACGACATACATACTATTGAATTTTTCAGAACATTTGCAAAATGAATGGATGGAAAATAGATTCAGAAAAGTACAAACATGCGCAGGAGTTGTTCACGGAGATATGGCGTTATCTGCAGGATTCCGCTGATGGGGACTTTGATGGTAAAGTTACAGAAGATGAATGGGTAAGCAGCTAAATAGTCTACCAAAGTTACGTTACTACTTACGCGTCTTGGGCCATAGGTGATAAACTAAATATACCGTATTTACACGTACTTGTAGTTGTCACGCTAGTATAGGTCTCCCAACCATCACTTATAATCATGAAAAAGCACAAAAGGAAACATTTACCTTGGAAAAGTCTGGTTATAAACTACGGAAACGAAGCTCTCTTTTAAGAAGCTAAGTCGAACAAATGCAAAGAGCAGTTACTACTAAAGAAGCCAGAAAATGAACTACATTTTGGAAGACAATGAATTTGACATCAATTTGTGAGAGAACTCACACTTTCATTACTTCCATAATTCTGACGAAATCCATTTTGTATAATCAACATGGATGCATATAATTTTGTTTTTATTTTTGAGTAATTTCTTTAAATTATTATCAAAATTGAAAAGTCCAAATTTTCTTGGAATGCGTACGAGTACAGGAAGCATTTTTGAAATTCCAATGGAATGCTCATGTATAATGTATGTATGAATAATAGGAAAATGCATACCATTCTCTTGAAGGTTCTTGTTTCGACTGATGATATTTATTGAGGTCAAGATAGTATTCGTAGATATTCTTTAAATATATCCAGTTTGTTAAAGTTTTCAGTCGATGTACAGGAAATCAAGCATGTAACGTTGAATGTTTTCAGACAATTAATCAGAAACAAACGTAACAAGAAACAAACCACTTACTCGTGTCTAGGATGAAGGAAACAATTCACATCTTCATCCTAGCTCGTGTATAAGACGATATTATACGATTATATGGAAATACAGTCATGCGTGTATATGTGTGTATACTAAGAATATGAAAATTTATACTAAAAGCAGCAGTTAAATTTCTGCAATGGGGTTCTACAATTCCCCTAGCATCAATTTGACGTTCGTTATATGACAAGATTGATAATATACGTATCAAAACATGGAAGTATGTATTAAAACATTGCTTATAATTTCTTTTCATTTCAATAATTTCCCGTTGGTAATAAGAGGTGCACACTTTGTAATCCGAGTGGGAATTTTGTTCAATTAAACGTACTGGTTTGATTTAATTCACTGTAATGTATCTTATGGTGACAGCGGCGGGTCACCTTACACTTCGTGCTGTATCATTATTAAAATACAACACTGAATACATGACGAATGATGGGAACACATATGTAACGATAAACCACGTTTTCAGCTTCGCTCTCCGGATTTGTTCCGTTCGTCACGTGGTTGAAGATTCTATTCTTTTCAGTTGTTGATGTGGCAAGGTCTTATCTTATTCTTGATCCACAGCTTCCAGGATTCGTTGTGTTTGTTACTACCATTCTATTCTTTTCAGTTGTTGACGTAGCAAGGTCTTATCTTATTCTTGATCCACAGCTTCCAGGATTCGTTGTGTTTGTTACTACCATTCTATTCTTTTCAGTTGTTGATGTGGCAAAGTCTTATCTTATTCTCGAGCCACAGCTTCCAGGATTCGTTGTGTTTGTTACTTATAGTTGACCATTCCATTCTTTTCAGTTGTTGATGTGGCAAGGTCTTCACAGAGACCATCTTCGGGCAGTTCGAGAAGGCAAGGCTGAAGATGATAGTATACCCCGATGGCTCGAGAAATACATAGAATATAGATTCAATTTATATGATAGGACAGGTATGTATATAATGTACTCAAAATGTCACTTAACATAACGTGAACCATTAGGAACAAGTACAAGAAACATACATTACATTATTTTTTGAATACTGTATAGTGACGGTACAGACCGAAGTGTATTGAAGGTACAGGCCGAAGTACAGTGAAAGTATAGGCCGAAGTAAAAAGTATAAACTGAAGTATAGTGAAGATATAGGTCGAAGTATTCATGTGCCAATATCATGGAGTTTTCACCGTGTAATTTTAAGTTTCTCATGGGTTTCATTTTGGGTAATTACCATTTGTACAGTACATAGCTTCTGGGCTCATTGAATTAGTAGAACAAGGATACCATGTTAACATCTTATCGTATGCAACTACTCTGTATTACACATTATTAATATTTCATTAAACTAATGGAAACATTAAATTATAGATAACACTATTACATTTCTTAAATGTACATGGTATCGTTTTCTAACGAGATATATTTTGCATATTCCAACATTCAGGAACACTTAAGAAAATGAACTAAATTAGATTAGGGCAATAAAAATGAAATTGTGGCTGGTTGCAATATGCTGATCACATTGTTTGTTGCAGCGATGCACTGTCTCACACAATAGTGTCACAAAAACATTCATCAAGTTATAGGAAAACATTAGGTCCAATTCAATTAACTTTATTATTACTATTGAATGTATGGATCACATGTCTTTGCCTTTCACGGACTGTTTTTATGTCACCACCAAAAGTGGTGACATATTGTTATGGTCTCCGTTTTTTTGCGACGGCGTCCGGCGGTTGGAGGTTGGCGTCCGGCGGTTGGCGTCCGGCGGTTGGCGTCCGGCGTCTGTAACAATTTCTTACAACTTCCTATAACTTAACAAATACTGTTTAGACTGACTTCAATTTTTTTCTAAATCATCTACATGTTCTCAGAAGTTCAAATCTGACTTTAGATTTGACATTTGACCTTCAATGACCTTCTCAAGGTCAAAAAGGTCTTTTTTCAACTTGCTTCACATTGACTAATTTTTTTTTCAAAATCATCTACATGTTCTCAGAAATTCAAATCTGACTTTAGATTTGACTTTAGATTTGACATTTGACCTTCAAATCTGACTTTAGATTTGACATTTGACCTTCAATGACCTTCTCAAGGTCAAAAAAGGTCAAAAAGGTCTGTTTTCAACTTGCTTCAAATTGACTAAATTTTTTTTTCAAAATCATCTACGTGTTCTCAGAAATTCAAATCTGACTTAACATTTGACATTTGACCTTCAATGACCTTCTCAAGGTCAAAAAAGGTCAAAAAGGTCTGTTTTCAACTTGCTTCAAATTGACTAAAAAAATTTTCAAAATCATCTACGTGTTCTCAGAAATTCAAATCTGACTTTAGATTTGACTTAAGATTTGACATTTGACCTTCAATGACCTTCTCAAAGTCAAAAAAGGTCAAAAAGGTCTTTTTTCAACTTGCTTCAAATTGACTAAATTTTTTTTTCGAAATCATCTACATGTTCTCAGAAATTCAAATCTGACTTTAGATTTGACATTTGACCTTCAATGACCTTCTCAATGTCAAAAAAGGTCAAAAAGGTATTTTTTCATCTTGCTTCAAATTGACTAAATTTTTTTTTCAAAATCATCTACATGTTCTCAGAAATTCAAATATGACTTTAGATTTGACTTTGGATTTGACATTTGACCTTCAATGACCTTCTCAAGGTCAAAAAAGGTCAAAAATGTCTTTTTTCAACTTGCTTCAAATTGACTAATTTTTTTTTCAAAATCATCTACATGTTCTCAGAAATTCAAATCTGCCTTTTCGATTTGACATTTGACCTTTAATGACCTTCTCAAGGTCAAAAAGGTCTGTTTTCAACTTGCTTCAAATTGACTAAATTTTTTTATCAAAATCATCTACATGTTCTCAGAAATTCAAATATGACTTTAGATTTGACTTTAGATTTGACATTTGACCTTCAATGACCTTCTGAAGGTCAAAAAAGGTCAAAAAGGTCTTTTTTCAACTTGCTTCAAATTGACTAATTTTTTTTTCAAAATCATCTACATTTTCTCAGAAATTCAAATCTGACTTTAGATTTGACCTTTGACCTTCAATGACCTTCTCAAGGTCAAAAAGGTCTTTTTTCAACTTGCTTCAAATTGACTAATTTTTTTTCAAAATCATCTACATGTTCTCAGAAGTTCAAATCTGACTTTAGATTTGACATTTGACCTTCAATGACCTTTTCAAGGTCAAAAAGGTCTTTTTTCAACTTGCTTCAAATTTACTTAATTTTTTTTCAAAATCATCTACATGTTCTCAGAAGTTCAAATCTGACTTTACATTTGACATTTGACCTTCGATGACCTTCTCAATGTCAAAAAAAGTCAAAGAGGTATTTTTTCAACTTGCTTCAAATTGACGAATTTTTTTTTCAAAATCATCTACATGTTCTAAGAAGTTCAAATCTGACTTAAGATTTGTGTGCAACTAGTTTTAATTTGCTTCAGATTGAACAATTTCTTTTTTCAAAATCATCTACAAGATCCCAGAAGCTCAAATCTTCAAAAACATTCTTAAGGTCAAAAGGTATTTTCCAACTTGCTTTAAATTGACAAAATTGTTTTAGGTGGTGACATTTTGTCATGTTAATGCCTTGTTATCTTTGTTAGGTGCATCGTTCACATATCAGATTTTTTTGAACTCTGCAATGGATTACAACTCAGTCTGATATAAAGATGGCGTCAAAGACGCAGGGGTATTTCGGCATTGATTGTGACTTTTAGTTTTACCTTATTGCAGGGGATGGAATCGTAGACATAGATTAGTCAGTGATTGTGACTTTATTTTCTTCGATGGAATCATAGACATAGACAAGGTCATTGATTGTGACTTTGTGTTCTTCCTTATTGCAGGGGATGGAATCATAGACTATAGTTAAGCTAGGTCATTGATTGTGACCATGTTTTTCCTTATTGAAGGGGATTGAATCATAGTCATAGATGAGGTCATTGATTGTGACCATGTTTTTCCTTATTGAAGGGGATTGAATCATAGTCATAGATGAGGTCATTGGTTGCGAGTATTTGTTCTTCCTTATTGAAGGGGATTGAATCATAGTCATAGATGAGGTCATTGGTTGCGAGTATTTGTTCTTCCTTATTGAAGGGGATTGAATCATAGTCATAGATGAGGTCATTGGTTGCGAGTATTTGTTCTTCCTTATTGAAGGGGATTGAATCATAGTCATAGATGAGGTCATTGGTTGCGAGTATTTGTTCTTCCTTATTGAAGGGGATTGAATCATAGTCATAGATGAGGTCATTGGTTGCGAGTATTTGTTCTTCCTTATTACAGGCGATGGAATCATAGACATAGATGAGGTCATTGATTGTGGCTTTTTGTTCTTCCTTTGCAGGAGATGGAATTATAGACATTGATGAATTTGAATATGTTCTTGGGGAATTTGGCATTTCCCCAAGAGAGAGTAGATCTGCATTCACTATTCTATCAAAGGTATGAAATTTTTAATTTGTCCAACGAAGAGTGCTCCCACATATAACAGATATTGTGTTTGTACTCATCTGACATGTCAATCAAGGGCTGTCTAGAATGATTGTATTTTAACCCTATTTTATTGACGAGTGTGCATTTTCTATTGACCACTTTACCCTATAATATTTATGAACTTATTACACCATTATTTATTTACGGCATTTTTGTTGCCCTCGAGATTTCTGAAACTTACCAGTCTGATGTCTGTCACTGATATCCCAAACTGTTACTTCTAACATCACCTAATTATCATTATCATTCTCAGTTTTAGTACAGTTTATTGTTGTGTGTAGTCCTTTAGTAGATATAATAAATAGTTGTATGGCTTTAAACTGTTTTTACGATCTTCATTTCATTGATTTATTTTGTATAGTAATATCATAGACTGAATGATAGTGTTTGAAATTATTTATTTAGTTATATTTTGCTTAGTAGCCCGCTCATGTCTATTGTTTATTAGTGTGGCGTGGGGCAGGCTGTCTCACCTACAGCACCCACTCAGGATGACCAAGGTTCAACAGAGCCGTCAGAACAAGATGCTATGACATCTGGGTCGACAGTCACCGTAGACCAACAGGTACGATTGTAACTTAAGCTCTGGTGGCTCGAAGTCGATCTGTTGGTATAGAATATCCCAAAGGTTTTTAACACCAACACCTAAGTCGATTTCTGTTTAATTTTGCATTCTGATTTAGATATTGTAAACTACACGTACATATACATTATCCTTCCATTATCTATGCATCGTTGAATTGATTGCTGTCTTACTTCAAACCACCCTCTTTTAGGAGATGAAGCATAGTGCATTTTATGTTGACCTCAATGAGGAAGATTATCCCGATACCTCCACTAAGGATAAATGGTGCCAATGTGAGATATTGAAACCACCAGAGGTGAAATTGTGATTTTAAATTACCTCGCCATTTATTCTTAGAATAGATTTAGCTTTGGTTGGTGCTTTGGGAGCATGTTTTTACTATGATATTTTTCTTCAGCATGTGTTATTTCAAGAGCCTTGCTATTCCCGAATGGTGCACGGTGTTGCCATCAAAAGTTCAAATTACACACCCATTAAACTGTTAAAATAGTACTTATAATTCGAAGCTTTAGACGAATTTTATTGCTGAAGAAGTACGTAGCATTTTGACGGGAGTGAATACGGATATTTGTTATGAGCGATGTGTAGAAATATTTTTCTCAACTATAATTTAATTATTCCGGTATCATTTTATGTAATTTATAGACTTTTTATTAAAAGATCACTCTCTCTATCATCGGGCGTTCTAAAAAAATCGAGACTATAATAGGCATTGTATCTAGTAGTTACACTACTAAGTACTTGTGAATAAGTATTAAGAAGTACTAGTATCTAATTGTTTTATTTACTTGCTCTTTTAAACATTCAGTATTGAGGTCAATCCTAGAAATCATTTTGGAATCCTTATTTTAGATGAATCAATTACCAAATCACGATCACTTATCTTTGACAAAATCTGAATGACTTGCTGGTATCATTTCACAAAAGAAAGGGCGTTGCCATGCCGACTTGATCTTTTACAAAGGCCTGTTGATTATATTACACATAATAAAGCGCGTCACCAGACAACTATTGCTTGAAAAATCTGAATGACCGATTGCTCATAGTATGTACTATGTACGTAAGGGAGAACGTTACCATGACGACCGATCTTTGACAAGAGCCTGAATGACTGTCTGGTTGTTACCACTGACGACAGATATTTTGCAAAAGGTTGACCATATTGCACATACGATAGAGTGATCTTTGACAAATCCATAAATGATCGACTGCTCATATACACGGGGACTGTGCCAATTGTGCGCGGGGTAAGTATACAACAAGCGGGGAACAAATGGCTACCATGGGGAGTACGATTCAATAATGTTGTGTCCAATGTTAAATATACTTGAAGAGATTTAAACCATACCTCTGATATACACTAAACTTTAGTACTACACAGTTACATGGTTAATATATAATATAATACATATTATTGGCAGTATTGTTTCTAATATTGTTGTAAAATCCCTAAAAATGTCAGACAACCGTATTTTCATCACAAATATTGCATTGCAATGTCACTAATGGTATCAGATATTTAGAAACTAGACCAGAACCTTTTGAAACGATGAAAACACCAGTTTGTTCTAATTTCATCGCCCTCGTGTTGTTACCTTACCCCGCGCGTTCAACTGCCACGTATAATTTCGTACAGTCCCTGTCATAAAACACAAGAAAGAAAGCACTGATACTTGACAAAATCCATATAACTGACAGGTGCATGGCTCTAAAATACCTCTACTTGTTCTATCGACAAAACATTTCAGATACATTATATATAATAGGATTTTATTAGTACTGGTGCCCTTTTAGGGCAAAACGTACATCCGATACTGTCCGATACTGTCCATTCATGATTCTGAAATGCTTTCTAGGAAAATATATTTTATATTCAGAATAAATGTAGCGTAAAACCCGTTGTACTTCAAGTTATCCCATACTTGAAGTCAAATCGTTGATATCAATATCTGCACTCATTCACTACGCTCACTCGTCCAGATATTGATATCAACTCGTTGATAAAATTGATATCTCTCAAAATCATAGGATATCCTATACTTTTCAGACAGGAGGTTGGAATTTATCACACTTGCCTCTAATTTCAGCATGGTGAACGTAAGGTAGATTTTGAATATTTCCGTGAACTGGCCATAGAGTATTACAGATCCGACGATCCGGGTGCTCTTGGAAACTTCATCACAGGAAAACTAACATTTGATGACTGACAGTGTTGCTGCCCTACTACTAGTAATCCTGTTCCCAAATCAATAAAGGATCATATGGAAATGTGGAACAACATCAAAGAATTCAACATTCATCCGTTTCTGGAATTATATACTGTTTTTAAACCGAGGACATTCAATTGTTTTTATTTTATATATTTCTTAACGTTTTAGATTGTTCGCCTGTGACATATGCTCGAAAACGATTAATCGTTTCCCTGTTATTCTCATAGATTGCATTCCATACTTTTTGTAATTATTTTGATTTCTTTTGTTAAAAGATCATTGTCAATCAAATCTAGCCCAGCCAAACCATAGGTCTATACTTTCCCCAAACGTAGAAGTTTAGATCCGGAATTTGACACAGACATTTATAATCAGCTTCGTTCTATTTATTTAAAGATGTCACCACAAACATCATTTATATTTTTATGGTTTATTGATTTTCGGCAGTTGCCACTGATTCATTTATAGTTTTCTTAATGATATAATGGTATTTCACATATTTTTGTTGCTCTATTGTAATGGAAAGGGTTGCTCTATGAACAACTAAACGTTGTAAATATTTAAACAAAGTATGCTTATTTTATAATTAATGTGTCGATTTATGTGTAATATCTTATATGTATATATTTGATCTAATAAATTAACCTTTTATTTCTAATCCAATGATGTATCCTGTAATATACTAGACAGCATGGGTTTTCAGAACCACAATGGACGTGAGCGTATCTCTGCATGCAACCCACATTGAAACTAGCTGTTGAAGTATATTAGCGACTGAATATCGATAGTGAATCTGCAGTGATTATATGCTATAGTATATTCGGTGGAAAAATAAAAACTAGTTGACTAAAATATGTGATTTAAGCCAGATATATTTCGTTTAACTGCAGATAAGTTACCCTTTGGGCCTAGTTTGAACATATGTGCTGAGAAGATTCACGAATATCATTGCAGAGTTTCAAGAATAGGTTCATTCATGTTAATATATTCATACAAGGTGTCTCAAAAATGTACCTAAAAGTATATCATCGGCACAGCTAAACCAATCAATATTTTCAGACATTTTGCGCATGGTTATTTAGCTCAAGTATGTAAGTTTTCTTCCCAATACAAGTTTTTTTAGTTCAGTCTTGCCTTTTTGATGCTATAATCCTTTGCTTTTTATTTCATATTTCCACGAAAGCTTATATCCCTACTGCTACATTGTTCATCACATTTGATAATGTTTCCAATGGAATGTTTTGAATTTCACTTCGGATGTTGGCATTAAGTTTTTCTAGGTGTTTTGGTGCATATGCTCCTTCAAATAGTCCCAGAGAGAGAAGTTCAAGGATGAACAGCAGAACAATCACAGAGAACCAGATCAATTCATGTCGAATGATTTTGGATTTCTAGTCTACCTTCCAGAGACCGAATGGTATCCAAATGATAACACAGTGGTTTCAGAAAGATTGACCCCCTCCATACACATATGAGAATTCCTATGATCTTGTTCCTTGAACGTCTAATTTCTCTGTATAAAGACATTGTGAGGGCCTCCCTATTCACTGAGCAGATTTGACACCCGGACTTTTTCTCTGGGGTAACTTGAAGAACCATATTTATGCTAATTCCTAGTCAAGTGATTCGAAGAGAAATTCAAAACATTCCATCAAAATTATTATTGAATGTGATTAACAAATGTAGCGGTAAGGATGCAGGCTGTCATTGAATATGAAGAGGTTACACGGATCATGTGTTGTAAAAACGGCAAAGCATTAAAAAGGCAAAGCTGAACTAAAACTTTGTATTGGAGAGAAAACTTACATGCTTTTGCAACATGACCATGCAAAAATGTCTGAAAATGTTGATTGGTTTATCTGTGCTGTTGAAGTTGATGTACTTGGGTACATTTTTGAGACACGCTATAGATGTCCTTTTGATTTCCCGGTGACATATGGCATACAAATGTATGTACTGTATGAACCGATGCTACTCTTTGATATAAAACTGAAACTAGATCATATTTGCAATTCGCTGATAACATACGCAGAATTTTGGCACGAAGGCCAATATAATTAATTGTAGGTATATCGGTTCTAAGATGTTGTTCCCAGGTGTTGCCCTCGTTTTCCGAGATTTTAGTTTCGTGACATTGTCGTCATTGTAGGCAAATCGATGTCATGGGAAATGTGTTATCAACTATAGCTATCAGTTGCATAGTACCAGTTGTATTATTCCACAGACTCGTCTTGTCATGCAAGATTGATGACTTACATTATGAAGATTATGGTTTGACTCGATCGATGGTATGGACATCAACGAAATCGCTAAATACAAGCATCCATCTCATCTCAAACAATTTGACATATTAATCATCAGCTAAATGGGATATTCCATGTAACATTTGTAAATATATTTTACATAATATATTATATGCTATAATGTTAGATCTTTGGTTTATTAGAATCAAAACACAAATTAACATTTCATATTTTAACAGTTAAAATTTGCTAGAATCCTAGAAATATCTAAAACAATAATGAAAGTTTAATTCTTAACTACGAGTAACAATATAAAATTTTACGAAATATAGACCACTGTTGGTCAACATGATGCACATACAGAAACGTAATGCATTCCTTCACGCCAATATGGTATATGGACTTCATACATTGTCAAAGAATTGAATAAATGTATCTCTATTTCATCTCTGATCTTCGAGTAAGAAGCCCCTGTAACAGCATATGAGGCCTCGAAATTACGAATAGATGACGTGACATCCAAAGCAAGAGCTTTGGTAATAAACGGATCACACTTCCAACTTGCTGATCATAAAGGCTTCCAGAATGATCTTATATTGTTCGGGGTATGCCTGCAGATGGGCAGCATGCGGGGAAGAAGGCCAATACTTGGCCTGAACCTCGAACCCATTTTTCTTCCAAAGGTCTATCAGTTCCTGTATGGCTTGAGGGCAACTCATCGGGTCATCCAAAGAATAGAAGATTAGAGTTGGCTGGTTAAGGTAATTACTCTTGAAAACCTCCACCGCCTGGTCGAAGAACTCTAATGTGTATTTGCTCGTGAGGCTGAGATATGACCGAAATATAAGTCTCACCAACAGTCTACCTAGGTAGCTATCAGAGGCAGCTATCGAACCGGCTCTTACCATCCTCTCGGTTCCCCCTATTACAATAGAGTCAAATACTTGTCCTACAAACCTGTGACGTAACAATCTTCCATAGCGTTTGGTATTCTCCTTCAGTTCAATCATACACACGGTGAAGAGGTATGCGCCTATGGAGAAGGCATGTACCATTAGTGGTTGGTTCTTTGACAGTCTCTTAGCAACATACGTAAGAAGATGCCTTGCAGTTGTTCTGGCAACTGAGGGTAATAAAAACTGGTTGATTGCACCTTTGATTATAATCACATCATGGCCCCTCTCATGGTAAAGATTGCAATATTTGATCAATGCCCTGTCAGGAGCATTAAGCCATCCGAATAATAATACAACTGGCTTCTGTTTGAATTTAATCTTCTTTTTCTTTTTGGGCTTTGGTTGATCTTCTGAAACTTTATTGTACAGTTCAGTTTCAGAAATGTCTCTGTGTAAAGATGAACTCTCTTCTGGTTTCGGCGTGTCATCAATTTCAGGAAAGACAAGTTCATTAATGGGTGTTTTATCACCTTCATCCTGCGTAGAGGCATCTTGTGAAAGACCAGAGTCATTGTTACTAGGCAGGGCATCGGGTTGTGGATTATCAACCTCATTATGTAACATGGTTGTATCCACATTCACAGTTGGTAGCTTCAACCCACTGCTAGAATGTTCTTTGGAACATGAGTTTTGTGACTCATCCACAATTACATTGTCATATGTTTCCTTTTCAGGTAACTTATTGTCTTTGGGAACTTCCGTTTTTGGACTGACTAGAATATCTTTACTCCCAACTTCTTCAATATCCTTTGTTAGTTGTTGAATTTGGTTGAAAACCTCATCTTTGAGATACTCTTCAGACTCCTGTACAATTTGAGTAATATCAGGTTCGTTGTCATGTGATTGATCACTAGACGCTGATGATAACGATGAGCGTGAGCCTTCAGTTGATGAGCGTCGTGAGTGACCACCTAGAAACACATTAAACAGTTTATTTCTCAAGCCACCATTCATCCCAGTGTCTGCTTTTAACAGTGGGTCGTCGTGTATCTCCGAGTCTGAATGACTACCCGAGTCATTCGACTGATTGGTCCCAATCCGTGAATGGGCAGGTATAGGTCTAGGTAAAGAAGAATACCTTCGCTCGCTGCATTTATCATCAGAACTACGCCGTAGACTAGGACTTGTAGGAGTTGAATTTAATCCTCCTTGAAGCGACGCACTGAGTTTGTGTCCTTTTTTAACATCATGCCTTGGAGACGTCTCCGCTGATGCGATATCATTTGCTGCATTTATACTGATATTTGAGCCGTTTGGTTTCAATACTGTGGAGTGAGTAAGCGATTCAGCAGTAGCATTAGGCGTAGAGGAAACCGTGGAAGGGTCGTTTTGCAATGTCCTGGAGCTTCTAGTGCTTCCAATGCTTTCCCTGGTTCCAAGTA
Source organism: Owenia fusiformis (assembly GCA_903813345.2). Lineage (NCBI taxonomy): Eukaryota > Metazoa > Annelida > Polychaeta > Sabellida > Oweniidae > Owenia > Owenia fusiformis. Next base: position 32,304,134 of record CAIIXF020000007.1, read on the forward strand.
CACTACTACGTCCACTAATAATACTGCTGCTATAATCCGACGTGTTGGTTCTCAAATAGGAATTATTTGTGGTAACCGAAGAACAAGAGGGGCATGGACTGTCTAAATTGGCAATATATGGTTTTGGCGGTGGTTCTCCCTCGTACACTAAATGTCTGTGATCTATACCAGGGGCAACATATTGAACAATAACTTTGTATCCTTCGTGCAGAGGCCTACATGAGCTGACTTTCGGGACCGTTCCTCCCATGTTTGATGAATTAAGGGAACTCCTACTCCTGTGATCAGGAAGGGTCCCTGCTAATGCTGCTGCTCTATTCGACATCGCCAGTGGTTTTATATGTCACAAATCTGCATATATTATTCACGTATTATAGCAAGCAGGTACTGAATCAATACGCCGATTGTGATACATCATGACTTGAACATATTACTGCAGTCTTTGCTTGACTTCATCCCCAGAGACCATCGACCACATCATCCACTATTAATGCATTTAGTCTATCAGATATCAGCCTAAGTTCCAATGCATACTCGGTATTAATTCCCTGTATTGCATTGAAACAACAGACGCTTATTTAACCCTACTCAAGAACATACTTTTAATAGAATTCCTGTTATATATTTTCAAGTTCCTTTCAGCATATTTCCTTTTCATCATTAATGTCACGAGTCACGTTGACTTTGCTTTGCGAGCAATATATGACAGAGAGACACGTAGCCTAATGAATAAAACGATTTCACGTTTGCCACATTGATTGACTCATTGTTTTCCGTAAATTCGCTGTTGCACATACATTGCTTTATCATTAAAACTGCATATTAGCGTGTCATAAGCTATTCCATCACTTATGTTCCTTATGCTACACAGCAGCTCTGCATAGAGATAATGTTTTTAAGCCAAACCAATAGAGGCTCACAAATATTTGAATGTTATTATGCAGGATATTGCACCAGCTTATCATCTTACAAAATGAGATTTTCTAGGATGTTCTTCCTTCCTGATTGGCATTTTACATCTTACAACCTTGCACCGTATGTTCTCTCGATGCCAGCAGACCGGTAGCAATTAGCTGTAGAAGCAATCTTGTCTAATTTGTAATTCCTGTCGCACCAAGGGTAAAGTTAGGAATTAATGCATGGAAAATCGATTTATTCCAAAAACGTTTTGAGTGATGCTTTCAGTCTTGTCTAAGTGGCTGTTTTATTGATGCCCCATTGTTTTCCTGCAAATAGAGAATAAACTAATTATAGAACAAACCGATGTGCATCAACTATGATATGATGATTATATGCAACGATGTACATAGAAAGCTTCACAGTTTCAATATCAACGTTTTATATACATCATCTATGATATGATGATTATATGCAACGATGTACATAGAAAGCTTCACAGTTTCAATATCAACGTTTTATATACATCATCTATGATGTGATGATTATATGCAACGATGTACATAGAAAGCTTCACAGTTTCAATATCAACGTTTTATATACATCATCTATGATATGATGATTATATGCAACGATGTACATAGAAAGCTTCACAGTTTTGACATCAATGCTTTATATACATCATCTATGATATGATGATTATATGCAACGATGTACATAGAAAGCTTCACAGTTTCAATATCAACGTTTTATATACATCATCTATGATATGATAATTATATGCAACGATGTACATAGAAAGCTTCACAGTTTCAATATCAACGTTTTATATACATCATCTATGATATGATGAGTATATAACGGTGTACGTAGGAAGCCTCACAGTTTCGACATCAACGTTTTATATACATCATCTACGATATGATGAGTATACAACGGCGTTCATAGGAAGCTTCATAGTTTCGACATCAACGTTTTTATATACATCATCTATGATATGATGACTATTTTTATATGCATGTACCTTGAAGCGAGTTCTTTATTATTTTAGAATCGTGGTTAATTCCCTCAATAGCGATAAAATTTTACGGCTGTAGATTGTAGAAATATATTCTAACTTATTAAGGTCGATTTGCGTCAACATCTCCCATGGCTGTAGTTGCTTATAATTTCGTATTATCATGGCTAGATCCACGTTTACAAGAGCCTTTCCAGAAACATATGTATTGTTTCGTTTGAAAACTGCAAATCTATCAACATGAACCGGCAGATTTGAAATATCCTGGATCGATCTTCTAGTATTGTTCCGTTGAGACGCGTTGATAAAAGCAATTCGAATGCACAATGGGTAATGGGGCAATGAAACCAAATAGGCCCATATAACTCGGAACATTGTCGTACTTGTCTTAAAGCAGGAGAATTGGGAAAATTGGAACACAAAATTCGTGAGGAAAAATGTAAATATCTAATAAATGAATTGTGTAATCATTTGAAACAGTTATCGCCAGATAAATGTACGTTAATAGCAAAGAAACTGTTTAACCACGCACGCCATTCACTCTTTTAACTCTGAAAGCCCATGGTATGATGCACGTTATTATCAGATACCGCATCATTATCTAACTTTCAAGGCACTTCGAAATTATGTTAAATCACAAATCCTCAAACGAATTTCAGATTTCAGATTTAAAATACGTTCCTGTGATAGTGGCGATTAACTAAACCTCGTGAAGAATTCTTAAAGTACATTACACATCTCTGCTTACAACAATTCATTTAGTTCCTCTTAATACCTACCATATACCTTTACCTCGTTCAAAGAAGCTTGCAATAACATTCTAGATGGAGCTCCCTTTACAGATGAGAATTGGACGTCAAACTCTTTATAGGCTAACGGGGTTTTATCTTGTTATCTTTGGATTCTACAAGAACTGACATCCGAGAGGATGTTTAATGTTAAGGCCCAAGAAGACCTTCATCCTTATCTCGTCTTTTTCTACAACATGACATTATTTCAAAACATGCTGTATAGGGAACAACGCAACAGTAGAGGGAACGTGTACAGCCCAATAAAGCTTAAGCCAGAAAAATAAGATCTTATGGTTGCCAAATATTTAAAAAACAGAATTGACCAGATTGACTTAATATAGTTTTGAAGTTTTAAAAATGCTTCTTTCTATAATAATGTGATATGACAATCAATCGCATTGTCTATCCAATATTTCTGATATTTCATGAAAACGAAACTGACCTCAACTCACGCAGATGTTGTCATAAATAGTTCCCTAAAGGATCATTTTTGGAAATGATTTAATAATTAACATTTTCACAAAATAGACCTGGCTGACTTGTCTATCCTGGGTAGCAGAAACAAGAATATTAATTTGTTCTGGCCTTAGAACTGTTCCACAACTAGTTACTTTGACGGAACGTCAATGTAACAAAATGGATGAAGTTCCTGGATTCGAGTTTTTTGTTTTCTCGATTTAAACTTACATGCAAATCATGTTGCGGATTATCATTTTGCACAAAAATAGACAATATAGTCTAGCTTTTAGAAATGCTCTCGATTTGGAATTTGATTTTTTAAATAAAACTGTAAGTCATGCATTTAGACCATCGCTTTTGTTACATTGACGTATGTCGTTAAAGTAACATACATTAGTAATATAACGGACTTTCGTCAATGTAACAAAAGCGAGGGGCTAAATATATGAATTGCAACTTCATTTATGAAACAAATTCCAAATCCAAATAAAACTATATTTTCTAGCTTTGTGCCAACTTATAATCTGCAACTTGACTTATAAGTAGGTCGAATTCGAGAAAACAAAAAACTAGTAACCAGGAAGTTCACCCATTTTGTTACATTGACGTTCCGTCAAAGTAACTAGTTGTGGAACAGTGCTTAGGAACATCTTATTAATCTGCAAGGTTCCAGATGTTCCATTTTGTTTTGTATACCACCTTGAAATTCGAACATGACTTAACATGTCAAGGTTATTTCCGAAACTACTTTTTATGATTTAGGTCGATAACCCACAACAGAATAAAGTAAAATTGTTTTCGATAAGCCTATAACTATGAACATAATTTGCTTCTGGTTCGTTTAGACCCAAAAACTTCAACCATATTGCTAGTCTCTGCCTAGTTTCCAATAACGCATATCAGGTAAACCATATTTTTAGGATACTGATGGAAATCGCTGTTTGTATCCAATTACGTTTCAACAAGTTCTGAGAGAGAGGGTACCTGTAAATTACTCCCAACTGTTCAAGATGAGCCTGATGTTTACCACGTCTACTTCGTGGGGAGATGCACTTTGCGAGTAAAAACAAGCATCCTTCTTGTGGATGATAATTTAAGATCAATTTCAGAAAAATCCTTTTCGAATGAAACCATATACTTTTAATTGAATATCCTAATCTAAGTGAATACTACATACGAATAAATACAGTAGGTATTTTCTTAATGATGATTTTCAATTTTGCCCATATACCTGCTTTTTAACGAGAGTAGAAAATCGAAAAGAGTTTTCTTTTCATGATCAACAGAGTGTAGATAAATCAAAGAATTTATCGTTGGTACATATCGTTAAATGAACCATTCATTAGATTGCGAGTTGTTTATGACGCAATATACAGTGAAGGCTTACGAGTGATAAATGGCACTAATCAAAAAACGCAATTCGAGACTACATTCTTCAAAGTTGATACATATTCTGTCATCATTTTATGATAAAATACAAGTCAGTACTACTCGAGCAATACGCAATCAATGTAAGGGCTGTCCTTATTTAATCTCTTAATAATCAATGTCAAATTTATGTCAAGTTCTAATCATGTATATATTCTTGCCGAACAGTTTGGCTGTTTTGGCATTTTGGAGATAAAGTTGATAACGTGTGTATAAATACATTTCTTATTATGGAACTAATTGAAGGTCTGTTAAGAGGAAATGGTTACAAATGCAATTAGACTTTCCGGTTAAACGTGTTCGAACAGTTTATTTGATTCTATTTTGTGAATTGGAGCTTGATTAGTCAGTAACATACATATTGAAATGAGAATCAATGAATAGAATACTCGCAGATATTATCACCATTGGGATTTAGCCTGACATGTACATACAGTAACTAAATTACACATTTCGATTTGACTTAATCATCCTTAACCAGAGACAGCTTTGTAGCATCATAAGAATAATATCATTTGATAAAGTGCAATTAAAGTGTAGAACTTGTAACAACAGAAGCTTCTTGTGTGTATATAATGAGTTTTACGTTAAAAGTCTCTAAAGGTGGTGATTTCTTAATATTTTAATCAATTCTAAAACGGCAGTATTCAGAACGTGAAAATGAAACGTTTCGTATTCGAAGAGAATGTCAAAATTGTATTTGATATATGAATTTTTCAAACTTCTAATTAGAACTGCATTAGAAACGTAAACAGTGTATGCTGCCTCAGGTATCAAAAAGAGAGAATGAAGATATTGAATTTATAGTTTGGAGACCATGTACGTTAATTTTGTACATTTCTTTTGGCGCCGCTTTATCATGATATATAACCCTAGGGATAGCCGGACTACATGTACGTATGTTAGAATGAACCAGAGATTGAAGGATACGAAACTTTCAATTTGCTTAATTATTGTTCATTCTGATACTATGCATCGCTCACTCTTGCAGAATGGAGAAGGCATGACTTACCTTATTGTTATGGATTAGGATCTTTATGTTATTGGTTATTAAGGAAAATTTTAGATTTTACAAAAAAAGGCAATGCTGCTAAGAGCATGTCCTATAACGCAAAGTATGAACCAAATATGAACCTAATAAGAAACTTGAAAAATTGTTTTGAAGTTTTTATCTGAAAAACTTATTTCATTTATGAAAACTACAAATTGGCTCTAAAAATACTTGATATAAAAGGAGCTTAAAATGTCAAAAATCGTACAACTTCTGAGGATGAAACTTTTAAAAACGTGTGCAATAACAATGAATCTGCCAATGAGGTTCTATGCTAAGTTTTATACTAATTTACACCACTCCTTCAACTGTACATGTGCATGCTACTTTCCCAGAACTTGGCCACATGGTGGTGAATGGATTGACAGGTATCTCTAGTAGTGGATTAGACTTATGTTATTGGTTACCCTACTATCACACCAAACTAGTTCTCACTACGTTCTCGAAAACGGGCTTCAACTGTGTACGAACGGACTGGACCTACTAAGAACCGTTTGGGATCTATTTACAAACTTCATCGAACGTACTCGAACGGGTAGGTCCTCTAGAACTTGACAATGCTCAAAATGTTTTCGTGGTCGTCACGTTCTACAATTAGAACGAGTGACAACGTACTAACGACGAGCTGGACGTACTACGATCGGAACCGTCGTACTTCAATCCTACTAGGGACGTTTTAACAACGAGTTGAACTGTCTGAGAACGTGTTGAGAACGAGGTAGAACTAATTGCAAACGGGTTTAAACTGATTAAGAACGTATTTAACACTGCTGATGAACGGGTTAGCAAAAATATAGCTATCACACCAAACAAGTTGCCACTGCGTTCTTCAAAACTGGTTTTAAACTGTATGCGAACGGAATGAACGTAGCTGCAACTTTCTAAGGTCTATTTACGAACTTTATGAACGTTCTCAGACGGGAATGTGATTTTAGAATTTTGAACATGGCGACCATACCGTTCTGTAATCAGGTCATGTTGACCTTCTAGACTAAGGGACGCGTTCTACGACGTTGCACACCGACGTGGTGCGACCTGAACGAACTGCGAACGAGATGGACGTATTGAAGACTGTTTAAGAACGAAGAAGCTAATTATTTCAGACATATTTCCCGATTACAGCCAGATTGAGCCCGTTTTACGACGTTTTTGTAGGACTGGCAAGAACGGGTAAGAACTAGTTTGGTGTGATAGGGGGGTTACAAATTGCCGGGTGTAGTAAAGATGCAGATATTTTTGTGTGAAAATGCAGGATCTGCAGTATTGATATATATTATATAGCCTAACTTTTAGTATCGAGATCGAGTATAGTATTTTTTTGCGAGAAATACCCGCCATTTTTAAAGTGGCAGCCATCTTGAAAAATCTTTTTTGAGTAAAACTATTTATCAATGTACATATTTCATGAAGAAAATTGGTCGACTATTATTTGGGTTATGCTCCTGACAGACAACCGGACGGAAGGGTGCTTCGCTATATCCCTACCGAACTTTGTTCATTGGGATGTTATTTTATATTTTGGCGACCTTACACAATGACTATTTTGTCAATTATTCATGGAAATAAATCCGGTTTAAATAATTAATCTATATAGTTACTCATTATGTCAAAATAACTCATTTTAGTATTCTATTTGTCTTCCTTTTTTCAGAAAGTACTCCACTGTATCGTATCGTATAAATAAACTACGATTGTTCTTTTTTGTAAAGTATGTTATTATATTAATGTATGCGACACCATCATATTTCGAAATACAATTCTGTAATCTATTATCATTCTTAGTATGAAAAATACCGATGGTGTAGTTTGTGACACATGATATTATGAATAATACAATTATTGATTCTGAGACTGGTTGAGCAATTATAAATTACTACGACATTAGTACTGCACATGTCAGGTATGTGGATGTCAAATATGGTCGCGAAATAAAAGCCAAACAACGGAAGCAATTGACGATGGTTATATATTATGCAATATTCTCAGTTCTACATTCTTCCGTTAACATGGTTCTGAATATTAAATTAAAAAATCACGGCTATGCAATTACAAACGCAATTATTGTAATGTGGTAACATAATTGCTTTTACTATTGAATAATTTCGTGACGGTATACGTATAGATTTATAATTACAATAATCTTTTTCATTTCACTGTATAAGTTGATTTTTTCTAAAGGCAGGCTGGTACCTATTTATTTTCGTTTCAAAGTTATCTTGACTTTATGTTTTATATGTGGGATGTTCTAGTCCGGGGATTTAGTCTGTCCAACGCGTGAATTCGACCTTAATTTTAAAGCTGCGATTGTTACCCCAGGTTGATGCAATGAGGACACAACGTTGGATATGCCATTTCAGTCGATAAACCAGGTATTACAGGGTGTTCCAATAGTAACAGGACTGGTGCTGGTATTTTGTTAAATATGCACCAATCGTCTTCAAAATTTTACATAATGTACTTTCATATATCGTTACTAAGACTGCAAAGTCTCGACAAAATATATGAAACTCGGGTAGAGTTATGGTTGCTATAGTAACATGACATCACAATACCCGGGGCAACATTCCACGCAAAAAGTTACAGAGACATTCAGCATTTTGTTCATGCCATATCATTTTGTACATGCCATATCAAAGTTGAAATGCAACAACTGGTGGGAATTACATTTCTTTTTTATTAAGAAATATTTATTGCTTCATAAAAATATCATAATATAAATCCCTTCAGTCGCCCGAATGCATTATAGAAGGGTACATTAATAGCACAAAATACAAAATTATGATTAGGTCAAGGGGTTCACTCTGCACTTGTGGTTGGCCATGGGGTGGAAATATTAAGTGTGGATAATATAAAATAAAGTATAGTATATATAGTATGTAGGGAGGGGAAAACGTTATAGGTTCATTTCAATGAATTCAGCGATTGAGGTTTGGAGATGTGAATTTAGATCAAGGGAAATATTGTCCGAGCCATGTTTCATTAAGTAAAGGAGATCATTCTGAGTTAAATGATTATCTGATAGTCCAGTTATGTTAATAATATCAGTTTTTAATTTTGTTATCTTTTCTTTAATAAGGGGACACTGAAAGAAGAAGTGTTTTTCCGTCTGGGGGGCTCCACATTTACAGTTTGGATTCTCAACATAAGTGAAGTTGTGAGCATAAAGTTGGGCTTTGAAAAGAAGATCAGCTCTAAATTGGTTAATCAAAATTTCATGAGATCTTTTTAGATTGAGTTTGGAGGTGCTAATAAAACTTTCTTGGTTTTTAAACAAAATCTTTTGGTGTTTTTTAAAGGATTGGAGAGTATTCAAATTACGTAATCGTTTTGGTAGTCATGACCAGTTTGATATTGATGATGGAACTGATGAATTCAAGAACCTCTTTGAGCATCTGGTTGGTAAATTAAATTCAGATCTATCACGCAGATTGCGTGTTCCCCGATTTTTGAATTTATCAAAAATTTCATCTAAAAAGGGTGGATTTGGACCATTTACAACTTTAAACATAAAGTTGTTAATTTGCATTTTTCTTCTTGTGTCTAGAGAAGGCCATTGAAGGAGATTCAAAACTTTATCAGTATTACTGCCATGAAGACAACCAGAGCACAAAAGAGCAGCCTGATAATAAATTTGATCAAGTCTATTTAGAAGATATTTTGATGCAGTGTTAAAAATAGCAGTACCATAATCAAAATGAGGTCTTATAAATGAGTTGAAAAGCGTTTCCAGATCTCTTGAGTTTAACTTTGTTTTAAGGTTCTTCAGGGGATTTATCATTTTCCTAACTTTATTATATATTTCTTCAATATGGTTTTGATTGGTCAGATTATGATCAAAAGTGTATCCAAGGTGTTTATGTACATTTGTTCTTTCGATTTCAGAGTCACTTAGAAACGATTTGCTTACATTTTGAGGATTTGCTTTAACTCCATGGAAAATAACTTCACAGCTCTTTTCTGGTTTAAATTGTAATTTCCACAATTTGGACCAATTTTCTATCTCAGTTAGATCGGATTTAACTAGTTCATCAATTTCTTGGGGCTTTTTGGGATCAAAAATAAAATGAAGAGATGTGTCATCTGCATAGATATAGCATTTGGAGTTTTTATTATCAGGAAGGTCATTAATGTATAAAATAAATTGAAGTGGGCCTAAAATTGATCCCTGTGGCACGCCACAGTTTAGGAAGCCTGCTTCAGTTGTTACTGATGACTCACCAGCAATGTTTACAAAAAACCGCCTATTTGTCAGATATGATTTTAATAAATTTAGAAGTTGTCCATGAATACCGTAGGCCCTTAGTTTGTGTAGAAGTAAGTTATGCGGAACACGGTGTTTTACATCATTTGATATCCCAATGTATCCTCTACTTTGAAAAATAATCTCCTATTTGGTCAGTACAAGAGTAGTAGTACTCTGTATCCATGACCAAAACACATGAGTGAACCCATTTGAGGACATGTCACGCAGGTTCGATTGGACAATTTGGAGAAGGTCATTCTCATCTTTAAAGATCTTTAAAGAGCACTGATTAGCATTCCGTTCTCAATATAAGTAAAAATTAGATGTTGCATGATCAGAGGAGTATGGTACATGGTTTTAGACCTCAAGACCTAGCTCCTGATCTATAGCTGCATGGTATTTAATGGTGACCTGCGGGCAGGCGCGCTATAAAGGTAGATGACTGGCTTCAAATTGGGTTTTCAAAAACTCAATCGTGAATTGTTCAGACTGTTATACATAGTGATATTCCAGGAAACTGAATAAATATTATTATTATTATGAAATTATACTTGGATCTGAGTTGTATATAGCAACACCTTTACAACAAAGGAACTAATAAAATAAATAAGAAATGTTGTATTATAATAGGTGAATTAGATACTTTCTTCAGTAATACAAAAATATTAGATATCTCATTTTCAGGAAAAAAGTTGCCCCGGGTATTGGAATGTCATGTTACTATAGTAACTACAACTCTAACCGCTATTCATAATTTTTTCGGAAACTTTATAATTTAAGTTACAATACTTCAAAGTACAATTTGTGAAAATTGAGATACTCCGTGCAAAATTGACAAAATGCCAGCACCAGTATCCTGTTACTTTTGGAACACCCTGTATGCTTTGAATCAAAGACAATGCAACCTTTATTTTTGACATACTTTAAATACCATTATACTTGGCAAATCAATGTAACTTTGGATGAGCTTTAAAATTATATATGACACATACTATGGAGGCATTGGTATATGTCCGCCTGATTTCAGATTGCTACTACCTTACATCATTGTTAACAACTGAATTCGTCTTGAAATTATACAGAGTGCCATATATTTTCTATTAATAAAATTACCATGATGTTATATACTACGGATGGATGCTAAAATACCTTCGTAATTTGTGATCATTGTGAATTTGATAAGCACCCGTATGCATTTAGCACTTACCTAGTAAGATCGACTCTGCACATATCTTCATAAGCAGACACTCTCATTGCTGCGTATGCTTCCGATTTCTATAGGTTCAGGTGGTACTTCATGTTCCTGGTAATTCTAGAAGTCTGCTTACTCCGGAAATTAGAATCATCACAACATGATGATATGGAAGTCCTCAATTCATCGTAATTTTCTCTTTAGATGCATTAAAATATATGTGATACGCACTGATAGGTACTGGGATTGACTATTAAAGCTATGGCATCTCTACTCGCCACCAAGGCAGTAATGCATTAATATTTAACATTTAGTATAGCGAAACAAAATGGATCAATAATTAGTCCTCTGGGACAGCGAGGCCTGTGTTATTATTTTCCTGTACTCTAAAACATATACTTTGCAGTATAATCTGCACTTCATTCTAATAATGGAATATAAAAGTGTCATGTTTAATGGCCCTTAATGACGGTTCAGGTGATAACTTTTTTCTAGTTACGATAACCCTTGGAAGTATGACTTGTAACGCGCGTAATTTAGATATTTCTATTGCCATTCAAAATAAAGATGTCGCTACATATGCACTGAGGAGTAACTTCAAAATATTAGGAAGGGGAATGGTACGTTCAAAACGGTAAGTCTGAACTTTATCCGTTCAGTTTGCGTAATATTAGTGAGGAATTATTTTGATCATTCTAGGATTCTCTGAGTATCTTCATCTGACACTGGCGGATCCAGGGGGAATTTTTGTTGGGCCTCAATTAGGGGGCATTTTAGGCCTTGCTTCTGGATCCGCCTGTGCATGATTATGACCATGATGTAAAAAATCACTGGTTATATTTTTACATTTTGTGTTGATTCTCTAAACCAATCAAATCAAGGCAATTTTGTATGGCGTTCGCTGCGCGGTAAATGCCATATTCCGCAACGTGTATGTCATATTCTCCGAGTGAATATGTCATATTACGCAGGTGAATATGAGGTATTCACTATATCATATTTCAATGCGGAACATGCCATACTCACTTGCGGAATATGTCAGATACCTCTGGTGAGTATGCCATATTCACCGCGCATGCAAACATAATGTATGCCATATACCGCGTAACACAACTCACAAATGGAAAAAGGTTAGAGGCATTTCAAAATGTAGTGCTTGGCCAATTCAACTTGAACAAATTCATACTTCCTTGTTTTCCCCCATGTTTAACATGGGGATTTTCACACCTATTTTTCAATCGATATATTCGTTCATATTTCCGTACGGGAGTACAGAAAAAATTATCAGAAACGATTGATCTCCTATTAATATTAATACGAGGGTTGATCCAAAAGTTCCGAACCGTTTGCTCTAAAAATCTTAATACTCGATGAATATTGTTCATATTTGGCCACAACCACCCCATATATATAGGTAACTGGTTACCATAGCAACATGACAACAGGGTAGGTGGAGCAAGGGTACGACACAGTTATCCTGGTTCACCGTCGATGGAGCTTATTATTCAAACGTAAGTTAAAAAACCCTATCACTCATTAATAAAGTTGTAAACTAGATTACTTTTATGAAGTATGTTTCAATCTATTTTGAGTCAATCAATTAGGTATGACACTTACTCAGTTTAAAAATGTGTTCCAAATGCTGAAGTCAGATCTTAAAGATGCTATGAGAAAAAACGACCAGAACTCCTTTCACCATGATAATGCCCAAGCCCACAGAGCCAATGTTACAATAGAGGCAATACACGAGTGCTTGCAGGCCCAACTACAGCCCCATCCGCCATAATCTCTTGATATGGCACCATGTGACTCTCATATGTTTCCGAAGTCCAAGAAACCACTGCATGGTATCCATTTCAATGACGAAGCTGACCTTATCCAAGCATTTGTACTAATAGCGTTTATGCTACAGCTAAAGGTAAACTTCATCATGTATATCAAGACTTGTTGAAACGCTGAAAGAAATGTGTAGCACATGGTGGTGACTATTTTGAAGGCGAACGAACTTATGGGTAAAGGAGTGGTATCGATATGGTGAACTTTTTGAACACTTCAACCAGTCATCAAAACATTCTGAAAATTCTACACATCGTCAATTTAATGGTCATCAATTTTGGATGGTAACATTATAATTTGAATTATATATACTTTTCTCTTTATTGTTTTAGAAAACACAACAGACACTTCTTTCGTTCTTGGTATAATATGTTCGGAATGAAATGAAACATCTATCCGAACCTCATTGGAACAAAACGACATAAACACGACGTGTTTAGGTCTCTCAATATTGTAATTGTACAAAGGAAAGTTTAGTTGATTTTAAAAAAGTATCCTGTTAATGAAATGAAAGGTTTATCTTAATTTTTATCTTTTTTTTTTTGGGGGGGGGGTTGTTTTAAGTTTTTGCATACTTTTTGTTAAATCAGCCAAAATTTCCTTTGTATAACTATAATATTGAGAGGTCTAAGAAAATGTTGGATATGCTATTTTGTTCCAACAATCAAGGTTTGGAAAGACATTTTATTTCATTCTCAAGAATTGGTAGAAAGGAACAAAAAACAATTGCACTAAAAAACAAAAAATGTTAACAAAAACAGTTTTATAAAATATATATAAATAATTTTTGCATTAAATTGTTGCCAATCAGTCAACATTACATAAAGGACCGTGTTTTTTATAGAATGTTTTCAATAATTGGTTTAAGAGAAAAACATTGTTGAAATCAGTTCACGATATCGATACCTATCCTTTACGATAATTGATATTTTTAAAATTCCATAATTTCTGCTATTCTACCGCATCCTGCGCCATGTGTATTGAGATCAACGACACTATATATGTGCTATTGTGCTGTCAACACAACAATATATTAAAAATATTGCTTATTATTTCTTAAAAACAGCTTTAATGGTGATTTTTGGACAAAAATAAAATTTTGCTATTGAAACTCGGACAACAGATTATGCATCAACTGGTAAATAAAATATTATGTTTCCCACTATCTCTCAAAAGGGGTTGTTTGATATGTCGTACAATCATTTAAATCGAAGATGAAAAGCATTCTATTTTTGATTGTAGTGCATACGAGGGGTGATCAATAAGTAATGGACGCTTTTTTACACAGATACTTTTTATGGACCAATCCCTTTGATTTTCCTACCAGTGATACATCATTCAATTATAAGTTATGTGATGTCTGAATGTTGTATAGTCGGGGTTTGCAGGTCAATTCGAGGAAGCATTGTGGAAGAAGGGGTTAGTGAGAGAAGGAAACACCCCACTCCATATGGACAATTCACCTGCCCATATATCTCAAAATGTTCAGAAAACAAATCCATGGACCCTTAAATTGAGCCCATGGCAATGCACCATATTGTCCAGATCTGCCCACATGTGATTTATTTATTCCTTTACTACTTATGTCTATAGAGAAGGGACGCAGGTTTATTGATATTGATGAAATACAACAACCCGTGCAACTGCATCTTGCTACCATGTCAGAGAATAGATTCAGCCTTGTCTCACAATCTTGAGTTAAGAGGATGAGGAATTGTGTACATGTTGCACTTGATGGAACCTATGTAGAGGGCCCTGTAGAATGAATGTGGCATGAATACCACATAGTGATGATAAAATATTCAAAATCAACTATGGCATAACAAAATGGGGTAATTCATGACCATAATGGTTTGTTTTGTTCAGCCTGCATTCATCTGCGTTGCATGTTAAACAAGCTAAAACAACTTCAGAATGCTTGACGTAAATGTCGGTCCCGGGGTACCTATACCTCCTTCACGGAAATAAAGATATATCAAAATATATTACATGTTTTGTTTTCAAATCTTCAGAGTTGATAGATAATTGAATGATGTATCACTGGTAAGAAGATCGAAGGTGTTGGTCTATAAAAAGCATCCGTGTAAAAAAGCGTCCATTACTTATTGATCACCCCTCGCATAGGAAAAAAAGAAATGAGTTCTTTGAAAAATTGGAAATAGAGAGTCTGACTACTTTAAGTGACATTTTTAAAAGTAAAAGATACACTAAGATGTTTGGTCAGTATTTAATTGACATAATGCAGATCAGGAAAGACTTTATTTTTAAACAATAACTAGCTATTTTAAAATGTTCAAATGTGTCTCATAAGCCCAGATAGGGCTGGTTGTATGATATGATACAAGTGACACTTTAATAAAATAAATAAATAAATACTACATTGGATTAGTCTAATTTCTGAAAATAATTGTTTGAAATAATTTATGTGCATTCAGTAGATCTTAATGTTTGGAGGATACAAAATATTTGACAGCAGAACCTAAATCCACCACAAAAATAACAATATTTTGTCTAATGTTTTCATTGTATGTCATTTAAGAGGTAACCCTGAAGGGCACTTTCTGGCGAAATCTCAAACAAATTATGCATCAGCAATGTTAATTTAAACAGTGTGTTGGAGGATACAAAATATTAGACAAATGGTATATGCATAAAAAGAGCATTACATTGCATAGATAACACACATCTAACATCGGCCTTTTAAAACCTGATGTCAATCATATTTTTTATGTAGTATGAAAAATATCAAACGCAATCGATGCTCTGTATGTACTGTAATCCGATTTTTTATCACCACAAACAAAACAAAACTTTGTTTTTGGCTCACACAGTGAGCCTATGGGATCGACCAGGTGTCCGTCCGTCCGTTGGTCCGTCCGTCCGTCAACATTGGCCACACAAATTAAAACTGCTATTCGGATTGAGTCATATCCACATTCAGAACTTTCAAATAACTTGTAGTAGTTGCTGTATATGCAACTTATGTTCTCTGAAGATTTCAAAGCTCTTGAAATTACAGTTTTTGCCCTCATAAACGATAATTACCTCTTGTATGAGATTTTCTGGGGGTGAAACTCCACGAATTGAAATGATCTGAAATAGCTCTTCAATTATTGCTGTATTTCGGAATAACGTTTAATTGTCACCTACCCTGTTGTCATGTTGCTATGGTAACCAGACACCTATGTTGCTGGTCAGATTTATTGTTTATTTTTACACAAAATGAAACTACTATACAGTGCGTCTCAAAAACGCAACAAACCAAAACATTGCAATTCCACAAATCCAGTGATAATTACATCAATTTCTTCATTTAATTTACAATAAAGCCATTATGTAATTGGGCTGCGGATTAACTTTTGGTCACAAGACTTACATGACATACATTCAGACTCAGTTCTACTAAGAAAAAAATAGGACCCGCGGTCCTGTGCTCACAGATTGGAACCTTCAGAGGAATGTTTATCCTGACTTTCAAACAAAAATATTGATTTGGATTTGTAGTCTCGAACTTTGAGAAACTTAGACAGCACAGTTGTGTGACCTAGCTTGAAAGGTCAAGTAAAGGTCAAATCCTAAAATTAATGTCAGATTTGAACTCCTAGTAACTTGTAGATGATTTTTTAAAAAAGATTTGGTCAAATTGAAGCAAGTTGAAAATAACTTATTTTTACTGTTTTTTGACGTCAAATATCTCAAAAACGGTAAAAATTTGATGCTGGCATATATTGGGCAATATGTAGGGAATGCTTAAATCTAGTTATGGTGTAATTCATTGCAAGAAATGATCAAGTATAAGGCAAACTTTGAGAAGCTTGTCAATCACAAAACCTACCATTGACTTTATACATAAGAAAGTTTCCTGAAAATGTCCAAGTCCTACTTTTTGTCAAATTTTATAGAGTAAACACCAAAACTGTAATTCCGAGAGCTTTGAAATCTTCAGAGGACATAAGTTGCATATACAGCAACTACTACAAGTTATTTGAAACTTCTACTTCAACAAAGTGTCAAGTATTTACAGAAAATTTGACCTTTTGACGTCAAAATCAGCAATTTCTCGGAAACCGGGCGAACTTGGGAAATGGCGATGATAGGTCAAATAGGCATTATGGATATGCATAAAATGACTGTGGATATGACTCAATCCGAATAGCAGTTTTAATTTATGCGACCAATGTTGACGGACGGACGGACGGACGGACCGACAGACGGACGGACCAACGGACGGACGGACGCCTGGTCGATCCCATAGGCTCGCTGTGTGAGCCAAAAAAATGTTTTTGTTTGTTGCGTTTTTTGAGACACACTGTATATGGGGTGGTTGTGGCCAAATATGAACAATATTCATAAAATATTATGATTTTTAGAGCAAACGCTTCGGAACTTTTGGCGAACCACGAAAGGCTTAATTGACCTTTTCCATATTAATGGAAAATAGATGGCATCATGGGTATTGATAGGGCTAGGGTAGGGCTAGAATGCATGTAAATGTATTGCCAGAGTCACTTAATTTCTTGATTGAAGAAGTAATTTCATTTGGATCAACTTGAAACACCATTGGAATATAACTATACTGTCTTATTGACATGTGGATTGTGATTTCACATTAGTGATCGATCCTTGTAAATGAACTTTTAAGGTTTTTCAGCATTGTGTCAAAAGGGATTTAGCCCAACCTTTTTAGACAACTAGAAAATCATTAGAATTTGAATAAAGGTAAATAATGGTGCAAACCAAAGTTGTTCTGATAGGAAATTACACACAGAATTCAAATATGCCATCAAATAGAAAACAATGTTAGTCTTTAATGGTTAAAATGCAGATCTCCTAAAATCACATTAAAACGAGACTTTAATGAGATTTCAAAGCTACATGGAAAGGACCATTCTTTTCGGATATGACCTTAAAAGCGCTTCAAATAGGGGTGTAGAATTTTTTAATCATCTTAAAACCTTTTAAGACTTTATACGGGGGGGGGGGGTCCAATACTTTCAGGACACACTGTATGTGAAGGCACAAAGTTGAACAATTTATTGGTAATATTTATAAATTAAAATACGTAATTGTATCCTTCATTCGTGCATATGCACATGCATAAACAATTAACAAGAAACACCAAACGCTAGATTTGATTTGTACAAAATATATTCTCTTTAGCTTTTCATGTCACGGTATTTAACTGTTTAAGTACAAAACACAGAATTGTTTGTGTACTACACATTCTGCACTACAATTTAAGAGTGTGTATCGTAGAATTATATCCTGGATTACTCTTGCACAATGATATCATTTGAATCTGTATAAATAGTTTTTTTAAAAACATCAACAAAATATCTCAGTCGATCGTATATAATGGGGGACACTGTATATTGTATATTGTAATCATCACAATGATATATACATTTAAGAAACAAATTTGTGATTCCGTAAACTACTTGTCTTATAAACTTACTTGTTTTTAATAAACATTATCCTACAAAATATACATCGTTCTTAGCCATATAAACAATACCTTGACCAAGATAATAAATACACGTACATTCATCAATAAATACATAATGATAAAAGAGGGTCAATCATAAAATTGAGTACAGCTCTTTGGTTTTCTGTAAGTAGTATGATAACATAAAAAACATGGTAAATCTTAATCATTATTAGCAGGAATCTCAAGACGTCATCTCAATTGTCCAAATGAACTAATTCGCGTAGTAATCTAAGGTGATCAGTCCACCTAATTTTGTTTGAGTCGAGCATCTGTTTTCATCATATGGCAACTATTGCTAGCATCTAGTCTGGTTTGAACAAACATGTATCGTATTGCATCGTATTAAAATACTGAAAATGCTGAAAATTGGAAACATATATCTTTCAAGAATCATTAAGTTGTATCAAATTTAAAAACGACTATGAAATTTTGACCACACACAACCATACATTGCGAAGTACATTCTCTAAACGCAGACAATACCTGGAATTCCTGCTGTACCAAGTTGAAAACATTCACTAAACGATTCTTGTACGTCAGAAATACCTTTTACTAGTTTCACATTAAATCACCTTCGTTACTCGTATAGATGGCGGACCATAGCAACTTCATATTGCATCTGATAAACATATGATGTAAATACTGCATTGATAAGTAAAAATTGGATAATTGAACTAAAAGAAATTTCTTTGCATAAATGTGCAATAAATTTAATTTGAGGGTGCCCATGTCAAAGGGTATTTAAAAAATTAAAACTAGCATTAAAACATAAGTGAACAAAAACTATTATCCAGAACAATGATCCATAAGAGGCAGTGTCTGTTGCACTCCATAAGCACAATACGACGTAACATTCCTATCATACTGGAGAAATAATACCAATCATCTGACATTAAAATAGTTGTGGACTTGTGCTCATACAAGATACAGCATTCATAGTCAAATGATGTGAAACGTGGTGCATTGATGCAGGAACAGTCCAGGGTTGCCACCTGGTGAGAGCCATTCCCTCAATATATACAACACGTAAGCAAAGTATGACTTCTCATATTGATCATATTGGAATGTTGAAACTGAGTATAAATAGAAATATAAGTTATAAAATATTTACAGACATCTTTGCAAAATATGTACATATTAGTATAAGACAAATCGTGTAAATTGAAAATAGTTTACATTTTACATCAGTTTGATCAGTTAACTGTCATATCCGATCTTAGCACCATAAAATGTATGTATATATACGAAGGCCTGAACAAATAACAAGATCTTATTTTCAGAAAATAGTATAACATCGACATCAGTTAATATAAAAGTAAAAACTTTAGAAATATTCGTTCTATGCAATGAAATATTTGCATATTGTTGTTTCGACACAACTTTGGTAGATACTCGTACTATAGTACTATGTATAATAGTTTATAAAGAAGTTAATCTCTGCTTTTCTGAAATGTTGTTTGATATAATTTGTGTTAAAAGAGACAAAATACAAGTCCTACGTTTAGCATATTTCAAAATACAACTATCAATAAAATAAATAAATGACAATTCGTGAATCTCACACACAAGCCATCTGTTTTGACAGAAATGTGCGCTTTGTATACATTTCATTAGCCCAAAATATAAATAAATATCATTCTCCATTAGAATTAAAATTATGCTAAACACAGAATTTAATTATCTTACACTGGTGCGACCATATTTAACATTACATTGCATTCTCATTGGTTTCAAATTTAAAACCATTGTTTTTCTCCCCTCCAATAGAAGCCGTTGGGCTTCTAGGACTACCCTGCTGTTGGCCGTTTCTTGCATCAGTACCTCCAGATTGCCTCTCAGGGTCAACCATTTTATTGTTCGTAAGATATGGGTTATATGCATAGTATTTCGACACTGTATATGACCTTCTGCATAAGTAAATAAGCATAAAGAATCCTATTAATACTAGTAAAACTATAACTCCAACTAGGATGAGTATAATGAATAAATAAAGGTCATTTTGCTCTGCAGTTTGGGCTGCAGTTTGAGGTGGGCAAGTGACACCATTTCCACCCTTGTTGTCTTTCTCCGTGGTAACCTCTGGCTCTGTTGTTGTTGGTAACGTAGATACTGGGTTTGTTGCCGTGACAACCGTCGATGTTACAGTTGTGGCATCAGTCCCGTTATCACCAGTTGGTTCTAAAATTCAAAGAGAATAATGAACCAATGTTATACGATAGAATTAGAAACGAATCATTTAACATGACTAGACATGTAACCAAGTGGTTATATTTCGATAGGGTTTTTTATTCTAATGAAAAATCTCAAGTTTTAATAATGTTTAATTCATATTTACTCTGGTCACAAAAAGGAACATTTCCACTCCATTGTCCGTTAGCTTGGCATGTTATAGTGTCGGATCCTTTTAGAACATGGTCACTTGAACAGGTAAATGTAACTCTACTATCTTTGTCTCTGTCATTTCCTGATGCTGCACCATTTGCAGGTTGGATAACTACAGGGCATTGAATTTCTAGAATACATAAGAATTATGTAAATTTAGGCTTGTTTAAGTTGCAAATGTCAATTTTTCTATTCCATATACTGTCAACCATGCAGTTAAGATAGATGGGTAGATTGAAGTTTCAAACAATAACAAGAGCTACATGCACTAGTTTACTTACTACTACAAAACGGTACATTTTGATCCCATGCACCATCTGGCATGCAAGTAAGAATTGAAGATCCCATAAGAGTAAATCCATCCAAACATTTTATTCCAACAGTGGAATTTATTTTGTTTCCTGTTAGTGATCCTGCTGTTAGTTCAGAGTTCATCGGTTGGATAACATCAGGACACGCGACATCTTCTACTTCTATAAATTACGTAATTGTTAAATGACACACAAACATGTAAAGAGAGACAGAGGGAATTATTTGAAAGGTTTTCAAGAACAAAGAAAATTGCAAATAGCTAGGGGAATGTAAATAAAAATGCAAATTGACTTATAATTTAAAAAATATCATGACAGAAAAAACAACGTTGTGTGCAATGTTGATACAGTATGTATACAGGGTGTGTCATTACGACCGTCTCCCAACAACAGCCAATCTCCATGTGATCAATGGCATAAAATCGAACAGCCACAATTTCTAAAAATAAATGCTGTGTTGCCTTTTAGAACTATATAGTTAATTATAACATTTGATGGATGATTTGGAAGAAAGCTTTGTCAAATAAAATAAGAAATACCCAGAGACCTATAAATGATACAATGGATTATACAATTGTTTGTTATATTCTCTTTACATTCATTACAAATGGCGGCCATATGGCAATTGAGGGTAATGGTGACAACCAAACATAAGTTCAAAAATAATCCCAATGAGCAATCATGCAATATTAAGTCCAAAGTTCAATCAAAGATTTTAGGGTCATGTGATCTAGGATTGGCTGTGGATGGGGGAACGGTCATTATTAAACACCCTGTACATTACTTGATAAAACTCACGTTGACAAAATGGAACATTTGCATCCCATGCACCTTTAGACATGCAAGTAAGAACCGAAGATCCCATAAGAGTAAATCCATCCAAACATTTTATTCCAACAGTGGAATTTATTTTGTTTCCTGTTAGTGATCCTGCTGTTAGTTCAGAGTTCATCGGTTGGATAACATCGGGACACGTGACATCTTCTACTTCTGCAAATATTGAGTGTTAAATGTCACACAAACATGTGCAGAAAAGACAAGAGAGTCATTTCAAAAGGTTTTTAAGAATACAGAAACATGCAAATAGGTAGAAGAATATAAGAAAAAATGTTCATAATTTAAAAATATCATGATAGAAAAATGTTTTGTGCATTGTAACAGTAAAAGTATTTCAACATATCGTGATAAAACTCACTTCGACAAAATGGAACATTTGCATCCCATGCACCATGAGACATGCAAGTAAGAACCGAAGATCCCATAAGAGTAAATCCATCCAAACATTTTATTTCAACAGTGGAATTTATTTTGTTTCCTGTTAGTGATCCTGCAGTTAGTTCAGAGTTCATCGGTTGGATAACATCGGGACACGTGACATCTTTTACTTCTGTAATTTTTATTATAACGTGAATTATATTGTGTTTTATCATAAATACATGTTGTGGTTTCCAAGAACAATATTGTTTTAGCGAAAATGAGAATTTAAAATAGATTTAGGTGACAATATGACAATATGAGAGAGGATGGATGATGTAAGATATATTGGAAGATGCTTATATGTTTCTAGATAACCTCTAGACATTCATGTTACTATCGTAAGATCATGCAAAAGTGTATTATCTTTATACGCATCTTGTTGTATGATTAATGGTGTGTACTTCAAATCAAAACTCACTCTGACAATATGGAACATTTATATCCCATGCACCATTTGACATGCAAGTAAGAACTGTAGAGCCAATGAGAGAATATCCATCGAGACATTCCATTTCAACAGTGGAATTTATCTGGTTTCCGTTTACTGCTCCAGTAGTTACTTTCGAATTTATGGGGAGGATGACATCTGGACATGTAACTCCTTCTATTCCTGTAAAGTTGGTTAATATTTAAACAAACAAACAAACAAACAAACAAACAAACAAACAAACAAACAAACAAACA
Source organism: Owenia fusiformis (assembly GCA_903813345.2). NCBI lineage: Eukaryota > Metazoa > Annelida > Polychaeta > Sabellida > Oweniidae > Owenia > Owenia fusiformis. Next base: position 32,327,171 of record CAIIXF020000007.1, read on the forward strand.
AACGATATACATAGAAAGCATAGAAATTAAAAGTAAAATAAGGGTACGTTAATTCTTCAAATCGGAAAAGATAAAGAGACATTGAATGTGTTCTGCCACCGATGATCTAGACATAACTCACTTTGACAATATGGAACATTTGCATCCCATGCACCATTAGACATGCAAGTAAGAACCGAAGATCCTACAAGAGTATGCCCATCCACGCATCCTATCTTAACAGTGGAATTTATTTTGTTTTCTGTTAGTGATCCTGCTGTTAGTTCAGAGTTTAGCGGTTGGATAACATCGGGACACGTGACATCTTCTACTTCTGTAAATTGTGATACACACATATCGTTATATAGTTTAAATACAATTGAATTGGTGTGTGCTTAATTTCGAAAAGATATCAGGACATAGGGAAAATATAACTCACTCTGGCAGAAAGGAAGATGTGTATCCCATGCACCATCTGACATGCAAGTAAGAACTGAAGATCCCATGATAGTATATCTATCAATACATTCTACTTCTACTGATGAGTTCACTGTGTTGTTAGTCAGTGTGCCATTAGTCAAATTTGCATTTAGCGGTAGTTTTAAATCTGGACATGTAATCGCTGCTATCTCTGAAAAGAGTATGGATTCATGACGCCATGCACTTAGAACAGTGTGTGAAACAAGTAAACTAGTAAGAATGTAGTGGTGTTACGAGGATGTGACATCGTCCATGCATAAGTAGCAATACAAAGTGACTCACCACTACAAAAGGGTACATTATTGGTCCAGGCTCCATTACTTTGGCATCGAATCGATTGTGCTCCCAAGAGATTGAAACCAGCATCACATTCAAACACAACTATTGTTCCTACAATGGTACTCAATGGAGAGGATGCAACCATACCATTGTCTGGTACCTTTAGAGTTGGACATGAGATAACTGAAAAGAGAAATATTACTCATACAGTAGTTATCATATTGTTACATTTTAAGAGATTCTAAGACGACAATCAGAAAACAAAATAATGTGAAAGGCATCCATTGTTGCCTCTGTTATTCATGTTACATATTACAGATAATTGGCATAGTATTTGCTATATGCAAGTATATAGTGTGTGTTGTTAAGTCATGTTTATTTTAAAGGTGTAGCTCACCTTCACAAATAGGTGCATTGGAATTCCATTGACCATTTTCTTTGCATGTAATGGTTGCTGCGCCATGCAAAACAAATCCATTACCACAGGTGAATGTAATGGAGTCACCTTTGCTTCTCTCCGTCAGGGACCCAGCAGAGACAGACGCTTGAACAGGCAGCACAATAGCTGGACATTTGATCTCTGTAAAGCAGGATAAGAGAATGAACTTTGTCTTGCCAAATTGCTCATTTGGATTCCCTCAGGGAACACTTTGTAACACTTTGTGACATGATTAATATAAGGCTTATATTAATCATGTCACAAAGTGTTACTATTAGAAACCTTATAAAAAATTCCAAACGTACCTTGACAGTATGGAGCAGGCTTGTCCCATAATCCTGAAGTATTGCAAATTAGCTCTGGTGATCCAAGGAGAGTGAAGTCACTGTCACATTCGAAGAGTACCTTATGCCCAACAATGTTTCCACTTCCTGTGCCCGTACTAATCTGGGCATTGTTTGGTACGGTCAAATCTGGGCATCTGTTCTCTATACAAAATGAATACCAACATTAGATATTACCATGTTATACTATATGTATATGTCAATTTATGTTACATGATAAACCATGATAACACAGGCTTAACAAAGGAGTAAATGCTTTTATCATTAAAGATATTTGATAAAGGTAATCTATCAAATATAGATGATAAAGGAGATCAATATCCCTCATTTTGGGGTATTGGATCAATATAGATCTCCAGGAGAAGGGTATTTACCTTCACATTTCATTGCAATGGGAGGGTAATCCCAGTGGCCATCTTTGGTACATGTTATAACGTCTGATCCCACGGTATGATAACCTGTGTCACATGCAAATACAATAGTATCTCCTACTGAGTTATCAACTATGTCCTCGCCTGCTTCAGCTGTGATGTTGCGATCTTCATCACGTGCAGTGGAAAACTCAGGTGCAGTTACATTAGGACACACATTGACTGCAAATAGGTTAAGGGAGGGTTGAAAATATAAATGTGCCTAGAAATGCGATAGCGTACAATAATTCAGTGCACCTAACTTTAGGTAATCCACTAACATTGTTGTTCAAATTCCATGCCCCACAAAACTGCATTTGATCGGTAGTCTAAAAGAGTAAACACGAAAATCAGGCCATTTACCATTACACGTAGGAACGTCTGCATCCCAACTGCCAGTGGTAAGACAAGTCAATCTGGTGTAACCATTTAGATGGTAGCCAGAGTCACAGCTGAACTCCACAGTACTTCCTGGGAGGTTGTTGTTCAAGGATCCCACTGTCAGCACACTGTTTTCTGGTTCAGTTATATTTGGGCATATTGTTGCTGAAATAGAATAGGTAAAATGATGGTTTATCATATCGTCTGCAGGGGCTTAGCCAACACTTGCCAAGGGGTGCGATTTGGGTTTGCACCACTGCGAGCAAAGCTAGCACCAAAAAGTGGGTAGCGGGGGTTCACCTCTAGGGTTGTTTTACAATTTACATTGTAGAATATGGTGAATTAATAGTATTTCAAACAAAATTGCTGAGTTACATGTTATAATATTACATATAAAAACTACCATTATACATATACTTATTGTAGGTCAACATTAAATTTCGTGATAAAAATACTAACCTATCTGACAGTTTCTACCGGTGTACTGAGGAGGGCAACTACAGAAGTAATCATTCATCATATCTATACATGCACCGCTATTCTGACAGGGAAGCGTGGCACATTGATCTTCAGTGGCGGCTGAAAAATAAATACTAGAATAGCAGCACTTAAATCACAGTTTGATAAATACATATAAAATTGTCAACTAAAATGTGAAGCCTTAGAAATGAAAAAAAAGATTTTACATAAAACAAGTAACATATTACGGGAATCATATAAGCACACTATATATTATTAATATGCTTAGAAGATACTTACACTTTTCACAATCGACTCCAATGTAGTTATTTTTGCAATGGCAGGTGTAATTATCAAATCCATCAACGCACACACCTCCATTGAGGCAAGTCACGTTGACACAATCATCAACTTCTGTAACAGTAAAAATATATTTTAAAGAAATATTTCAATGCATGAAGCATGTGATGCACCCAAAGGGAAATGATGATTTATTTTGCTCTGATTTAAACAAGTAAATAATTATGCTAGATTATTTATTATTATGCCTAATACGTATTTGGTAGACAATGATCAAGAAAATACATTGAAGGACCTCAAAATACATTAATTTCAATCATGCATGTGACTTCAGCCTAGAATGATGTCATTTTAATGATCGATTGCTTCACGACGACACAAATAAGATACTTACCGATGTAAACTGAAAGCTCTATGGCAAACTGGTAGCCAAGTTTGAGTTTATCGAACTTCCAAGAATCGTTAACCTGAGGCCAGCTGTCTCGTATAGAGGACCATTCTACAGCAGCGGGGTCGTCTTTCTCTACCACCCTGTAGCCTATAGTTGCGTTCTTGTCCTCATTGAAATAACCATAACGATCCCCTGGTAGTGTATAGAGGAACTCCGATGGGTCAAAGCTCACCTGAAACACATTATATTTTAATTGTTGCCATCTGGATTTTCAAATGAAGCTCAATAGGGTTTGCTAAACAATAGTCTTGCTTCAAGAATGTGGACCCCCCCCTTATATACTTTTCCAATATAACACAGCCTTGTAATCACAGTTTCACTACAGGTGCTACCCTCTAGATCATCGGAAGTGGAAATGGTTTGATTCATTTAAAATGAGTTCTTGTGGTTCTTGTTTTTATATCGAAAATATTTATGACTATAATTACTATTTACTATATCTTTTCTTACTGTTGCCCAACTTAGTTTAAATATAAAAGTTGTCATACAAATGTGACACCTGGAATTTTGTGATTGACAATTCATGGTCACACTAAAATACCACTGTCTACACAATAGCAATGTGCATGAATAATTAAAGAGAGAATCAGACATAGCGAGCAGGCTTAACAAAAAATTGTTTCAATTTTAGAATATTTTTTGCTCATGTCATTCCTTGTCATGTCTATTTTCTAAAATCACAAAAGTGCATACTTTATTCCAGGAAAACTAAAGATTTTTACAATAATGTATTATGTTTCTATAAGAATGGTTACCATTCTTATTATTTGGGAGAATTTAAACATTTTTCACTAATTTTTGCACTTTGAATCATTAATAACTTCACCAATTTATAACATATTGTGAATCTTTTGGGAGATATTGTATTTGATATTGTAAGGAATAGATTGGTAGGTCAATTATACATGTTGCTTGTAATTTTGTTACCCCTTATAGATCAGATTCTGCCTTTAACATCAGTCAGAAAACCTCTGTCATTACAAGACCCTGGTGTAAAGTAGATAAGGAGAGGGGTCCAGGGTCTTGAAGGCAAGCTAAACAATCGATTTGCGAAGAGTTACTTCCACTTACTGTTTGCAAGCCAGTTCCCTCGGGGATAACTCGTCTCTCAGACCTAAGTGTATAGGTATTTGGAAGAGATTCATTCTTCCGCTCCCACACCTGAAGTCGAATTGGGGCTGTATTGTGAAAGAAGGCAGTGAAGCCCGCTATGTAGCCATTTTCGAAAATGTTGTCCGCTTGAATAAAGAGTTTTCTCCAGGCATTCGGTATATCACTCTCGGCGACTTCAAACAATTCCCCTTGTTTAACAAATGTACCTGGATAATACAAAGATGTAAATAATTGTACTTTGATATAATATAATTCAATATAATACTTTTGTGATAAAACATAAGTGGACATACAACAATTACCTATCATTATTTGTTTTTCATACATGTATATGATGATGGTGTATGAATACACCATTTCAATAAGTTCTTTTCAGGACTCATTATTAAGACGGAATGTAGATTATTTAAAGCGGTTTTTATAAAATTAATGTTAAACATAAGCACAGGTCACTGATCGCCCCCAGAGCTATTGTTTAATTAGTATTATATGGAATGATAGCATTCTTATACTCATCGATCGCATCTTACAGCCAAGCATATTCGTAATATGAATTGATATGACATACTACTTAATAATCATGTGAATCATCTAAAATGAAATGAAATTTTGTGTGAACATGATCTCTATGAACCTTTTTGATGATTATACATAGTATAGTAGTGTTCTAAAATGAATTGCGCATTTGCAAATGATTTCTGTTCACACAGCTCCATCGAAGAATGATGACGGCATACATCATTTACCCATATATTGTCTGTTTGCGCAGTTGGTATCAAATGACAGACAAAATGACTTTTTGTACAGCATGGGGTCACATGTTATGACTTATGTAGTCCATGCAAGACTATAATAATGGTAGTCATATTATAAGAGTTATAAAATGCCTTTAGCTATTCTACTTTTCTCACGTGTGAACATCTATTCCGTAAAATAAATGGTCTTATTAAGAATGATGAATATTATGAACCATAAATAAAGCAAGTGATTAAATGCATATTCAGGAAATGTGCCATGAGACCCTATATAGTTTTAGTACTATGTAATATTTTATGGCGTGACACTATAATAAATAATAAATACAATATAACACCAGTTTACTCGTAAGTTATGTCCTGTAAAAGCACATTGAAAGGTCAGTTGTATCGATCTAGGTTAATGGATTAGGACATGATTACCCAATTTCAATAAAACATTATTTACAACAATCCATTGATCTGATTTGTTTTTGTGTATGATAACAAATAATTTATTTCAGGTAGACCTAGTAGGGTTACTTTTTTACTTGTCAGGCTTTGTCATGGTGTCCACAACGTGATCGGTTTGTAACTCTACACATTTTTACTTAATTGCTTCCTTATTAATTGTTGTAACCACGTTATCATGACATGATGATTTAAACATTCTGTTTGAGATTGATTTGAGATTTTTTCAACTCAGCCTACTTGGCTTAATTAATTTACATTAGAATGTAAGTAATATTTTAAGATACATTTTGTACATCGGCCTGTTTTGTTTGTTATGATAGCAACATGAAATAGTAGGACCATTCATTTAAGTAAATATAATAGAAATGTGACATTATCATAACTGCTGAAATCATATTAGAACACATTAAAACTTACCTTGGGAGAAATGACACAGAGTCAGTGCTACCAGGGCTGCCAATATCGAATTACACCCAGCCATTATATGTCCCCTTCTGAAATGAATGAAGCCACTTCATATCAAAAACACATTTTATTACGAGTAATTCAGTCAAAGGATCGCCATTTCTCCATCTTTTTATAACCTTTAAAGCTATCATTTATGCTCGGGGCAAATAGTTTTTGATGTTTTTTTACATTCGATGATTATATTTTTATCTCCATGTATCACGCCAGACAAAGCCTAAAGTGGATTTCGTGAACTTACGAAAAATAACTTTGTTTTACATTTTCTGCTGTCTGTTCGATTTCATCCTTTTATAGCAATAAATATTTGATATGTTCCATTTATCAACTTTTGTACTTTTACTATAGGCCTTGTCTTAAGTATAATACTAATGTCGTTTGTAATGAAGCTGATGTAAGTATGAGCTCACCTAAATTCAATATTAAAGTTCAGTTGATTTAAGCCGAATAAGGAAGCAAAAAACGTATTCCCTTCTATCCAAAGTGAATTTACTTTTGCGTGTGTTCACGATCTTAATTACTATAGGTCTGTGATTAGTTATTCAGGTTTTTTTAGGGGCTTACCAAAATTATCAAACATGACCAGATCTTGGTCAAATTTCATACTTATGATGTATGAAAGATTTGTGACAAATTTTATTTGTTGTTGCTATGGTAACTATGTCTCTCTTGTTGCCATAGCAACGGTAATTTCAGCTGGTTGAGTCTACTGTAGACGCCCAAGATTACCATATTACTAAAATCTGACATCATATTTGGACTCAGCAGGTCAAAATTACCTGAAATTGAAATTTTCATGAAAAAATTCAAATTTTATATAAAGATACAGCAGTTTATTTCTTACTATGCAGGTTTGTAAGGACCCACATAAAAAAACTCAAATTTAGCAGTTTTTTGAAAATTAAAAGAAATTAAATAGATAAATAAATGTTGTGCAACAGTATCAAATATTGTCAAATCTTCAACACTTTACATAACAACGATGTATGATGACCTCCAAACATTTCTTTATGGTTGTTGCTATGGTAACTATGTCCACCTTGTTGCCATAGCAACAGCAGTTTCAGTTGGTTTGGTCAACTGTAGACCTCTCGGATTATGTTATCTTTAAAATCTGACACTGTTTTTGGACTCAGCAGGTCATTTATACCTTGTATTGAAGTTTTCATAAAAATATTCACATTTGAGGAAAAGATACAGCATGTTATTTCTTATTATACAGGTTTTTAAGGTATCGTATAAAAATATCAAAAGTGATTTTTAGAAAACAAAAACTAAATTAATTAATTGATAAATAGAAGTTGAGCAACAGTATCATACATTGTCCAATTTTATTCACTTTTTTGACCAATGACGTTTGATAACATTCTAATATTTTTATTTGGCCATTTCTATGGTAACTATGTCCACTTGGTTGCCATAGCAACGACTGATTTAGTTGCCTTTCTCAACTGAAGACCTTTTGAATTATGTCCTTTCTAAAATCTGACACCATTTTTGGACTCAGCATGTCATTTTTATCTATTACTGAGATCGATGTTATAAACATATTTAGATTTTACAAAATTATATTACATGTTAAAGTTTACTACGCAGGTTGGTATGTAGGAAATAAGGATCTCTTTCAATACATTAATGACTTTAGAGAAAAAATAATGGATGGTAAGAACCATCAAACACTGTTCGGTCTTAATCAATTCTTTTTCTGATGATGTGTGATTACCCTTTCATATTTCTGCTTAATTGATGCTATGGCAACTACATGTATGTCCACTGTGTTGCCATAGCAACGATGAATAAAGGGGATTTTGTTCATTGTATAGCCGCAACTACAAGGTTACAGAAATATAACAATCTGACACCATATTTGGAATTAGTTAATCAAACTTACCTATTGAATATTCAAATATGAAAACATTTTTTAAGATACTAACTTTTTACAGCATATTGATGGTTACTAAGAAAATTTAAACTTAGGAAATGACAACAATTTATGAACTTTAAACCGAAAAATTGAACAAAATATGTCTTTCAGATGTCATTAAACACTGCCAAAATCTCAAATTTCACGAGTCAACTTCATGTGATTACTGTATGACATATCTATTTTTGTTACTATGGAAACCAGATGTTGGGTTAACCATAGCAAGAGTTATTCAATGTGATTTGATCTCTTCTAGACACCCTGGATAATGCTATGATAAAATTCTAACACTATATTTGGACTCAGCAGGTAACCTTTAATATAAATGTTCTAATATAGTATCATGAAGATATACAACATGTCATTGGTTACCTTGTTGGTTTGAAGTTTGAAGATTACAAACCATTCAAATTGCTCAATTCAATAAATTTAAGAAAGTTCAGAAACTATAGATGGTAAGGAGCAGCCATCAAACATTGCATAATTATAATACATCCATACTTTTGGCATTAAATAACTTTGATATTACTGATTTGCCGTTGCCATGAGAACCACTAACTTGTTTTACCATAGCAACCATTGTTTAAAGTTTGTTTTTTTTCCATTGTAGACAAACTGGATTATAGTATCCTTAAAATCAGACACCATATTTGCAACCAAGAAAAAATTGTTCACCATTTTTTTTACAAATATTCATAAATATGGATTATTTTGGGAGGGTTGAGGATTTTAATATACAGACACACAAATTAATCAATATTGTTTCATAATCTGATAATGCTTTGACATTTTTATTTTTATTGTTGCTGTTGTACCAAAGTCCCCACAGCAATAAGAAGTTAATTTTTTGCTGTGCAGTGTGCACATCTTCAAACACCCAAGAAGTGTAAAATGCACATAAAAGAGTTCAAGAACAAGCACTTACATTCACCAATGATTAGTTATACTTAAATTTTAACCTGTGTACAAGCACCAGCACAACTGTCGCCAGTATGAAATAAATTATATAGATAAATCTTCTCAAGTTCACATGGTGTATATAATATCTATGTAAGATAAAAAATAATCAGTGTGGCTTAATGAATAAGAGTTGATGAATAAAATTTATGAAACTGCATAACTCATCTGGATATAATAGGGTGAACTTTTACATACAATATCTTAAATACTCTTGTAGGAATCTAGCTACTGTAGATACACTTACTTTGGCTCCTGTTTTAATATGACGGATTGGCGGATTCAGAAAATCCGCCAAATTAAGAATCCATCAAATTTCAGTTTGGAATTTTTGTCCAATGCACTTCAGAAATTAAACTCCAGGGGCCCCTTTTCCTGACAATATGTCATCAATTCTACATTATTCCAAAAGAAATACAGAAAATATTTTTGTAAACACCTGTCCTAATGACATAAACATCTACAAAAATTAAAGAGCCACCAATATTTAGAATTGAGCAAATCCGTCAAATTGAGTAGCATCAAAATAAGTGTATCTACAGTATAATTGCACATATTTACATGTTTGTTTAACAGCTCCTACGAGATCAAAGATGAATGAAATTGATATTGAACATAGTTCAAATCAAGAGTCTAGTTCGCAGACTTTTTATGATTGACAAAATCTAAGACCTCGTCCTCTGATATTGTTTCAAGTCAATGATGACAAAAGAATATGCACATATTCTTTACAATTGTTAATCAAAAGAATTACAAACCACTATAATTTTAGAAAAGCAAGGGTTTATGAATACTGTACTCCTGGTAATTTTTGCATGGTATTATATTTTGCGGATTAACAAGTTGTGGAAAATTAATAAAAGAAATTTGAAAAATAAGCTGCAAAAATTGATAATTGCAAAATTCAAAAAAAAAAGAAATTTAGTAAAAATTAAGTAGGAAAAGATCAAGGAAATCAAAAGCCTTGACTGATGTAGCTTTAAAAACTTGGTCCATTATCATCATCCTCATTCGAGTCATGATGCATGCCAACTTTATGTTTATGTTAATTTAACATAGTTTTGTCTATATTTCAAATGTCACTTTATGATACCGGATTTTCTTGCATATACGCCCCCCTAAATTTAGGCCCATGGGCCAAAAATCGAATGCAGTACGCTTATACGCCCATGGGCCTATAACAATGGCTATTTATTGATTATTTCAATAAATTCAAGAGTATTTTGTCACTGGCAGATCGTTCTGTCTTTACTTTGTTTCAACATTAAGTTCAACGCTGTGCCGTAAGTGGCAGTGGTGGATCGTTCTGTTGTTACTTTGTTTCAACATTAAGTCCAAGGTTGTAGGACTACAACAGTAGGTACGATAGTCTTTGAGCTCTTCTCACCTTTACACCCACTGGGCCAAAAATCGAAAGTAGTACACTTATACGCCCATGCCGAAAAATAAGAGGTAAAATAACAGACAAAATTACCCCTTCTTTCAGTTATACGCCCAGGGCTAATATGCGAGAAAATCCGGTAACAAGAAGGTAATTTTAAATTTGAGTGTGATTCAGGTCATGACGGTGATCATCAGCACAGAAGTTATTGATGATAGCCCAGGCACACTCAATAGATTAGAATCCAAAGTGATATTTGGTTGTGATCAATTTCACATTCAGGAATGGCATAACCTGGACTTATAATTTCATTGGACAGCTTACTATATGGATGTATCCTTCTCGATAACAGGATGCTAGATGTAGCAGTGTATCAGAATCTCTTTCAATTTCTTTTCATTCAAATTAATCCACTAGAACCATATACATATTATCGGTAACTTTACATATGCTCTTACTGTCACCGTTTCATCCAGATATCCATATTCTGAACGATAGTACTATGTATCTTTGGCATACAGCTTTAGATTTTATTGCTCGAGTCTATGGTTTTTGTTGTGTCATTGGCGAGCTAGTCTTTTGGAATATGTACCGTAATAATCATTGTTTATTGGATCCAGCACCCTCACCACCAGTGGTCCATATATTTAAAACTGCATATCCAGGATTGCCAAGATTGCCATGTACATGTACGTAATGGGAATAAAACTTGTTTTCAGAGGTTGAGATGATTCATCAGTTGAGAAATCCTGGAATGGTAAAATGTATATTATGTATATAATTTCGAAGGAAATGTTTTTGTTTTTTTTACAGAATTCAAATTTATTTCTAATAATCAATACAATAGAATACATATGAACAATTTGCCATTGTTGATAAGTCAACATTATCGGCCATTGGAACAAAGTTAATAAAATAAAAATTTATATTCAGAAATACACAAAGTCAAATGATCTATAAAAACTCCACAGTATTTACGTTTCTATATGATATTCATGTTCTTATAAAAAATGAGTGAAAAGTTTATATCTAGTCTTTTGGATACAAACCTTGTGATACAAACAACTGCACTTAAATGTAGGCCTATTTGTACTGAATACTGTACACTGATGAATTGGCAAGGTTGGTGCGGAGTCACTTTCATTTGCTGATTTTCCAGTAGATGATTTTCAAACTGCATAGCCAGGATTGCCAAGTTTTCAGAGGGCGAGACGATGCATTGTTGGAGAAATGCTGGAATTGGAAAATGAATTTATTATACACCATTCTACATGTACATGATGCATATTTCAAACGAGATGTATAAGGGATGTAAAAGTCCAATGATCTGAAAGCTCAATGACTTAAACGTGTATTCTCAAATTAGAATATCTAGCTTCCCATCACATCCAATGAACAAGACATAAACATTTCTCAATTTGTGATAAGATCAAAAAATCTGAAAAAACATTAATACATGACAGTAGATATATTGATCAATTGTTTACTAGCCAGCTGTTATTTCATTTATGTAAAAACTATTGCTTTTATCAATACAATTTATTGGTCTGAGACCAGTTTTACTAAGAACAAGGCCAAGTGAAAGAAATTAGCTGATCTGGTAATATCAGATCATATTAATTAATTTGATAATTATCAAAATAATAGTGTATAGGAATAATTTCATTTTTATTAAAACTATCGGTTTTATTGCTATATGTTAGAAAACTTCAGGACTGATCTGAATTAGTTTTTCTGATTATATCAGATAATATTGATGATACTTGTGGCGCTAATTTTGATAAATATCAAATTCATCAATAATATCTGATAATGTTAATTTCATATGTGCTCTGTAGGTTATTCCATACTCCAAATTTATTGATAATTGATGATTATCAAATTTATCGACTAATTTATCACTACTAGAATTTATCGCTATTATTGATAAAAGTGAGTTTCTGCACCTAAATGGAACTGCCTGTATATTGGTGAGTAATGTATATTTTGAAAAAAGTAAATGTCACACTCCGATGACTGACATGAAAAACAAGTCTTGCATAAACCCCTGGTCTTTTCCCAATCAGTCATTTTTAAATTGATATGTAGACCAACACCAATATTTCCATACAGTGTCAAGGGTTCAAAGGAAGACTGAAATATTGTTATGCAATTAATTCAATATGGGATAATCATATCATTATATATCTCGTATTAATATTTTATTGTATTTTATTTACCAATTTACCTCAGTGTAAAGCTGCTTGTGTCTGCTTGAGACCCGGGCTTGAGATTGGATTTTGAGCAAAAATCAAACAAATTGTTCCATCAAACTAGTCGTCGTTATCGTCCATGAATAAATCAGGCATCTGTCAGATGTACTTGGAACGGCTTATTGATAGTAAGTATCGATCTATCAACTCAAATACGGCAAGATTCATCGTTAAATAGACAGAACAACGACGAAATGTACAGAAAACTGAAATTTCATGTTGACCGGAAATTGTTGAAAATCTCTACCGGATTACGTTACAAGCGACGTCCTATTGGTCAATTCACATTGGCGCTAACGTAGCCATCTTTAAAACTCCAAATTTTGTAAATAGTCAAATGCGGTAAGTAATTATTAAAAATTAGGGCTATAAATCGAAAATGTGCTCGCATAAAATCATTTTCTGGTATCTCTAGTATTGCCTCGAATGCTTTTTGCGTCAATTCGTGCTCAATTGAAGATTTGTTTGTATGAATGCGGGAAGCAAAAAATTCATCGAAATTAACAGTTTTCCAGCGTTCATTTCTTTATTAATGATCCGATTTTAACGATCATACTCATTTTTGTGGGGAAGGATATGCTTAATCTCTATGGAAAAAATCAGGTCAATCCATGCGCTAGATCAAAAGATCCTGCGAGCGAAGTGCATTTTACACTTACTCTGTTAACGTACAGACGCCGGGGGTCATTTCCAAAAATTTCTAGTTTGTTATATAAAACTTCCTAAACTTGTTTATATGATCGAATATGAATATTTATTGATCAGTGGCAATAAAATAAGACCCAAAAGTACAAAAACCTGAATAACTAATCACAGACCTCTAGTATATATTATAGTCGAGGTTTCGCCAATAACATGGTAAAGCGACCCGGGCAAAGTGACGACTAAATGGAGCTTTCTGTCCAAGAATACGAATCTCTATCAAGATAACGCACATAGATTTTGTACGACATTGTGAAATTTTGTCAGATGGGAAGTCGGACTTTATTTGAAGTGGTTTCACTATCCCCTGCTGCTGGAGGTAGCCGCTTCATAGATATACTGGCCAACCCCTCTCCCCAAACGTTTCCTCGACCCTTCCCTGATTTGGTTGCTTACTCAAGGAAGTCAAATCCACACCGTGTTCAAATCAGAGTACATCAAACGAAAATTGATTCCACCGAAGAATGATGACGGCATACATCATTTATGAGTCAATATGTCAAAGAAAAAAGCTTTTCAGAATACCATGTCAAAAAAACATTTGTGCTTTATATTTAGTTTGTGCTTTACTCTCGTGTACCATGAGAGCCTATACAGGTAGCTTTAATGGAAATGATGTTCAGTTATGACATTTGTAATCAGAGGGAAGAAATAATAGTTCCTGTTGATAGCTGCATCGTATTCAATAAGTTGCGATTGTTCAGTATTTGCGATTTGGAGAAGTGACAGCATTGATTCGGTTTGGTTTGAATTTAATTTTACTCGTTTTTTGAAGCCTTCGCATAAAGATATTTAGGTGTTACTCTAACAAGATCATGGGACTTTAACTCAGTTTGTTCATGTTGCCACGTGCTGGCCTTTTTTTAGAGGTAGACAAAATATCTAGAATTGATCAAGAAAGTGTAAATTAGAAAGAAAAAAAAATCAGACGAAAAACGAGGTACTTTCAATTTTACATGTTTCTTGTATTTATTTGTATAATGATCACAATTCAGTTTCTCTACATGTTTAATAGCAATGAACCTTAGGTGTAAATATATGAAAATAATCTTTAGGCTAATTTGTCATTAAATCTTGTGTCCTTACCCTTGGTTTAGCTTGTGTATGCCCATGGATTTATCCATGCACGATATTAAGTCAAAATCAATTAAATTTTGTCTATCAAGAATCTTTTTACCGCCCTTTTAAAAACCAACATAGTGAAAATAAAAAATCCTGAATATATTTTCGTGATTATAGATGATCAGTGACCATCTCCAGGCTTCTTAGGTTGCTTATTCGATGAATAAAAACCATACCCCTAATCGATGGAGCGGTTTAGCTGTATTCTTTAGAAAAGATATCTTCAACAATGGTCTTGTACCACTATACCATTATAATTTAGTGTTTGTATACTAATTGAATGGATAGGGACATATTGCAAAGCCTCGCTTTCGTGCTCTACAGAGTGGATGTGTTTTTGTCTAATATGCTAGCAGGGGGAACAAAAATACCAATTCGCAGAAAACATAAAAAATCACAAATAGCATGTCAATTAAGGTTTAACAAACATTTATTGAAAGTAATTTTCTGGGCTATTATGCTCTCTCTTCAAGGTGTTTGTGTGTGTTATTAAGTGGCATTTAAGGATATGAAAATGAGTGGCACGAATTGTGAATTGTTTGGCGAAATTAATGTTGGGAGGGACCAGGGACTTTATGCAAGACTGTCAAATGTCAAAGTTCTTTCAAATATGACTTTTTAATGAAGGAATATAGAATTTACTTCAGGACTTAATAAAGAGTTGAAGTATGTTACGTTTGACTGCGACTGCAATTTATTTCTTTTATAACATGTATGTTGGTTTCATGCATTCACCGGGTTATTTCTAATGACTTTACAAATTTTGCATTCGTTCGACTCGTTTGTAGAACTAGACTCTGCGCGAGGGTAATGACTTTAAGTTGACTATTCTATTCATCCTTACAACCGCCACGGAATTATTGACGCTCCCTTTATAATATATTTTCAACTCTATCAATTCTCTCAAAAGAATATGTTAAAAATGATCACGATTCGAGATCATCTTTAAGAATATGATACGGAAGTGTGACATTTAAAGATACTCGCACTAAAGTTAGTGTCTGTTTGTATATTAAATGTACGACAAAAATGACATCATCCTTCCCAATCCTTATTTAGGCCTGCGGTTTCTGAAGATTGATCTTTATAAACATATTTCAAACAAAAAGAGTTGGTTCAGTAGATTCTGATGTACGCTTTCATTTATGATCTGTTCGTATGGAGTAACGTAATGCGGTTACAGTCGGTATGCAATTAAATCATGATCTATACTTTCTTCTCCAAATCATAACTGCATTGACACTGTGAATGTGGTGGTCATTCGGTACTCAATAGCTCTAATTTCAGGTATTTGCGAATGCATTGTTTGGTATTCTGATACCTATCGTTTGTCATCTCTTCAAACGGATATTGAAAAAGAGGAGGTTGCTCAATGCGGACATTACCAGCCTTGATGATGCTGAACCATGAGATAAGGGGCCAGTTATATAAAGATGAATCTCTCAAAGGAGTGAAGTCAAACAAATGTACATGTCTAGAAAGCGTAGGTCACGTTTAAAGGGTTTTTTGATTTAATATATTTAGATTAACGACATCAGTGTAGGACGAAAGAATTGTTTCTCATGTATACGAGGGTTATGCCAGGTGTTTATGATAACATCCAACTTACCGATTAGCACCTATGTTTTACATCATGTCGATATTGATTTCTCTAACTGTACTATTTACACAAAGGATCGAAGCATATCAGGAATACTATATACAGGGTCATCTCAGGCATGTCCGTTAACTTTTCCAATATACAGATATACAACCAACATTTCCTCACATAATTGCTATTTTAGTGTTAATAAATCAAGAAGAACAAAAGCATAACATGACAACCGACTCCATCGTGGATTGTTATAAATTGTTAAAAGTGAAAGACCGATGGATACGAACTCAGGCTTTCTATATGGGTGTGGTTTTGCGGCTCTCTAGCGTCACAATTTATATTTATCATTTTTCTTTTTCCTCTAGTTCTCAATATCTTCTTGTTCTAAATACTTATAGTACAGGCTAGGGACATTCCAGTGAGGCCTCTTTCTATGACATACCCCCGCACCCGGTATAACAAGACGTATGTGGTACCATTTTGTTCGGTATGATGTGAAGTTTTCAGAAACCAATTTTGACATTTTCAAATATGGGTCAGATTCCAGATAATTAGCGTAATGTTACATAATTTATTGTTTTCTATGTTTTTATATTTTCAAGGTTTAAAACAGCTATGGTTAGGTTTTTATCAAAGTATAACAACAGATAATGGTGGTAATGCTTTCAGAAAAAATTGATGACAAAATTTTAAGAAATTTAAAATCAATATTAATCATAATTATGTAATTATTATGTAATAATGTTAAAAAATTTGAAATTAGACGTTGCAAGACACGCTTTAATGCAATAAACTGGTTAAACTTCACCAAATACAAAAAATGAATAAAAGGATGTGATAGCACAATTTTATTTCCACAATTTGTAAACATAATTAATATGAGGATATAATATTATGTAATATATACAGACTTATAGATTTTCAGTATCTGTTTGCCATACCACAGTAATCATTTTATCAGAGTCACTATGCAGAGCTTATGGCCATCCAGATAGGATGGTCTTGCTGAATGCATTCAACAAAAGGTTATGTGTAGCTAGTTTATTTAATACTTTGTTATCCCACCAAACGAAGGGAGGGATATACAAAAGCCACTCGTCTGTCCGTAAGTATGCTTGGGTGATTACATAAATACCGATTGACATATTTGATTCAAATTGTATAGGCTTATGCCTTATGGATGTAGGACCTCTGCTGGAGAAGGAATTATCAATATGACTGCTCATATGGCCACCATTTGTGTAAAAATACAAAAAAATCTCAGTGGTATTGAGAAACCTGTCGATGATGGAAATATTGGTTTTATAAGTGGATGCTGCAATCAATAACTTTGATCAAATTGAAGACACTATTGATTTGAAGGGATCAACACATGCTATGGCCATGGTCTTGTATAAATGATAAGAAAATAACAATGATAACAAGGAGCAGAACAGAAAAAACAAGACTTCTCTGGAAGACACAGATATATGTAACTATGAAAACCAAAGGTTGATGAGTTAAACCAAAAGTGACACCAACACCGAATCCCATTTCATCAAAAGAAAATATAGAAATGATGACAAAGTACAGTTCATACCACAGTACAATCAAATCTGACCTGATGTGGAGACTTGTGAGGCATATGAAACAATCAGAAGGCCGAAAGAAGGCCATTTACAGGATGGTAAAAAAACTTACACCATTTTTCTCATATCTTTGTCATTTTAAGAACTGATATTTTACACATTTGTACATAATTCAATTTCCTACCAGCCCACTATATTTCATGACCATCAGATTGATTACAGCACAATGTTACAGCACTTTAAAGAACATGCCCCAGTGGCCACTATTGTGCTGTCAGCAAACCTGCACATGTAGTCCAAAATGTCTCTACTTGTGGGGAAACGGCAACGATAAAGTGTATGAGAATGACCTCAGGACAATTGCAGACCTCAAAAGTAAGATCATTAGTGTTATTCAGGCCATATCTGCTGAAGAATGTATTTGGATCATTGACAACTGTGCAGGTTTGACAACAGCGTGATAATGCCCAAACCTGAAGCATGTTGTTTAAAGTGCTGTTGTATGATAGTGAATGATGTACAAATGTGTGAAATATGAGAGAGTAATATTTTAAAATGACAAAGATATGAGGAAAATGCAAGGTTTCCATTTTTTGACCACCCTGTACAACAAAGCACAAAAGATTCTATTCAACCATCTCGTGTATAGAATATGACAATGAGTTGGAAATATGCACTTAACAGCAACCCTAGCCTTATTTCCAGGATTGTTGAACTGTATAGTGAATCGAGATGGCAAGTGAAGCATGTTTCTGGCTGATGTTTAAGTCTGTAGAAGATTTTTGTTAAAATCTGTAAAAAAAACAGGTCTATCAGGGAGGTGGTAAAGTCACATTGTCACATCGCCAGCGACTATGCAGAATCTGTTAGAAATCTGTACATTCAACACAAAAACCTCATGAAGAATGCCAACCAAAGCGAGTCGAAAAGGATGAAGATGTGCGCAAGATATGTAGTCTTGTAGGTCCAAATTATAGATGGTTTCTTAGGAATGGTAAAATAAGGCAAATCTTGCTAATTTCTAACAAAATGTGCAAGTCGGGTGTGCAAAATGCGAAAAAAGTGATAAATCAATCATCTTAGCTGGACGTTTTCAAAAAAGGGTGAAGGCTAATGACCATAACAACAACTGGTTCTTACAGTGCAGAGTATACATGGAAGCATGTCTTGATGAGGCAGATACTCTTATGATTTACCATGTAATACAAAGGTCAAAGACAGCTAAGTAAGAATAAGAGAAATTGTTCGATGCAGTGATGCTGATGTGTTGGTCATGTTTTTGTACTACTACCACACAGTTCTTTACATCGTCACATGATATATTCATGCACGGTGGCCATGGGTCAAAGCAGCGCTTCATCAATTCACAGAATATGAGAAAACTTGGTGAAATGTTTTGCAAATCATTATCAGCAGCTCACACCCTTATAGCTGTGACACTACCTGTTCATTTGCTAAAATTGGGGATATATTACACAAAATTAATCAAGAACATCGATCACCTCAGCAATTTATGCAAGCTTAGATCAGATGAGCATCTACAATGTGAGAGCCATGTAGATGACAAGAAGACAATGACATTGGATGACTGATGCTTTATTTTGGCATCCACAACTGACAAGCCTGCATCTGCAATGTTACTAACAAAAGATGCTTTAAACAACATCTTCTACCAGCACATCTCCAATGTCAAATCTGGACAAAGTGCTCACACAGCAAAGCCCAAACTTTGGAAACCAGAAGGCAATGAATGCTACTTTATTGATGGAAGTCTGGTTCCTAAGATGATTTTGAGAGCATCCACCCCCATTGAATTAAGGCATCTTACCCAAATCTATTGTAAAGATGGATTTCACACTAATCAGGCTTGTAGATGCCTACTTGCAGGATTATTGTGCATGTCTATCTGTTCCCGTGAGGTGGGTATTTGCCAAAACACAATGATGGTTGAGGAAAAACCATATCCAGATGTTTAGAATAATGATGTTTGAAATAATCATATCATCATATTATATAATGATTCTATTGAAAGATGTAAGCCCTTATATGTAAAAATTGATATTTATCATGTTTAAAATGATCATAACAGTTACCTGATTTTTATATGCATGAATATTTGGATAAGTATATCTGATTAAATATTTAATGATATTATCATTGTGTCTTAATACACCATTCACGTACTGTTATTTGCTGCTACATATGCATGGCATATATTGTTTACAATGAGATTAAGTCTTTTTATAAAGGTTTGTACTCATAATAAGTTATTATTGCTTGAATTGGTTTAGCACATGGCGTTTATATCATTTAGAACAAAAATTCTGTTATCTTAAAAACGAAAACAATTCAAATTGTAATTTTACTCATAAAACAATGGAAATTATGTAATAATTACATAATTCTAAGTCCAAAGTATTTTTGATAATTATCAAAATTTATTTTAAAGTATATACACAATTAATATTTGTTTAGCTCATGATTTCTTTTCATTATTTCCTTTAAAAATGGTTTACAAAAAATGCTATGTCATAATAATAGATTACATAACATTATGTCATTTTTATCGGATCTGACCCATATTTCAATCTGTCAAAATTGGTTTTTGTAATGTACTCAACAAGACGAACAATTTGATACCCATGACGACTTGTTATACTGGGTGCGGGGGTCAAGTTGATATTTGGCTCATAGGTAGCCTGCACTATTAATGCATATGTAGACAGGGTTTGGACGACAGAGTATACTAAAGTGAATATTAATTTCTTTATAGAAACACAGGTGCACCAAAGCAGACTAATTTGATATGGAATGAGGAAGGTGTGTATCACGTACCATGGGGTCTTCGTGTCTTCATATCAGATTTACTCCGATAAAATAATTGGTATCAAGAGAGCTAGGCACCAATGACGTGTTTAATTCATGACTCTGAAACATGTTTATGTTTTTTACTAATGATTGCTTGGTTGACAGAAGGTATACAATATATTAATAATAATTAGCATTAACACAGCCCAATACCCAAAAAGCAAAGATAAACGTCCTGTCGTCAGTTCAAAGTGTGACAATCGGAGATGTGACCCAAACAATGGTAATGTGTTATATGCTCAGACTAGCTCCTAGGCATTGTTTCCTCCTAAAAAATTCTTGGGAGCCAGGTTCTATATATAGTAAATGGCGGCATTTTGCTTAAAATATGCTTAAAGTACATATATATAACCACTTTAAAGAACTACGTGCACGCACTTATGGATATAATTCCTGACATTCTTTAAGGATACAAAATCAAACATAATGTTTGCTGACTGAGGCATTGAGCACACACCCAACTTCTTAGGCCTGACGAGTATCTAGAATCTAAGTGTAAAGCTTACAATCATATTTGATTCATTGCAGTATTTCTTATATTGAACTGAAAAACTCAATTTTCAAGTTGCTGAGCGCGAGACTGAAATCAAGTCACACCATATTAATTGCATTTGAATTAGTTTCATCATTGGAATTGAACTTCAAAATAAATTAAAAACACCATATTTCTAAAAATTAAATCAATCTGTACAACAGCACCTTGCTTGACTGGAAACAGCTGTGGTACACTTGCTATTGATCAGCTCACTATTAATCCATAATTCTAGTGATAACAAACATGGTAAATTGCTTATTTAGTTCATTGTCATCACTACTTGCACTTTCTGACACGGATTCTGAATCATTATATTGAAACAGGATAAAATCCCTTTCAATTCCAAAAGCAATGTATCCTATATCAGCGTCGACTTCCCCGTCCCCTCAAAAAGCCACACCCTAGTTCTTCCCTTTTAAACATACATCTCTCATTTAGAGTAGAAATAGGCAAACGTAACAATATCGATCATTTCGGTAAATGAAAAATCAAACCCATTATCTCTTATAAATTTTATATACATTTTACTATGTTATCTAAAATTGTCAAACATTTGTCAATGACTTACCGTTTAACTGTTCTATCTTCGGTGTCTCGATGGTTAATGCTCAAAAGTACGAAGTTATTGTTATACAGTTTATGTCCATTGGCAAAATATTATTTTTCTAATATGTCCTTTTTAACGTTTACTGGTAATAATATTCCGAAGGTATGTCTTTCATTGAATCTTTTTATATATCCTGATATGTGTCCTGACTGTAGCCGATAATATCTCCATACAGTTTGAATTTCAACATATAATTGATTTCTCAGTCCACTTTCATTCGTATATAAACCCTTTTCAGTCTTTTAGGAAGTTCAACAATTTTTGATGAATGACTACTGAAGAATGTTTACCTTTTATTATAAGCTATTCAGTTTGTGTATAATAGGATTTTTCAATTCATATTCATGTTTTTGTTAGATCCCACCCACTTTCCTTATATGGCAATATCCGTTTAATTTGCATGATAAAAACAGCAATCTGACGGTTAAAACATGATCAGATAAACAGAAATCTCTCGAATAAAAATATTTCGTCAATGTTTTTCGCGATATGTTTAGCCGCCGAATCAATATTAGAATGTGGATGTCTATGTGACCCTTTTGCGTGAATAACATGATCTCGGATCGTCAGGGGATGATGATATATGGTTTATAGAAAGAAGTACAAATCCCCAGACACAAGGCATATCAAACCAGCTTATTACAAGTATAACACGTAATATATCGAAAGCTAGTAAATCCGCTAAAAGAACTTTTCCGAACACGTATGAAACCGAACTAGAAAATGGACTTTTGCATGGGAATTGTTGAGATAAATCTTAATCAAAAATTGATTCATTGAGATGTCTCCGGTAAATTCTGTATCGATGAATCACTGTGTCTTGAAAATATACCTGTGATTAATGTTGTCATGGCAACCCGTGCTATAAGTTCATATCGTGATGAGTATCTAAATTGTCTCGTCTTTCCAATTTCTTAATTGGCTGGGATAACATTCCCACATCATGAGATATCATGGCCTTCTATTAGCTTCACACTACATATTTCTGGTTGAAGACAGAAAAGGAGATGTGATGAGTATCAGAATGACATTCACATACAGTGAGTTGGAGTTGAGACCAGCATAAAATATATATATTAATTTATGTTAGTCTCAGGTTAGAGTAATGTATCCTTTGGCGATATACATACTTGTTAGGCAATTAGATTATGAGGTTTTGAATTACTTAATTGGCAATAATGCCCGAATGCAATGAGTCTGTTATGCTTTGAAATGTCGACTATGGGATTATCATTCACATTGAATCACATGATTAACATGTGAAACATTCTTTAAATTTTGAAGTTCGATAACATTAATTCACCAAATGACTTTGAGCTGGTATATTCATTTAATGATGCTACAATACAAGCATTAATACAAAATTTGAGCCAAAAGAAAGATCCCGTGGTCATGTTGTAAATGTTGCCAAATCAGCCACTGCAGCTGGGTGGATATACAGTATATTACATTTATATATTTTATTAAAATGTCACCTATTGTACAAAATAGCCAGCCCAAACTGAGCTCATGAGATACATTAAACATTTAATTATTAATCTTATATGTGTGATTCGTTTTTATATTAAAAATGCAGTTCAAATAGTTTGCAGATTTTTTAACAATACTTATACAATACAAAATTTATAAATGATTCAATATTTGGTGTTAAAACAAGTCTCTCTGTTTCACAGGCCTTACATTCAAATAAAAAATGTTTCTCATCTTCAACTTTGTTTAATTTGCAAACATGGCACAGTCTGTCTTGTATTGGTGTTTTTCTTGGTTGTGAGTATCTCCCAGTCTCTATTGCTAGTGGTAGGATGCCACTCCTCAGTTGTGCTATCAGTGAACGTTGTGACAATGTTAGTTGACACAAATTTCAGTTGTTTCACTTTTGAAAGTGATATGTGCGCAATTTACAGATTTATCTTGTGAAGTAATATTTCTTTTCCAGTTTTCTGTGTGGTTTGATAAAATTCTTGATTTAGCTGTAGCCAATCTGATTGTTTCCATTTTAGAATGTTTTGGGCTCATATCATTCCTCTTAATGTCTTTTTCTAAAAATGCTCAAAGTGCACAGTTTATTTGACGAAAACTGAAGATTTTTACAATAATGCATTCAATTGTTTGTAAATATCAATTGTTTGCTAGATCAATCATGCATATTGTTTGCAATTTTGTCACCCCTATAGATCTGATTCTGCTTATTTTCCAATACAATCAATTTTGCTAAGCTAAAATGTTGAAGTATCTATTCAATTCTCCAAAACCCCATTAAGATCGCACCTCCACGCATTTTTCAAAATATAAAACGACCACGTTACAGTTTTAATTTATTACATCAATAGATTTGGGTACTGTATGCAACAAGTAGATCGGTATTGAGTCTTATTTGGAAGATATAAATTTCGGTCACTAAACTTAAGCTGAAAACAATGGATAACATGGGAAAATAACATCATGGGATGTGTCGTCTCCCCCTCCCCTTTCAAAAACTGAAAAGTAAAATTCATAAGGTTAGGTCTTTTTCGAATTAATATCTTTATTTTAAAACATCTACAACAGTACAAGTTGACCTTGGGTTTAAGAGATGACCTTTTGACACTTGATTTTAGATTTGACCTATATTTGACCTTCAAATGGTCATATACATCATAAGATTACCTTCAATCTTGATGTTTAGTTAATAACTGGATACAAATAGAGAGACATATAACATAGATAACATAACATAAAATAACATAAAAACGTGTAACTTAACCTCCGCATTACAGTATTCTTTCAAAGCATTTTTCTTACTTTACAGCTAGATTAAGGTAATGATTAAGTCTTATATCTCGGTCAAATGTCAAAATCGAGGTCAAACAAAGTTCGACACTATACTTCAATATTTTTGTTTGAAAGGTCCACATAAATATTAGTATGCTCTTTGTGTCAGCTTTTTACTGCATAGTTTAGAGTTGCACATAAGATTCTGATCGAAATATAGGCCTATGCCTGAGATGCTATTAATGAAGTATGGATTTTCAATAAAATAAAAGACTATGAAAATGAGCACACAATGACATCATACAACATACACACATATAATAGTGACCAATAGCCCCATTCCAAAGGGCTGAAATGAGGTTATTAGTTGAGAACTTAGTACAAACTCATTATTCACCCTATGGCTTGGCACTATGGCTCCATCTATTGAAATCAAGTCAAGTCAAATGTACATGTAAGCCTTCTAAACTAGTACTGACACCCTGAGAACAGGAGTCGCAAGATGGTAATAATAGAAATACATTTGGAACAAAATATTACATAATACACTGTGCAGAAAACAAGTAATGTATGGATTCTGAAACAAATGCAGTCAATACTTTATGGTTAAACAAAAGAAATACCCTGTGGAAAACTGCTAAGACTAGTAAAAGGTTGACAGGAATCAACACTTGCAGTTCTACAATAAAATTAAAAATCCATTTGCAGTTCTGAAAAAATCAAGAAAACTTGGATATTTCAAATTCACCCCTGTCCAGATATTTTGGTGCAGGGTAACACAAAAAGTAGCCCATGGATTATTTTGATTAATTTCTTATCCCAATTAAATCTGTGTGTAACAAAATTAAAACACTATAAAAAGTGTATTTCCATAATGCTATCCATTAGAAATCTCATGAATATTGCAAAGAACTTCTTAAATTGATCATCACTATTCCAATATTAACATCAACGACATGATATGACATCAAATAATTTAGCCTTCTTTGTCACACACAGAGTGTACAGGGTGTCAAATAAATATGTCATCCCCCTTAATTTCAAGAGAATGAACTTTTGTGCACAAAAGTGCATCTAGTTGAGCTAGTCATCTGAGACTTCTTGTGGAGTTGCTCTGTGAACCTAGTTTTGATGTGCTAAAGAACAATTCAGATATGTAGACAAAAAGGTTATGCAACATTATGTGGATGTTGAAGATAAGGAGGGGAGGACATATTTATTTGACACCCTGTAGATAAAGATTATAAGTGCAGAACTTATAAGAGATCAAGAGGCCTACATTTTAGGGTTACACTGTTTAATTATATGTTTACACACTGTAGTTCTAGTTTTCATAACAGTTCAATGACATATTTCTCATATGTAGAAACATATCAAGGAGGATTGCTCCCAGGATCGACACTCGATATCTTCCAACAATGAAAACGTCGAAATGTCGTTATTTTCAACCGACTATAAATTCAAAATAAACAGTCCAAAAGATTCGAACCAATATCTCAATCATTTCTTGTGAGTTTTGGAATTTTTTGTTAGAAAATAAGACCAAAATTCACGATTCAAATGTTTAAGTGAACAAAATGGTGGCTGTTTGAATTCGAATTTTGTATCACGACATGCCTATTTATGGGACAGAATATCGATGTTGCACTCTGGGAGCCAATCCTCCTTGAGTACATATCATTAGTGGTGGGACTCGTGTGAATTATCCTACTCGAGTAGAGGCTCTTGAACACTCGATTTATTCGCGATTAAAATGAATGATTTTGGAAAAAAGTTCAGAAAAACTTTCTTCGGAAAGTTACAAACTTTCACTTCCGGTAGCAATGTTTTCAAGTGTTCTCGGCTCAACCTACCTTGAATAACTCCAACATACCCATCAAATTATTCAAATAGAATAACTCAATACACTTTATATGTTCTTGTTTTGCATTGAAAAGTAAATAATTTAGCTTACTTCGGTCCAAAGCCTTCTCTATATTCCGGCTTTGAGGAGGAAGATTGAGCTGCCTTAGTATTATAAATATTGTAAATCATTGTGTCACACGCACAGTAAATATGGCATAATAATATGAAATATACCTTTATGTATAGATTTGAAGAACATCAGCTCACATCCCCGTCTGAATCTATTGTTATATTTGATTTCTTTAAGCGAGAATAATTTCAAATGTTATTCACGTCCAGAACCGGAAGCCATTTTTAGCTACAGCGAGAAAATTTCACCATGTGTCAAAACTCCGAAATGAAATTTTGAAATATCTAAATCCAGACAAACAACGCTTCATCCTAAATATGATTAATATTCTTAAAAATATTTATAAAATTTATTAAAAATGAGTTCTAGGTGCGTGTAGCACATTACATACGAAATCAATGAAGTTTCGTCTAGCTGTAAGCTAGAGACTCGAGTAAAATTTAGCAATTTACGCTAATTGGTTTGACCTCGTTAAATATTGCATTGCACATGCGCAACCGGATGTAATCAATAAATAAAAACAAACACGAGAAAGCCTATCGTATTTGATTTATTATTTCAGTTAAGGTATCAAACTACAATGCTATATATTAAGGAAGGCATCATTGTTAAACATTGTACAGAAATGTTGTACATTGGATGTGTTTTTTTACGTAAATTGCGGTTGAAAGGTGGGTAAATCACATTTTCTTCATCATTTTTTTCATTTTTTTTTCAATTCGAGTCAGAATTTACCAATCGATGAATCGTATTTACAGGGTTTGGCGAGTAGTATTCGAGTCCACGAGTCAATCGTTGCTCCACTACATATCATGATTGACTTTGCAACTGTGAGAAATAATGTTTCAATCTAGCCAGCTCCTTGTTAGCTCAATAAATATTGACAAGACTGGAATAGTCTTGTATTTTGAGTGATTTGGAGTGACAGCATGCCTTGACCAATGTTTCCTATATTGACCACGCTACCTACACATGAAAATTCATCAAGATTCCATGAAAATCAGGATAATTATTCCCTGAAAATAGGTTTGTATTCTTTTATGTCATCCTCTATCTGATTTATACTTAAAAAGAGAGACTCCTTATTGATCATATATTCTCTAAAGTTCAGCTAGCACATAATGTGAACGTATAATGTTATCCACTGACACATCCATTGTAAAGCCATGTAAAAGCAAAGTTGCTTTGTATAATAATCACAGTCTGTCTTAATATTATCATTCACTTGCAGCATCACTGCTACATCAGTGTCATGTTAATAATAATTAATCATTAATCTTCCAAAATCAGGACTGTGATCCTGATCCTATACTGTATGCAATTTAATGTTGACTTTGAAACTTAGTAAGTACATGTATGGACTGATTCAATTCTCTCACAAGTCCAAAGAGTAAGCCACAACTGTTACAAAAAGGATACCTGGTCGCTGGTCTCCTGAGATAGTTGCATTACAATAAACATCTATATTACATGTCCTTCAAGTCTTCATAACGTGTTCTTTTTGGTGGTTCGATTCCAATTGAAGGCAAAGTTGAAGGAATGAATGGTGAAATCCATGCGATGTACCAATGATCTCCAAATACCTCAATTATGTTCTTCTTCCAGCCCAAGTCAAAGTCTCGTATATTTTTGGCTTTCTCGTACACCGTTTGTCCATTGAGTATTAACATAAGGTGGTAGGTGCATAAAACTAGTAATAAGGCACAGCCCACAACACAGAGCGCAGACATGAATGCAACACTGAATGTGAATGATTCCGCATACCCAAGCAACCAGGTAAGCATTGGTAATAGCATTGTGAAGACAGACTTAAAGGAAATACCTCCAATAATATGCCAAGTGTAGTCAAAGTTCATAATGTTACAATAGATAGCGCCAATACATAACGTAATTAGGAAGTTCATGTAGTAACGCTTATTGGAATGTCCAACACAACTGTCTGTGAAGAGGCAGTGGTGGTCCCTTGTGAGCACACATGTATCACATTCACTGCAGTGCATAGATCTTGGTGGTGCATTGTGTTCACAAACATAACAGAAGCGCCAGCCAGGCTTCAAAACACTTGGTAACATGTGACCCCTACATGTGATTTCAACTGTCATCATTTTCCAGATGCTTCCGACACAATTTATGAAGAGGGCAGTTCCACAAAATATATGTACATAAGCCCATGTTGACGATAACCCCGGATGCACAGTAGGCAGAACGACTAACAGTTCATAAAAATATATTGTTGGTAAAATTCCAACCAGAAATGCAGAGGCCACAATTCCAGACCGAGACTTCGGGAAAATGTGCTTCAGCTTCATTGTCCTTGCTGAAAAATTGTCCATACAAAGATGTTTCTCGGCTTGTTCGTAATTTGCTCCTAAATGCAGAAGAATGGTCTAATTACGAGAAATATAACATTATACAGATCTAAGTTTTCGAAAGATTCCTGACCTTGGAACACCTTCTCTATAATTCACTTGAAATTATGTATTTAACCATCACATAAAAGAACCAGATATTTTGTAAGATTAAAAAAGTTACAACTTATCTCGTTATAGCATCATTAATACATATTTTTAGGTCCATTGTGTTGATTTTGTACAAAAGAATAATGGGAATGTGTATTTCGCTATAGCGACTCAACTGTTCTCGCTTTACTTGGGTCATGAAGAGGGAGGATTAATCCCGGGGTTCAAAAGCCCATTTAAACATGTTAAAAGAGACATATGTCTATCAAATCTGTATTGAGGAGACACCGTCGCTGATTGGTCAAATCGTCAAATAAATGAAGTCATTCAATGGCGGTTTCAAGATTTTCTTGACACACTTCGAATAACATTATGTTAAGATTAATTTTGGCGTGTAATCAATATCATAGCTTGTAAGATATAGCACGGAAGAAAAAGCCTGGAATCACGCTAACAACGCTAACAACGATTAAAACATCACAACGACGTGTTGCATTCGTAAAGTAGCCGGTGAAAATTCTGACAAACGAAGGTGGTAAGCAAAAGACAGAATTACATGTATAATGTCTGTCACCTCATACCTAAAGCTAGAGTTTTCCCTCCTCTTGGTTATATGCTAAACTACAGAAGGCTCTCCAAGAGGGGACAGTGAGGTTGCTTAATTTGTCAATATTTTGTCTGATTTATTCCTTTTTAGTTAATTCTTAGGAGTATTCCTTTTAGATAAAGTAGAAAACAATATTTTCCCGATAGTTTTTTTATACATAAAGGATGAGTGGCTTTAAGACCCAATATTATCCCCCAAGATATTTAGAAAAAAGTTGTAGAGGATATCAAAGAAGAGACTTTGTTTGATAACCAGATCCCAAAATTAGGTCATTCTGACATTTATATTTCAAAATATAGGTCATTCTATTAAGTTAAACGTGTATAAAATGACCTTTTCAAGGAAAAATCACTTTTTCACATCATTATTGTCAAAGTAATCATTATTTTCAGTCATTTAAGACTTTTTAATTGATCCTGTTGCTATTATCTTACATAAAAGTGACTATAACAAGTCAAAAATACAAACTTTGGCAAAATATAGAATAGTGATCTTCTTTATACTTCATTTAGAACAATTGTCTACAAAAAAAGTTTGCGAAACTATGCCAGAAAAGAATATTGAGTTTTTTTTAAAATTTACATCACAATGAGAAAGACCAAGGGGCAACATTTAAAAACACATGAAGTAATTAAGAAGTCAAAAATGAATATCAATCAATAATATATTGATCTGCTTCCTTGAGATCATTTGCAAATATGCAGTTTGTGGCAGTAAAATACTGAATTTATTATTTCACATCACAGTGAGGAAGCAAAAAGAGCAACATTTGAAAACACATGGACTTTACATAACTGTTGATGAGCACATTCATGTGTTTGTTCATTAGAATAAGAGATTCTCTGAGCTATCATCATCTTCTTCAGATGACAACATTTCATACATATCTTTTGATTTTAAAATGTCAAACTTCGTGCATTTCTTTTTGCTTTTATACCGCTTGTGCCTTACAACCCTACTCCCAACAAGGCATGTACAACACCATCCAGTGATTGCATCAATACTATTACATACATCTGGATCTGGGTTATACTCCACCCATGTATAATGAGATTTAGAGGACGCAAACCGATTACTGGACTTTTACACAAATTAGGCCATATGTATCTTTTTTAACAATGATGGTTTATTTCCCATCTACTTGAAGATGGTCATCTGTGCACCGTTTAAATTGGTTGGCTTGATCTCAAGAGAGTCTAATATGATTTAGATGTAACCCTCTTGGCTCCATACAGGGGGTACTGGGAGATTGCAGTTCACTCATGCAGTTCCCTTTGCTTTTGGGCATTTTATTAGCAAATGTTTTTTCCGCCTACTGATTGTGACTTACAGTATATTTCTTCTGTACGATAAAGTTGAGCTATATTTCTAAATATGAACATTGGTATGATCAGCCAGTGAACTGTGATAATATAAAAAGATTATTCATACGCAAAACATCAAGATAAAATGATTGTACAGCAAATTAAAAATCATCTCATATGAATGTATTGAAAGGAATTGCATGTTATTATGTTGCTTAGAGCCATGGTGAAGATATATGCTTCTCAAGAGGTCATGCTCCAGTGCAAGCATACATATTAGTTCATGAAAAGATCATATGAATAAAGAAAATATACTCAAATATATAAAACACAACTGTCACAATCATTCTAAGGATTTTCAAAATGGCTGACATCATTTTATTTCATGCTGAAAATTGCAGAAATGTTCCATTTTTGCACAACATTTGGTCCTTACCTAGATTTTTACATATCTCAAGAAGTACCTGAAGTACACTTTTCCCCCAATACATATAATTTTCGAGGTAAGAACCAAGTGTTATATGAACAAGATTTTGGAGCTAAAGCATGTATGGCATACATCATTTTTTCTTCAGAAAGCATTATACTGTGCATCGAAATCAAATTTGCCAGCATAGTACTCAATAGACATGAGTAGAATGATTCCCGTTGACACCAACGTGAAATAGCATATCTCCCGTTCTAAATACGAAACTAAATCTGATCGAGTGTCTGAAGTAGACCACTTAGCGCTTGTTTTGTACGCATGCTACATACTTTACTGTTTCGATTCATTGGCTTTGAGTTCACGATTACGTTGTGAAAAATATCGCTAGCTTAAACTCTCTAATAAGGTTCTAATCGCAAGGTCGTTTGACGACTACGTATGAATTGCATGATTTCTTATGGACGGTTACGTATTTGATTAGTTGATTGTACATTTGATATTTAGTGGACACTTACGTGCATGTACACCTGTCAAGTCAAGGTTGCTAGTTCTGGAAGCTTCTTTCCATGTTATTGTTATAATGGGTAAAAATTGGAATATTGAATTGCCTATATTTGTTTTCAGGACTCAAATCAAATCCGGTTGAAAAATATCTAGCAACATTTCAATTTTGGTTCACAGGCGATATATGAAATGAATCGGGGTTTCATATTTGAACGAGGATCGCGTAACCGTCCATCAATTTTTGCGTTGCCGCAAATTTAAAATACATTATTATGGCTTGAGTAGAACATATTAGGGGGTTTCCAATGCTTAATTATCCCATCGAACGAAGTTCGGAGGGATATAGGGAACGCCTCCGTCCGTCCGTCCGGGCAATAACTCAAATACCGTTGGCCTGATTTTGTTCATATTTTGTACACATTTACCCTATGGGGGTAGAAGTTCTGCTCGAAAGCTGATTTTCAAAATGGCTGCTCATTTAAAAATGGCGGCCATTTTAGTGCCGATTTTACAGTAATTTAGGTGCAATATGTAAAACTGTAATAGCAATATGTTTTAAGTGTAAAAAATTACATAGGACATCAATAAAGCTAGAAATGTAGATATTAATGAAGCACATGGCAGCCATCTTGAAAAATGGCGGCCTTTACTCGTTATTTTACGATTTTGCTGTAACTCAAGAAGTAGTGGAGCGATTTTGTTCATATTTGGGATGTGCATACTATAAGCATGGCTAACTGCCTAATGACGCTTTTGGTAGGAGGCGGCCATTTTGAAAAATGGCCGCCATTTTAACATATTTTATTATAACTCAAAAGTAGTGGAGCGATTTTGTTCATATTTGGTTTGTGAATACTATGAGCATGCCACACTGTCTAATGACACTTTTGGTAGAAGGCGGCCATTTTGAAAAATGGCCGCCATTTTAACATATTTTACTATAACTCGAAAAGTAGTGGAGCGATTTTGTTCATATTTGGTATGTGAATAATATAAGCATGGCACACTGTCTAATGACACTTTTGGTAGAAGGTGGCCATTTTGAAAAATGGCACTTTTGGTAGTAGGCGGCCATTTTAAAGTATTTTACTATAACTCGAAAAGTAGTGGAGCGATTTTGTTCATATTTGGTATGTAAATACTATAAAAAAAGCATATTACTTCTTCTGGTGACAACTTGGCTAGTGAGCAACCATTTCGAAAATGGTGGCCTTTCTTATGTGTGTTATGTTTGCTATATATTTTGTTTGTAAAAATGCCAGCCATTTCTGTTCGATGGGATTCGCTACGCTTTAGCGTTGCCGTTGTTCTTGTTGGCTTTGTATGATCGTATGCAGGAACATTTATATATACCAAGGTTGTATTAGGCAATGTAGACCATGCCCTAACGAGGGAAATAAACAAATTACTTTTTATGTAGTTTTGAATTTCAAACAGTTTTTAGCTTATTTCATGTTATCCCCGGAAATCAATTCGCAAAGACTACGGTCAAAATATACATTACTGAATGCATCACTGAATGCGACGCTTACATAAATCGTGCATGCTTTCATTGATACACAGTAGTCGAAAATAATGCACCAACCTTGGCTATCTTTTCCATCGTGGCCATTTTATTGGATAAATCAAGGGAAAGATCAATACCCGGTGATTTCAGCGGGAAGTTGCGTTTCGTTCAGTGGATGAGCTGCGCGCGCACGCATAAATGTGATTATCCAATATATTTAGGGGAGGGCTATTTGAAATAGTTTTTGGTCTCAGGCGCGACCAAGGGCTGTTGTCTTAAGGACATTTCGTTGAAAATGATCCATTCGGCTGATAATTGGTAAGAGTTTGCGATCTTATAATGTATAACTGTTACTCAGACACATATTTTGACACGATTCTGTTGGAAATAAGCTTTGAACCGAGAGATATTCACGATTGATATGCACATTTTTGATTGTGCCATTGCTTTTCCATTGCACAATCCATGTATTGATAGAAGTAACATTAATAATGCAGATTGGTTTACCTTCAATACATGGCAGACACTACATATCGGTCTATTAAATACCAGTTTGTGCCTTGAATAGTTTATATTTCTATCCACGGCCTGGAGCCTGGGTGTGTTTGTCTCTTATGTGTATGCTTGTGCATGGACTTCTAATCACTAGCAGAATTTAACATGATGCAAACTCGTCATTATAACTCATGTTGTAACATTTTGACTTCGCTGGAAAACAATAGGAATTATTTTTCTTGCCAATCAATCATGAATCACAATCAAAATTTCAGAATGATCAATCAGGCAATGGTCCAAATCAAGTTATAACATTATATGATATTCAGCAAGAAGTCCGGTAGAAATACAGAATATTTAAACATCAAAGCTGAAAGTAATTAAAAGATAATCTGTCAATTTTCTGTCTGCAAAAGAGCGTTTACATTTGACACAATAACATTTGAAATCTAGGATTCCCCAGGAAAATATGACGTCATACTAATTAGCATAAGGATTTCCCTATTGGTCTGGGTCGAGCCTTGTTCGAAAACACAATCCATAAATACATGCTAATTTCTAAGGAGATAGGAAGTGTATAACGTGTTTATCGATTTTGTTTAAAGATTTAATCAATTTATCAAATTGTTTAAGTGGATAAAGTGGTCACACTTGCTTCAATTCATAGCGTAATCGACGGATGGAAACTGACCGAATTCCCGCTATCCTACCCCGTATTACTGTAGGCTATTAAGCACAGTGACCTACAGAGGGCGCTATCACAAACAAGTACTGCACGAACCGATAAATTCCCGGGTATTGTAACGCCCTTGGATAAATCGGTGAACGCAACAGTCCAACCTCGATTTCAGAGATGGCGTAACCGTCATGCTATGACGGTGTGAATATGCCATTGATATTTACACAGCTGGTTTTCTATGGTACATATTTTAAACAAGCTGTTTCGTAAGATATTAGGAGCTAAACATGTATGACATATATCATTTTCTTCAAAATTGCCTAGCATAGTATTCAACAAACATGAGTATATGATGATTCCCGTTGACACCAACGTGAAATTGCAAAACCCCCGTTCTAAACACAAAACTGAAGCTGATCGGGTATCTGAAGTAGACTAATTATTGCTTGTTTTGTAAGCTACGTTCACACCAATGGCGCTTTGATGGCGCTTCAAAGCGGCTTGTAAAGCGGCACCAAAGCGTAACAAAGTTTGATTAAAGCGTCGGGGTCGTAATAGGTAGTAGAACAGCTCGGAGTTAAGCGGGATATTCGGCAAGAGCACTAAAAATGTAAACTGTTCAAGCTACGTTCGCACCAACGGCGCTTTGATGGCGCTTTAAAGCGGCTTGTAAAGCGGCACCAAAGCGTAACAAAGCTTGATTAAAGCGTCGGGGTAGTAATAGGTCGTAGAAAAGCTCGGAGTAAAGCGGGATAGTCTGCAAGAGCGCCAAAAAATGTTAAACTGTTTAAAATTTTTGGGCGCTCTGTTACGAATTGATTGAAGCGCCGAGAGCGTATCAAAGCTTAACAAACCGTAACAAAGCTCAACAAAGCTTGACTCAAAGCGTAGGAAAGCTTAACAGAGCTTGGTTCAAAGCGGGGACCCCAGTCTGTTCACGGTCTATTACCACTTGACACGCTTCGTTAAGATGTCTCAAGATTTGCTACGATCTGGCATGAAGATCTGACACGAGGTCAGACGCTATCATCAATATCTGACACTCTTTGTTACACTTTCATGAAGGACTCTCAAGCTTTCCAACGAATTGAGACGCTTTAATCAAGGATTGAAACGCTTTGCTGTACGCTTGACAAGTTTCCACACGCTATATCACGCCGTGCGACAAACGTCATGTCTTCTTCAGATAGGTCATGCTCTGGTCCATCTGTAATTTCTGTATCTCGTTGTTCTGCCATCGTGTTCTCGAGTCAAAGATGCAATGGTTTTATGGATCTACTGCATCTTTATATAGTTAGTTTAGTTTATATAGTTTATTATAGTGTCACAGGTTCATACATATACAATAAAATACAATACTAAAATACATTAATAAAAAAACCTCTAGCCGATGCCGGGCTAATGAGACACTTATATTATACATAAATAGCATCAATATTACAATGTTATTGCAAACGTTCCAGATTAAATGCCCTCTTTTGAAACATTTTATATAGAGAGGAAGCAATTTTCCTTTGACTAGATTTACATGTCATTATAGAGTGGAGTGTAATATTATCAACACTAAAATTATCGAATGAATCTCTTAAATATGAAAATAGGTCATTTCTGATATCTATATAATGTGTACAGTCTAACAGAAAATGTTTTTCATCTTCTACTTGGTCACTATCACATAAAAGACATTTTCTGTTGTGTAATGGAATGTTATTAAAGCGACCTGTCTCTATGGCTAACTTCAAAGTACCAGATCTAAATTCTGCCAGTATTTTTCTATGGTGTCTTGGCAAGTTTTCCTTTATAAACTGTTCAGTGCAGACACCGAATTTAAATTCCCTATATGTTCTTAATTTATTTCCATTTATAAGGTTTCCCTTGTCATTCCATATGTTATTTAAGAATGGGTCTTGACTTTGGAAGTGTAGTTGAACATTTTGGACTGTTTGTTTGATATTGATTGGTTGTTCCATTTCTAAAA
Source organism: Owenia fusiformis (assembly GCA_903813345.2). Taxonomy (NCBI): domain Eukaryota; kingdom Metazoa; phylum Annelida; class Polychaeta; order Sabellida; family Oweniidae; genus Owenia; species Owenia fusiformis. The sequence goes on from CAIIXF020000007.1 coordinate 32,363,675, forward strand.
CATGGCCCTGGTTTGCTTTTTGAATAATATTGAGCACTTTATTGTCCCAGCTTGATTTTCTCCTTATTGACCAGCTATGTACCTTAAAGTTAATTCTATTATGGTCTGTATTCTTTAATCTGAGGAATAGCCTAACACATTGGAGTTTTTGTTTATTTATAGGTAGCTCCCAGCCCAGGTCTCCTCGGACTGCTTCATTGTTTGTCCTTGAGCCTACTCCTAAATAAAACTTCCCTGCTCTAGCCTGGATCTTGTTGAGACACTTATGCTCAGTAAGCCCTATGATAGATGTCCCATAGTTAATGATTGGTTGCACTAGTGTATCATAGAGCTTATCAAAAACATCAAAGTCCATATCTCCAAAGTGTTTTGCTTTTGCTATAATAACACCCAAGGCTCTGTTTGCTGATTTTGCTATTTCTTGTGCTGTGTGTTGGGATTCTACATGTTCATTAATCCACAATCCAAGATATTTGTAAGTATTAGCATATGTAAGCTCTATGTTACCACATGTAAAATTAAAATTACACCTAGGGGTGGATTTTGGCCTGTAGTGCACAATTTTTGATTTATCAGCATTAATTATCATTCTCCATTTCAGACACCACTGGCTAAGTACATTAAGCATATAGTCATTGGATCAAAAGCGGCATGGAATCGGCGATCTCGACATTTTCCAATGCGTGACAGAGCTTAACAGATGCAATCGTATCAGAGCCTGATTTAAAGCGTCATAATCGCATCAAAGCGTAATAATGCTTATCAAAGCTTATCAAAGCGTGATTTCAAGCGTAACAAAGCCTGATCAAAGCGGGATCAAAGCGTGGGGAACCTTTTTAGAGCTATGTTAAGCTTTCCTACGTTTTGGATCAAGCTTTTCTGAGCTTTGTTAAAGTGTCTCACATATTCGATCAAAATTTGCCATGCAAACATGTTAGTCTACTTTACTGCCCCCCCTTGCTGTAACAAGGAACCCAAAACACATTAAAACGTAAACATAAACCAATTAGTCACTTCACTATGAAAGTGGGGGTGTTAGCAAATGTATATTAGGCCATAAGAAGTAGATTCTTTGTTTTGCGTCCTGGCAAAATCCAAATCATGCAAGGGTACAAGGAAAACAAACACAAACTCAAGAAGAAAGAAAAACTTGTTTGCTGAGAAATATATACATTTTAGGGGCATAAAAAGGATGACATCCCAATTTGCAGTGATTACAAACACATATCTATACATTTGATACAATATATAAAAATATAGCTATTATTCAAGGGTAAAAAATAAGAAAAAACACAATGTATGTCAAATAATTATAACACTGTCAATTTTGACGCACATCAAATTATCCGCCATTTCATCTGATTCTGAAATGCGATGGTACTTTCAGACCCTTGTGATTGCTATTTGGATGTGTTTTTTCTGATTTACTCAAAATCGTGCAAGCAAGGGGACGCAAAACAGAGGATCTACTTCTTATGGCCTTAGCAGAATACGCTGTGTGCATGGACTAACACAATATCAGTGGTCATTTACTGTGTCAACTTAGTAACCCTTGCATATCGTGCTCACTCAAGTATTGAATAATTTTTTATGATCTAAATGTTTTTGGTTTATAAAAAAAAGTGATATATTTTAGTTAGAAATACATTAATAATATATTCATTCAAACAGCACTAGAATGCGGGAAGAAAGAGCAATGGTGACAAAATGTAGACAGAATTTTCCGTAAGGGTTTCAAACATTTCTGGACACAATCATACATGTATATAGTGTACTGTTATTTTTAGTGCTGTATTTATAGATATAATTTCACGTATTAAAATCATATTTTCCAGCAATGACTTCAAATCCGGAACCACACCCATATCACATTTTCTTCAATAACTCCAAACATGTGTAAACATTGACCATGTGCATATAAATTCAGATTTCACGAGCTCTTTCATATTCGAGTACCTCATACACCCCTGCATGGATTTGAGTTGGATTCGCCTTTTATACGTGAGCCGACACACTCGCAAACGCTGATTGGATAAAGATTGCGAGAATCTTTAAGCTTTGATACGCTCCAAGGAGGATTGGAAGCCAGGGTTCCAACTCGATATTCTTTAATCTCCACGCATGCGTCATTTGCTATTCGTGTCTGTATAATTTGTACGACTGCATGGAGAATGACTCGATACTCTCCAACAAAGCTATCGCTAGGTGATTGTTTTGCAGAATATCGGTGTTGCATTCTGGGAGCCAATCCTCCTTGGATACGCTCTCGGCGCTTAATCGATTCGTAACAGAGCGCCCAAAATTTTTAAAAAGTTAAAAAATTTTTGGCGCTCTTGCCGAATATCCCGCTTTACTCTGAGCTTTTCTACGACCTATTACGACCCCGACGCTTTAATCAAGCTTTGTTACGCTTTGGTGCCGCTTTACAAGCCGCTTTAAAGCGCCATCAAAGCGCCGTTGGTATGAAGAAAAATGACAAAAATGACGGCGCTTTGATCGCCGATTTAAAGCGTGGCATTCGCCGTTGGTGTGAACGTAGCTGTATGCGCGCTATACAGTATACACTGTATTGATTCATGGACTTTGCGTTCACGGTTACGTTGTGAAAAACAATGGAGAGGTTAAGCTTTGCATATATAATCGAAACTGAACCTGTACGTATCACTCGACCATATACAAATTCATGTAGCCTACTCATATAAATAGCCGTTCAAATCCAGTGTTTGTTTAGACACTTTGCGTTCACGGTTACGTTGTGAAAAACATCGTTAGCTTAACCTCTCCTATATCGTCCCGAAAACCGTCAATTTAAGTTTTAGACCCACTAGCTCGCTAGATGTTTGAAGAGTCTCATAGTGAACCGTTTTTCTACAAACAAAACAAATATACCTTTCTCTCGGTATATTATTCAAAGATACAAAATCTCTCGTTTTAGCGGCGTTGAAGTCTCCAGCTGTGAGAAAATGCTTATTTTCGGCCAGGAATTCAACGTTTAAGTCAAGTTATTTCGCCTGCAGTGTTTTCCTCGATACGGTTTCGATACGCCCCATAGTTGGCCCCCGCGTGTAAATGGTCGGGACAGAATTCTACGAAAGTTAGGGAAAAAACTAAATGAAAACAACTAAAATCATATGAACGTTTGGCGTTTGTAATTCAGTTGCCTCATTTTTTATTATTATTTGTCAAAAACAAGTGTTTTTTTTCATTTGTAACATGAAGCGGATTCCATTTTGCCTATAATGGTATAATGACTATTATACCACTCTAAGTCCAATTACAGTTGTATAATATGGGTCTATAACAACGATATACAGTGGAGAGTGGTATATCGTTATCGTATACAACTCCTCCGTATACACTCCAGCGTATACCACTGTAGAAGTGCATTCTGGGAACTAATGAATAAAAAAAATCATGAAAATTTTCATGATTTCCTAGAATCAAGTGACGTCATAAATGGATCGAGATAAACATCAGCATTATTGGGTTGGCTATGGGATATTTTTATGGTTTTTATTGTTATGATTGTGTTCGAATCAACTGTAATTGAACTTAGAGTGGCATAATAAGATTATATAATGGTTCATTCTGTATATCGTGCATTTTATACTCTCGTGAGAATATAATATATTCACTCGTTCGCTACGCTCACTTGTGAATATATCATATACTCACTCGAGTATAAACACGATATACAGAAAGAACCATTATATAACCTCATATAATATGATAACTGTTCGATGTTATATCCTTCAATCTTGCAAATCTGTGTCCAAAATATTATTATTGCATAGTTAGGGGCTCTATACAAAAAAATTAAATTAGTTTTCTGTGATGTTAAGGTGCAGGTCGTTTAGCATTGTCACTTGTGCTATACCAGTATTCAGCTCCTCTCCTGAAAAACATTTAAAGACATGCCAGTTGCAAATACTGAAGATATGTCTCTATGCAAAGGAAGATAACAGATAGAAATATCAGAGAATCAACAAAATAGAGAATATTGGGATCATAATTTCACATTTCTCATAAAATGTATTTATTAGATACTAAATAATTAATTAGAGGGAAGAGAATATGGTATTGAACAAAGATTATGATAAACACAATATAATTGAATACAAATAATACAATGTTCAATTCGCTTAAATAAAGATGGTATCTATACCCCGCCTTTAAAGGCGGAACATAAGATACACGTATTCAAATTTAAGAGAACCTGTACTTGAGCGTGTAAAAAGTCGACACGGGTTTACTGTCCCGCTCTCAATTCACTTTCCCAGGGACCTAATTACAATTATTTTCAGTATACCTTCATACTTAATCGGCCAAGTAAACACTACAAATGGTGGAACTAATCCACAGAGGACCATAATACTACACGTTCACGTGCAAGTTTTTAAAAAACGTGTATCTTTAACCTCCCTCCCTCGATTGGCGCTTCATAAAATACTACATAGGCGTTACCAGAAATGAGGCAAGTAGCCTCACATGTGTCCAAAATTTTATTATTGCATAAAAAAAGTTGTATCTGTAATTAGTTCTCTATAATAATTTTTTATAACATTGTTGTGTGTATAGTTTGAATTGTAGAGGTTTACCTGTGGTTCATCTCAGCCAACATAGTACTGTTTATGCCCGCACCAAATTGTTCATTTTTATCTGCACCTGGGGGTCGATACCCTTTTTCTGGAGCAAGCTGCAATGCAAATGAGAATCCTTCAACTCCACCCAGTAAAGCCGGAAGTGTGTTTTCCTATGTACAGGGTGACACAAAAAATGACACCCATCTTACATTGCATTACTTGTTTGTCTATTAAGATATAGACTTTTCCTTTGGCACATTTTAAGAAGACACAATGCGAATTTATGAGCGTTACAATATATGCTCCATATGACGTCTGCTCCTTTGCAGGCAAACTTGAATTCTACGGACAAAGTTGTTGATTACCCTTACACATTGAGATATGGCCTTGATTTTCCTTGACATTTCTCTCTTTAAGTCAGCTATGGTTTGGGGATTTTTGTCTCATTCACATGGTCCTTTAAGTAACCCCAGATGTAAAAATCTGAGCTAGATATCTGATATTGCTCGAGGTGCTCTCGCATTATGTTTACTTTAAATGAGCCTAAGGACAAGTCTATATACAAGGGTCGTTCGAAAAGTCTTGCACGACAGCATCTCAAGAGAAGAGATTTCATCATTTTTATGTGAAATTTCATACAGATATAGTACTAGTATTGCCCTTAGCTTCTTACAAGCTTATATGAAATTTCAGGACCATAAGCAATATACTTCCTGAGATACATTGACTTAAAAAATTTGAACCAATGGCCCCATGGTACATATGACGTCATTAGATTGAATTTCTCTGATTTTGTGAATGCCTTTATAGACTGAAATGATTCCGTCAATCTTTGTTCTTTCAGCTGTTAATCAGGTTATATTATAACTAAATATTTAATCTAAATATACAGTACTTAACATATAGGCTTCCTTTCAGTAATGCATTATACTTGTAGCATTACGTCCAGTCCATAAGCAAATGTCTGAACCATCCTACCTATAGGATATCAAGCCCTCTCATAAGTACAGCTACCCTCAATACATTTCCCTTCTCTTATTCCATCTTGGAATACTTAGCAGACCCTATTGGAGTCATTATATGCAATATGTCTTAATCATGAATGAGTATAACTTGTGTAATACTATTTCCCCATTCTTTATTATGTATTCTATCAATGTTTTCTGCTCCAGCTTTATTATTCAAAGTCATATTCTCCAATATTTCCTGAATTCATGAGAACTTTGATAACGTCACAAAATCAGGTGATTTGTTCAGATGTTTGAAGAGTATGTTTACGGTCATTCTTTCACATAACCAAAGAAAACAAGCTGGGAAATATTGAGATAAGATTCACATTTTCCATTGAGAACAATACCAGAAATTGTTTACATTTAAATTGACAGTTTATGAAAGTTAATTTAGCGTGCTTAGTAACATTGATCTTTATGTGTTACTAGTTATCTTTTACAAAATGATATGTACCAAAGCGTCATCACCGTGGTTACTATAGCAACCGTAAAATGTTAAGTAGTAGGCGTATATACACGTACATACTAACTATGAACAAGATTGGTCCATTATTCTCACAATTAGACATATTTGTGCAAAACTTTTTTGAACAACCCTTGTAGTTTTGGACAAACAAGTAATGCAACGTAAGGTGGGTTTCATTTTTTGTGTCACCCTGTATTAAGGGAAATGGACATTATTACTAATTAAGAATACAAAGGGTTGAATGTTCGGAGACATCCCGATTGAAGCCAAATCTGCAAGCATCGAAAGTAACTTGGATTACGATACACAAAGAACGCCATACCTCCTCTGCCATCTCTCTTATATGATGAGGTTCAAAGCCACAACATCCTCCCATGTATCGTACTCCGAGATTATACGCTTCTCTTGCATATCTCCTAGCATCCCACCTCGTCATCATTCTGGCCTCTAAAGCTGTAAAATAAAAGAAACGTCTTGCATAATGTATTGCATTGCATTGTATTGTATTGTATCGCGTTGCGTTGTATTGTATTGTATTGTATTGCATTGCATTGTATTGTATTGTATTGTATCGTATTGTATTATATTATATTATATTGCATTGTATTGCTTTGTATTGTATTGAATTGTATTGCATTGCATTGTATTGCATTATATTGTATTGCATTGTATTGTATTGTATTACATTGTATTGTATTGCTTTGTATTGTATTGTATTGAATTGTATTGCATTGTATTGCATTGTATTGTATTATATTATATTGTATTGCTTTGTATTGTATTGTATTGAATTGCATTGTATTGTATTGTATTGTATTTTCTGGACCGCCATTTTATCAGTCGAGCTCAACAAGCAAAATAGTCTAGGCTGAAACGGGGATCAAACCAGTAGTATCTAATACTGCAGAATGAGGTATCAATATAATGCTGGAAATATAGCAAATATTAAAACGTATGATTCTCGGTAGATGGTCTCTTCATACTTTTTCGGTCAAACCTGAATTCTTTACCCGAATCATGGGCTTTCAACCCATGCCTGAATATAACGCGTATAGTCCTACACGACATCTAAGTTGACCTCTGTGTGTACCATATCGAAAAACGGAATGATTTGAAGCCTAGAATAGATGCACATCTCATGGGGTTGTTTTGGAATGAACAAAGTACCCACCTAATGGGAAATCTGGCATATCATGATATCCATCCATCTTATCCTCACAATCACTTGTGTAGTAGGCAACTGGCTGCATGATGAGAACTGGGTTCAAGCCTGCTGCATCTAGGCTCTCTTTCATCTTCTTTACTGTCTTCAGACTGGTCACCGGACCAAATGAACAATTCACTCCAACGATATCAGCACCTGTTTTATGAAATAGGCTGTTCTATTATTCAAGAAATGTATCCACCTAATATAGGATATAGAAGGCCACTGGGAATCAACATCAAGGAAAATTCTGGATCTGAGAGTCCTGTGTTCGAAGGTTAATGACATGTTGATTATATACGTGGTAATTTTATTTACCCTGTCAAGGTCACAAAAACGGTTAGACATAAACTATCGATTACCTGCCCTTGCCATTCTTACGGCGCATTCTCCAGAATCGACATTTGATTGGTCTGTGCTTGGTCCTATCCTCATAGTGGCGCCACATGGCTTTCCAGAATTCTTCATCACCTCAATGGCCCACTCAGTCTCTTCTATTGTACTGAAGAACTAAAACAAATACACGTGAAGCGTGTATACGTGCCGCTACTAGATCATTGTTATTTACTCAAAATAAAACATACATTCATCATTTTGAAAGTCCAAAAAATCTAAACAATAAGGTTAAAAATGGTTGATGCATATATTCTCATACGAGTCTGGATTGAAAGCGACTTACCTTTGATAAGAGTCAGTGCCCAGTGTGTGGTTTAAGTTTAAGTTAAATAAACACATGACTCAATAAATTTGTAAACGATTCCTTGAATGATAGCCTTTGAACTCGGGCTGCTTTCCTCGTTTGAAGTATCATACAAGACATTCATGCAAGAATGGAACTTTACCTCAGCCAGCATAAAATCCACATCATTCTCTAGATATATTTCCACTTGTTTTCTAAATTCATCTTGGACAGTTTGTTTTCCCTTGCCTTCTTTGTATGTAGGTGTGGGAGAGAGTCCTCCGCATATAAGTACATCTCCCTCTGCCGCGACCTCTTTGGCAATATCACAAGCTGCTTTGTTGATTTCACTTACCTGAATATAACATGTTTAAAGCAAAAGTTGCATCTATATGAGTAAATGTACTATTTTGGTTATAGGAATATTTTGGCCAGTGATGGTATTTAAAGGCCCTATATACATGTGCGTTAAATTATTCCAGATAAAAATGTTGTTGGTACGCATATATCCTGTTAAGTAATACTTTACATCAATGCACAACATACATCCTAACCTATTTCGAGACAGAAGAACTTACAGTATAGATTTTTCCTGTTTTGTTTGACTTGAGTCTTCCCTCAGCTGCATAGAAACTAAACGTCTGTAGCACATCTGCCCCAGCTCGCATGAACTCTCTGTGTAGTTGACGAACTATCAACAACAAATGGACAGAATATCATGAAGATGTACGTCGTTCATACCCGCTAGAGTGAGCTCTTTGCAAGCTATCATGATCAATCGAAAATGCACATTAAAAAATTTATAGATAACAATTAGAAACTTTAACACTAGCTAGATCTGCAAATTGATGAACTCAAATAAACGTAGGAACTACAGAACTACAGAACTAAAGACTACAGAAGATCCAGATTTTTGCATGAGATTTAAGTTTTCACTTCTCACTACTGGTATCTGTTATGGTAACTAATGATGGTACATATCATGTGACATGTGTCTCAGCTTATTCATCAATTCAAATGATTAATTGAACCTGCGTCTGGGTATTCAATCACAGCTTCGGGGGTCCAGTTCCCAGCTTTGACGTAACCTCTCTTCTCCAAGGCTACTGTCATACCACCATCCCCAACTAATGGCCGCTCTCGCAGTATGTCCAAGACATTTCGTCCCTCAACATTCTTTCGACCTAGAATATAAGCACAGTGAACACTATCATGTGGAACACCTTTATCATGTTGAACTTCTCAGGCATTTTTGGTCATTACATGGCCTATTTGGTGCTTTAAGGCCAAATTTTCAAAAATGGGCCTGAATTTTTCAAGATTTGGGCCAAATTTTGGGATTGAAGGGCGCAAATTTTTTAACGCCCAACCGAGGAAATATTTTAAGAATTCCAAATTTGCCCCCTTGCTAACTTCTGAATCCACATGTTTTTGATGCATGATGTACATTGATAATCATCCTCCAAAAATTCCAAACATAGATAAATTACTTGAATGTCAGGTTCTCTTGGGAAAATATCTACACATTATTTTAGTCAAGGGGATGCGATTCAATGTAACTTACTTGATTCAGATGACATTTTCTGTACTAAAGTTCACCAACCAAACTGCAAAATGTCTGCAAAACACAATTAGAAAGAATAGATAAATGTATCTCAAGTTATTAGGATGCCTTGACTTTGACATAGATCTGCAATCTTTTTATGTATGTTATATTTGGTCATATCCGCTGCTAGTATTTTTGAATTGTCAATACTTGTAAATGTCAAGTTGTCTAAAAAATACCACAATAATGAGAGGTTCTCGACTTTGCAAACACACGTGTTTTATACCAAGTCGTCAATAGCACAATATCACACCATGGATGATACTGTATAAGTGAACACAATTGACTCGGGTCGTTGCTGTGTCACTAGCGGTTATGTCAGCAATGAAATACAAGATTGAATTGTTATACACCTACATGTATACACCCTCTGCAAGTGATCTAATCAGTGGCAGCGTTTTGTTTACAGGCACTGGTGGAAGGAAAACATTTTGGAAAAATTTCTATACCTGCACAAAATAAAATATGAAGGCATCTGTGCATTTCCTTGCTTTTTTCAGGAAAGCATCATTCCATTGTCTGCTTTTAGTAAATCTGGTAAGAGGTCAATGATGGTAACTCAAGGAAATGCTGATATTTCAAGAAAATGGCTGCCTTTCCAGTTTTTCAAATTTCTTCTCCAAGTTTCTCAACAACACTGGATTGTCAGTGACCTCTAACCAGATATACTAAAAGAAGAGTGTAATGATATTTTCCTGGAAAAAGCAAGGAAAACCACATGCCTTAGTACTATTTTGTACCAGAAAATAACATGTGCAGGTATAGCAATTTTTAAAAATATTTTCATTCCACCAATAACTTATCTGGACTTTACATAACTGTTGTTCTTCTGTAGATGAGCACTAATTCATGTGTTTGTTCATTATAATAAGAGATTCTATGAGCTTTCATCATCTTCTTCAGCTGACAACATTTCAGACATATCTTTTGATTTTAAAATTTCAAACTTTGTGCAGTTTTTTTGCTTTTATTCCCCTTGTGCTTACAGCCCTACTCCCAACTGGGCACGAACAACACCATATATTGATTGCATCAATACTATTAGGTACATCTGGATCTGGGTTGCTTATTTCGTGATATGAGGACTAGTTCCAGGCCCGTAGCCAGGGGGGGGGGTTCGATGGGTTCGAGCGAACCCCCCCCCACCCCCTGGTCAAAAATTCTTTCAAAATCAAGCAGTTTTTCACCATTCTGAGCACTTTTTAAGTGATTTTGGCCATTTTTGGACCAAAATTGTCAAAAGTGAACCCCCCCTGGAATTTTCCAAAAAGTGAACCCCCCTTGGCAAATCCTGGCTACGGGCCTGAGTTCTATTAAAAACCTGTTTGGGGACATCAATGGTATACTACATCACAATCTTTGGATAGAATACTATAATTTGCAGACATACTGTATAATTAAGTGTACAGAATAACTGGGAGACATGTGATCAATGCATAGGATAGTGGCAGGTTGGAGAGAATCTCAAAACAGAATCCCAATAACTTTCATTGTTTCAAATCATGTCTTCAAGACAGCGGTCTGTCTCACCGGCAGAAAGGATATCGATGTTTCATCAAGTAGTTTGTGTTAAGAGATTATCAAGTAAAGAAACTACAGAGAATGAGCCACCAAAAGCCACCAAGAGCAATCAAACTGTTGTAATCAAAGTAATGTCAATTTCAAAAGTCACAATCGTAAGCATGTATGTGGTGGATACACTGATGTGAACGTCAATGGCGATGAAACCTCCATCATAGCTGTCAGTGGTCCAATAGACACCAGTATACAATGCCAATGGTTATAAATAAAGCACCAAAATAAATGCCAAAGGTGATGAATGCACCAATGTAGATGCCAACTTTGAAAGCACCAGTGTAAATAGCGTGAGTACCAATTACACAAGAGGTCCGATCCCGGACTCGATCCCGGCAAGTCAGGCAAGACTTACTTGCTTGTTTGCATACAGTACTTTAGGGGTTGTCCACAACTCGTAAAAAATGCTGTGGTGTGTACTTGTATGACTATGTATGAGTGAACATAAAATAACACAGGGTTCCCTCAAGGAGGGGCTCCTGGGTCTGGCTTCCATGATTACATGCGTTGATTGCGACCGTATGTATATAATGGATCCCGGGGGGATATACCAAGATGTATTGCTCACCTTCATTGGTGGTAAACAAAATACAATACAATGAAATATTGGAGATTAAAAGAGCAATAGCCAGGATATTCCTAATTCCAACCTTACAAAACATATGAACAGCCGAACTGACAAAGGAATCATATCCCGAATCATATCTAATAAGGCTTATCATGCTCTAAATGACCATACTTATGGAGCTAATGAATCACTGTCTCCTGTTGTACCACCATAAGAACACTGGAAATTAAGTACACTGTAAATGGCATTGAGAAACAGCTCATTTATACCACTCTTAATGACCATACCTACTTAAGCAGTCAAACACTGTCTACAACTTTACCATAGGTGACAGTCACAAAACGAAAGAGGTCATTGATACTACTCACTGTCTTACAGACTTACACCTACTGAAACCATTAAACCTGACAGCCCTTTGATGGAACTCACTCTCTGACACCTACTGAAACTATTGAAACTGAAGCTGAGAAACATCCCTTTGATTGGACTCCCTGTCTTACACCTACTGAAATCATTGAAACAGTCTTACAACAACTCAAGCCATTGGAACCAAACTTGCAAAAGAGATTATTGATTCTACTCACACTAGTCCAACTACTTAAATCATGGAAGATAAAGTTGAGTTTCAACAAGAAAAATATCAAAGCACAATACCAACTTGAACATCTAATGATGAAATAATTAATACAGGAGAAAGCACTAAGAGTGAGACTTCCAAAACAGTGGTATGTGGTGCCATTGGAGACAGAAACACTGTACAAGTTATACGTAAACTAGTAAAAACAATGTGCAACGAGTAGAACAAGACTGTACATCTTTAGGTAATCTCTCTCCAGGACTAGATTTTGAAAACTGATACTGCCATCATACCTCGGTTAAATTGTCTAATGAATCAGTGAAGCTAAAGAAAAGGATATCAACAGGATGTTCCATTTTTATTGCTACAATTCACTCTATTTCAACCTAACTGTCAGAAAGTGCAAGACGGCTGAAAAAAATCTTCAAATATCTGCGACAGTTTCCTAGCTGAAGATTTTTTTTAGATCCATTTACCATTGCAAATATAATTGTTTGAAATCATGTACATAAACTTCACAATAATATAAGATGGTATAGAAAAAATCATAAATTGTATCATAAATGGTTCAGAAGATGTTTGAACTTTAAACGCCGTTTTCTCAAATCCATGAACGTGTTAGTTAGGAAACCCTGGTTCTCACGCGACGATGTATGAGATCGAAAGTTTTGATTTTCATGGGATAATTTTGATATTTTGTCATGAAGGTAAGATGTTTTGATTTCTCTGAAATTTTGAAAATCGATGGGCTGAGATTTGGGAAATACTAAGTTGAACTTTAAACATCCATCTCAGTGGAACAAAAAGTAATTAAGGAGGGTTCTACCTAGTAAAACATTTGTCATTGGTGCTATTTCGCATGTCTTTCTTTGTGATGTATTGACGTTTTGCAAATTGACCACGTAACTGCTGGAAACGACGATCTAAATTCTGCCGATTCAGCGGTTTTCGTTTTTTCACTGGAAATTATTGTTTCAGTTTATAACCATTTTCATTTTGAAGATCATCATGTAATTATATAACATTCAATGAAGATGGGTTTTATTAGTTTCTGTGGGGATAAATTAACGTGGGCTGTGCAATATTTTCGAGGCCTGCTAGTATTCACCGGAGTCACTTTTCAACACCACTTAGATAGATCAAAAATACATGTATTAATGATCAAAAAGTAACCATGGGTCCAAAAGTTTAAAAAATTGGGGTGAAATGGCGAAAGAATTCAGCGGCTTACAACGTACATAAAATTATTATATGAAAGTTCCATATTTAGAGAAAATTCTTATGTTCTCTTTTTGATGTTTGCACCCAACACCCCTTTTAATATTTAATTGGTACATTCGATATGACATTTTATCATTGAAATAGTGTGTACTTTGTTTAATGTTTGCAATGGAATGAAAATGTTAGTTATGTTTTGGACTGCATTTTGCAATAATTGATGATTAAAAAATTTCAACTTTAATTTGAAAAATGGCATGAAATTTGAATATTAAAGAAATAAAAATTGGCGCCTTTTAAAAAACAGTTTATGTTGTTCATAGTTTTGATTACCATTCACACATAGCAAGGTGTGATACATTCCAGCCAATTAGAAAACGCTATTCACACATTATTGCAAGGTGTGTTCAATTCCAGTCAATCAGAACACGCTATTCACACATTATTGCAAGGTGTGTTCAATTCCAGTCAATCAGAACACGCTATTCACACATTATTGCAAGGTGTGTTCTATTCCAGTCAATTAGAACACGCTATTCACACATTATTGCAAGATGTGTTCAATTCCAGCCAATTAGAACACGCTATTCACATATTATTGCAAGGTGTGTTCAATTCCAGCCAATAAGAACACGCTATTCACACATTATTACAAGGCGTGTTCTATTCCAGCGAATAAGAACACGCTATTTACACATTATTGCAAGGTGTGTTCAATTCCAGCCAATTAGAACACGCTATTCAAACAATATTGCAAGGTGTGTTCTATTCCAGCCAATTAGAACACGCTATTCAAACAATATTGCAAGGTGTGTTCTATTCCAGTCAATCAGAACACGCTATTCACACATTATTGCAAGGTGTGTTCAATTCCAGCCAATCAGAACACGCTACTCACACATTTTTGCAAGGTGTGTTCTATTCCAGCGAATTAGAACACGCTATTCACACATTATTGCAAGGTGTGTTCTATTCCAGTCAATCAGAACACGCTATTCACACATTATTGCAAGGTGTGTTCTATTCCAGCGAATTAGAACACGCTATTCACACATTATTACAAGGTGTATTCTATTCCAGTCAATCAGAACACGCTATTCACACATTATTGCAAGGTGTGTTCAATTTTAGTCAATCAGAACACGCTATTCACACATTATTGCAAGGTGTGTTCTATTCCAGTCAATCAGAACACGCTATTCACACATTATTGCAAGGTGTGTTCTATTCCAGTCAATCAGAACACGCTATTCACACATTGTTGCAAGGTGTGTTCAATTCCAGCCAATTAGAACACGCTATTCACACATTATTACAAGGTGTGTTCTATTCCAGTCAATCAGAACACGCTATTCACACATTATTGCAAGATGTGTTCAATTCCAGCCAATCAGAACACGCTATTCACACATTATTGCAAGGTGTGTTCTATTCCAGTGAATTAGAACACGCTATTCACACATTATTGCAAGGTGTGTTCTATTCCAGTCAATCAGAACACGCTATTCACACATTATTGCAAGGTGTATTCTATTCCAGTCAATCAGAACACGCTATTCACACATTATTGCAAGGTGTGTTCAATTTTAGTCAATCAGAACACGCTATTCACACATTATTGCAAGGTGTGTTCTATTCCAGTCAATCAGAACACGCTATTCGCACATTATTGCAAGGTGTGTTCTATTCCAGTCAATCAGAACACGCTATTCACACATTGTTGCAAGGTGTGTTCAATTCCAGGCAATTAGAACACGCTATTGACACATTATTACAAGGTGTGTTCTATTCCAGTCAATCAGAACACGCTATTCACACATTGTTGCAAGGTGTGTTCAATTCCAGCCAATTAGAATACGCTGTTCACACATCAAGTTAATTGCAAGGCGTGTTCTATTCCAGTCAATTAGAACACGCTATTCACACATTATTACAAGGTGTGTTCTATTCCAGTCAATCAGAACACGCTATTCACACATTGTTGCAAGGTGTGTTCTATTTTAGTCAATCAGAACACGATATTCACACATTGTTGCAAGGTGTGTTCTATTTTAGTCAATCAGAACACGCTATTCACACATTGTTGCAAGGTGTGTTCTATTGTAGTCAATCAGAACACGCTATTCACACACTATTGCAAGGTGTGTTCTATACCAGCCAATTAGAACACGCTATTCACACATTATTGCAAGGCGTGTTCTATTTCAGTCAATTAGAACACGCTATTCACACATTATTGCAAGATGTGTTCAATTCCAGCCAATTAGAACACGCTATTCACACATTATTGCAAGGTGTGTTCAATTCCAGCCAATTAGAACACGCTATTCACACATTATTACAGGGTGTGTTCTATTCCAGTCAATCAGAACACGCTATTCATACATTATTGCAAGGTGTGTTCAATTCCAGTCAATTAGAATACGCTATTCACACATTATTGCAAGGCGTGTTCAATTCCAGCCAATTAGAACACGCTATTCACACATTATTGCAAGGTGTATTCAATTCCAGCCAATTAGAACACGCTATTGACACATTATTTCAAGGTGCGTTCTATTCCAGTCAATCAGAACACGCTATTCACACATTATTGCAAGGTGTGTTCTATTTTAGTCAATCAGAACACGCTATTCACACATTATTGCAAGATGTGTTCAATTCCAGTCAATCAGAACACGCTATTCACACATTATTGCAAGGTGTGTTCTATACCAGCCAATTAGAACACGTAACTGTATTTCGTTATATAATCAATAACGAACTCGAGGTCACTAATTAAACGGTTAACATGGTGATGACTGCATCTTACAAATTGAAATCGATACTTTGCCAGCTTGACCCTTGCAATAAGTTTCAAATATGTTATTTTAGTGATTTCGTATCTTTTAGATGATTTTGTAGAAAATATTTTGCAATGTATGAAAAGAATTAAAGTTCAAGACTCAATACATTGTGTAATGACCATACCTTTCAAGCGTTGTTTCCTAAAATGAACACTCGATGCTTCTCATCTCGTGCAAATTTTTGAAAGCAACACCTTCAAGGAATGTTCATTCCTGAATAATCATTATTGAATGAGTTATATCTTAACATTAAATATGGAGTTTTGCACATTATGGTTGAACACTCACTAGAAATATGTAAATGTTAAAATGTTGAGTGTTCTCATATTTGTGAAACCCGAAGACGATACTAGCAGAACGTACCTATTGTTAGCTTCCTTTGTGATAAACCCCAATGCACAGCAATGATAGTAGATACTAGTGTCTTCTGAGATGAAAGACTTAAACAGTTACTATCATTGCACATTGGTTCATAAATTATCTCATTTACAAATAAATGTTCAATTCAATATCTTGTACAATAGAAGATAACGATTAAAACAATTACAGTATTTGTATATATAACTACAGGACCAAACATTAGTAATAATCTGTGATTATAGGTACACTAGATATAGTACTCTGACCATGAACTGTAATGTCAAGATTGGCAGCTCCTTTCTATGCATGTAATTGGGTCATATACAATTCAAATGACTCTTCACATTTGTTTAGATTTGGTTTTTATTTCAAGGTAAAACATATTGATCCTCCTTCCATGCTGGCGAATAAAAGATTGGGAGCTAATAGGAGTTATTAGGGAGGTTAAATAACGTGTAAGAGAACCTGTGCGTGACAGTTCATTTTTCAAGGGACCTGGACATACCTTCATACTCAATCGGCCAAGTTAACAGTAATGGGAGAACTAATCCACAGAGTACCATAATTCTACATGTCACGTCCAAGTTCTTAAAAAGCGTGTATCTGAACCTTCCTATAATTGATTCTAACGACATGATTTGTATATTTTTGAGCATTGGATACAGTACTTTAATTTTTTAACGTAATCTAATGAAAATAAACAGTGAATTGCCAACTTCATTTTTATGTCCCCACCACATAGTGTGGGGCCATATTGTCGGCCTAGGCGCGTCCGTCCGTCTGTTTGTCTGTCTGTCCGTCCGTACGTCCGGCAGTTTTCTCCAAAACCGCTACAGATATCACCTTCAAATTTTCAGGGATAACTTATGAGTGCATACAGATGTGGATGACAAAAAAATTAACTTGATACCTACTTCCTATCGGCCATTTTGAAGACGAAGCTAAAATCCTTGTCTGCAAACTTTAAGAAAAACGGCTTCACAGTTGCTTTTAAAACTTTAACATCTTGTTCAGCCCATTTCATTCTACATCTGATTAGGTTTTGGACCTGTCAGTCATGTCAGCCATTAATATTTTGAATGTCTTAAGAAAAGTTAGCGCGCGATAATACTTTGTATCATATTGAATGGTGTTTTTGAGTTTTAATACTTTAACTATTTAGTAGCTTTATAAATAATTTCAGGTGTACTTTGTTGTAAAAGCCTATGTTATTGTTAACAGTGGTTATATGTGACAATTTTGTAAAAGGAAATCAGCAAAAACTCCTAATCACTTTTTTATTGTCGGCCATTTTGGATTTTTCCGTCCTAAAATCTTGTCTGTAAAGTCTTGTCTACGGGTTTTCAGGTGAATCGTTTAGTAGATCAATTTCAAATTTTCAGGGATGATTCTTAGTATGAAAATCTAGATCTGATTAGTTTTTGGGCGTTCTGGGTAAATGTCAAGGCAGCCATTTTGGATTTTCCGTCTTAAAAATCTTGTAAAGTCTTTTCTACGCATTTCCAGGTGAAGCGTTTGGTAGATCAATTTCAAATTTTCAGGGATGATTCTTAGTATGAAAATCTAGATCTGACTAGTTTTTGGCATTCTGGATAAATGTCAAGGCAGCCATTTTGGATTTCCCGTCTTAAAATCTTGCCTGTAGTCTTGTCTACGCGTTTTTAGGTGAACCGTTTGGTAGATCAATTTCGAATTTTCGGGGTTGATTCTTAGTATGAAAATCTACATTTGATTAGTTTTGCATTCTGGGTAAATGTCAAGGCAGCCATTTTTGATTTTCCGTCCTAAAATCTTGTCTATAAAGTCTTGTCTACGCGTTTTCAGGTGAACCGTTTAGTAGATCAATTTCAAATTTTCAAGGATGATTCTAAGTATTAAAATCTTGAACTGATTAGTTTTTTGACATTCTGGGTAAATTCAAGGCAGCCATTTTGGATTTTCCATTCTAAAATCTTGTCTGTAAAGTTTTGTTTACATGTTTTCTGGTTAACTGTTTGATGGATGAATTTCAAAGGATGAGTCTGGGGATGAGTCTGGGTATCGACTTAAAAAATATTGAAAATTGTAATGTCTGAAAAACCAACTCACTCACACATATTATTAAACTTCAATATCTTATCCTTCTTCTGAGATTACAAAAATATAAATTTGTATCACAATTGATGAAGAATATTGGCATCAAAGACAGTGCATATCACTTTGTCAGAATTGAAAAAAAATCAATGGCAAATATTAAATGAATTATTTATGCAAAAAGTTTGAAACATATCTTCCAAAACATTGGTTACTTTCTTTGTATAGACATTGAATGGTATTTCTGGATAAGTGAATTGGTCTTTATCTGGGTAATCAAGGGATTATAGTCACTCAAATTAAGTTACTGAGCAACCAGTTTTGAGACTTCAATTGTGTTGGTGATGTTACACATATTTCAGTCAAATTCATGCTTAGCACAACATTTTGGTTTCAATTTTATAATCTCTATACATGATCCTGGTGATGAAGAGTCAGAATCAGTCAAAAAACCTAAACCGGAAAACTGTGCTCATTGTGAAAACTAAAAGTGAAGCAACTTTTTTTCTGATATTTCTTACATCAAATGGCAACCATCTTGTTTTCCCCCTTCAAATTAAACTGGCGGGAAATTCAAAAATTTGAAATAAATTTTAATCCTTAAATATATTTCAAAAATATGATCTTCTTTTTAATCCTTCATGGGTCTTAAGTTATTTCTTCTTTGTATGTCATACATGTTGTCATTGGTGTTTTTTCTATGATAATGACTATTTTTTGTTGTTGTTAAGATACTTATTCTGACTCTCAGCAGGGGGTTAATTATGTATAAAAACTCGTGAAAAAGTAAATATACTTATCAAATATAACTAGGACAGTAATAAAAAACATATTTCACATCCATTTGACTGAGGGACCAAAAGGGCATATACCCGGACACATCTTTTCAGGTGTGGTTCTTAGTATGAAAATCTAGAACTAACTAATTTTTGGGCATTCTGGGTAAATTTTAAGGTGGCCATTTTGGATGTTCCGTCCTCAAAATGTTTCGGTAAAGTCTTGTCTACTTATTTTCAGGATAACCATTCGATGGGATCACCCATTGGTGGGTACATTTTGTCCACATTTGTGTTCTTGTTAATTATTACTATTTAAATACCAAATTCTTAAATTAGAATTCAAACATAGCCAAGCATGGTGTGTCCGATTTTACCCAATCCAAACACAGTATTTGATATAACTGCTGTGCATTATAATATCACCAATCACCGCATCCAAGGTCACTCCTTATGTGGTTGTCAATGTGGCAACTTGACTCTATAGATTGAAATTGATGAAAATATGTTCTTTTAGTGATTTCGTATCTTTTAAGTGACATGACATATTTTGCAATTTGTGGAAGAATTGAAGCCAACGACTCAATGAATTGTGGAATGATCATTCCTTTCGGTAGCTGTGTCCTAAAATTAACACTTGATGCTATGCATCTGACTCGTGCAAATTTTTGAACGCAACACCTTCAAGGAATGGTCATTCCATACTGCACTGTTTCCAGGGCCTAAATCCTCAACTAACATATTCATGTAATTCTGCTACCTCTGCTATCTTTATCTGATTAAATCTGATCTTAACAATTGTTAATATTTTATAATATGATGATTTACATGTACATGTTATTGCATTGAAATGAACTCTGAGCATTCTGTGCACTCTGTTGTAGTTGTTTTCGACCTTTTCTTTTCGATTAAAAAACAAACTTGTGCAGTATATAATCCAAATCCAATTATAAAATTAAATATGTACATCTTTATGATAAATACAGAGATAATAGAAATATTAACTATAAAATGTAATATATGTACAAATATTTACGAGAAATACCAAATGAAAAAATATGTCTTGTTTTTCTCAACACCTCTATACACCTCCTCTTATACACTTAGGATTCTGTTGTTCAGATCGCTATTTAACAATTTTCGAGGACAACGTGAAAATGCAATAATTACCAAAAAGGTAGGACCCAAAACACTTTTTAATAACATAATTGTGTTTGGAACTATGGCGTTTACTGTAACTTTATCATCAGGATTTGCTTGTGGACTCTGCTAGTGCACCAATCTTTATAGTTCATATTATCAGAGATTCCTAGGTGTATCTTTAGAACTTTTCGTCAAATCATGGTGACGTATTTCCAGGCTGTATACGAGATTGCAGGCATTGGTCATGCTGTTGATGAATGTTGTGTTCTGGAGTTCTGGAGAAGTTTTAGCTCATTATCGAATAACTGTTACGCCGCCACCTAGCACAACAGGGCTGGGGTCAGATTTACAACTGTCGTAGATGCACTGGAAACAATTGCCATGTAATGTGTTGTAATGCAAACATATCATTCATTTCATTCTCAGTTCTGGCCTTTAAGTTAAGGGGTTCCAGGACCATGCGGTTCAAGACCATTGAGGTTACTGAAGGTTAAGTGAATATTTGAAGGTCAATGTCACTCAAAAGGTCAACTGTCAATATTAGGACATCGCATGTTATGAGTCTGACAACAAATAAACCAACATGTATAACATTTAATTAGTGTAAATGAATGACGATTTTCAAAAACTAGATCTGATTTACATTAGATGATGTACAGTACTTACGATGCATATCCAGACTACAATCCAAGGGAAGAAGAAGAATGTGATGATAGCATGTAGAAGGTGGTTGGTGCCGCTTTTGCTATAAGGAATTAAAGATGGGTTTAGCAATCAAAGGACCACAATATCATATAACATGCACTAAACAGCATATGGCTTGTTATAATTTATGAAATTGTGGAGGCTTATCGCTGCTAAAATCAAACAGTCAAGATACAGAATAGAAAATGGAGTTGCATGGAGAAATTATTGTATTTTTAATCTATATAGTACTTTATAAATGTTTGAATAAATTTTTAAAATACTTTTCATTCAACCTTTAACCCCTATCACACCAAACTAGTTCTCAACCGTTCTCTAACGTCCATGAAATTTGTAAATAGACCGTAGAAAGTTGCAGCTACGTCCGTTCCGTTTGCACACAGTTTAAAACCAGTTCGGACACGTTTTGAAGAACGCAGTGGCAACTAGTTTGGTGTGATAGCAATATTTTTGCCAACACGTGCATAAGTCTTTAATACGTCCTTAATCAGTTTAAACACGTTCGGAATTACTTCCATGGACGTGCTCGGACGGGAAAACATTTAGAATTTTGAATCACTTTCCCGAAATTCGATGCCGACCATACCGTTCTGGGATTAGATCGCGTGACAACGTACTTCAAACGAGATGACCTACTAGACTAGGAACGTAGTTCACCGTTCCACAACTACTTACTTTGACGGAACCTCAATGTAACAAAATGGATGAACTTCCTGGTTACGAGTTTTTTGTTTTCTCAATTTAAACCTACTTATAAGTCAAGTTGCAGATTATGATTTAGCACAAAGCTAGAAAATATACTCTAGTTTTATTAAGTTTCTTCGAGTTGGAATTTGTTTTGAAAATGAAGTTGCGATTCATATATTGAGCCCTTCACTTTTGTTACATTGACGAAAGTCCGTTATATTACCAATGTATGTTACTTTGATGACGTACGTCAATGTAACAAAAGCGTTGGTCTAAAAACATGAATAACAGCTTTATTTAAAAATCAAATTCCAAACCGAGAGCATTTCTAAAAGATAGGCTATATTGTCTAACTTTGTGGAAATGCTTGCCAAAAAAACGAAATGATAGTCGTCATAAATTAGGTGTCATCATAAAGTAAAGTCAAAATTGTTCCTAACAACATGCTCTATCATATTTTCAAATTTTTGGTTTTATAAATTATCATTTTTTTCAAGATGTGCACTGACTTTATCTTAAGAAGGTCACAATAACGTAAATAACACTGAGGATATGTTGCATTCAACCATGACACGCTCTTCACCAGACACTGCAAAACAAACAATCTCCTCTTTGTGATGACAAGACTAAGAGGAAATACGTTTAAAATATGTCTTATCAAATATACTAAAAGAAGACAATGAAATGATACTTTCCTGAAAAAAGTAAGGAAATTAACACATGCCTTCATACTTTATAGTGTACCAGAAAATAACATGTGCACGTATAGCAATTTTTTTATAAAGTATGAAGGCATGTGTTAATTTCCTTGCTTTTTTCAGGAAAGTATCATTACATTGTCTTTTTTTAGAATATCTGGTACAGTAAAATTTTAAATGTTTGTGAGTACTTTGAATTTAAAAAATAAGCAATCGAATGACCAAATTGAAACAGTTTATGTAAAAATATATATATACTTTTGTATATTTTAGTTTGTTTTGTAGTTTAGCTATCATATCTGTGTCCTCTTATACGAATTTTGATACTTCTCTGCCATGTTATTTTCGGAAAAATTAACATGGGTGAAACTCCCTAAATTACAAAAGGCCACAGCTTTGCTGCACATTATACATTACTATCTGAAATATACAAAAGTTAGGATAAATATAAATGTTTCTATTTTTACATAAACTGTTTCAATTTGGTCATTTGATTGCTTAAATTCAAAGTACTCACTAGCAAAAAATTTTACTATAAGAGTTCAATGGGAACTCAAGGAAATTCTGATATTTCACACTTTCTATTTTCCAAATTTTCTTTCAAAGTTTCCAGACAACACAGGACCTACCATTGACCTGTTTCCCGGTTTACAAAAAGTAGACAAAGTAATGATACTTTCCTGAAAAAGGCAAGGAAATACACACATGCCTTCATACTTAATTTTGTACCAGAAAATAACATGTGCAGGTACAGCAATTTTTTACCAAAATGTAACTTTCCAGCTGAACCTTAAATGATCGATTTTGACCATATCAAAACATTTCTCATGGCTATAGTTACGATATCAGGTGAGCAATGATTTCGCAAGGAATCTTCCTTTAATTACGAGTTGAGACTAAACAAATCAATCATGTTGATGGTATTTACTCAAAATATAATTCCAAAAAATGTATACAA
Source organism: Owenia fusiformis (assembly GCA_903813345.2). Classification (NCBI taxonomy): domain Eukaryota; kingdom Metazoa; phylum Annelida; class Polychaeta; order Sabellida; family Oweniidae; genus Owenia; species Owenia fusiformis. The sequence goes on from CAIIXF020000007.1 coordinate 32,387,407, forward strand.
ACTTTGGTTGGTTACCCTGTACAACTACAGTGGTAGGTGCAGGTGCCGCTGCGATCATACTAGGCGCCATCACCTGGTTTACAACGTTAGTAACCTGGGGCGCCGCTGCAGGGGCTGGTGCTGGCGCTGGGGCAGGCTGAACAGGGGCGGGCTGAAAAATATTGTAAGCTGTCATAAAATCCCTGAAAAAGTAACTATTATTTTCCTTCTAGTAGTAAAAATGTAGGGATATACTATAAGCTATAAAATGGTATTTTTGTGTTATCCTAAAATTCAAAATTGATCCTCACTGCGTGATAATGGTGGTGCTGTGGCACTTGTGGCGGCGGCTGATAATGTACCGGAGGTGGCTGATGATGAACAGGGGCAGGTGGTGGGTAGTGCGAATTTGGGACCCCGTAAGGATATGGGGTCGGGTGATCGGGAGCAGTAGGATACGCAGGTGGCATCCCCTTGCTGATGTTCATGTTTGGGTCCATATCTTGCAGTGGAGCTTCCGTTTTGTTTACAGCCTTTAGCCCTCTCTATGTCCCCATCAGCAAGTAAATTGACGATCCAGTCGACGACGTACGTAGGTGAATAGTGTTATCAGTTAATCTCTCACTTTCGTTGAAAGTAATCTTGATTTTGTTTTGTTATTGTGATTTTCTTATGACCCTGTAGAAGTCATCTCTGATTACTCCATCGTATGTAATTCGTTTAGGCTTTTCCCCTGAACGTATTTCAAACACAAAATTGATTAAACTCTGAATTTCTGTCGGTCGACAACACCACCCTCTGACATTTTAATGTTGATATATTTGAATGATTTTTGAAATAGATAATGACAGTCTGTGAAATCTTGAATGTGTAAGGACTATTGGCTATTATTTTGAGAAACATAGTCGTGGATTTTTGGCTGCATGTTCTGGGCCCAGATCGAAAGGTTACATTTAATATCTAGAGAGTGGAGATGCAATTAAGCTTTTGTCAAGGGTACTCACCCTGTACCGTATTCTAGGAAATTCTCAGGGTCATCTTGATTCAGGTTCAGAAAACTATTTTGTTCAAAGACGTATTGTATCACAGTTGGACGGTTTTGCAATGTAATCACATTTCCAATTGGTGTTCACAACACTAACTCATAAAGTGACTCAAATGCAAACGACTGCTGATTGGCCAAAAATAACCTAATTTTCAATGTTTATATTTAGTCCAAGGAGGATTGGCTCCCAGACTGCACCACCGATATTCTGTCCCATATATGGGTATGTCGTAATACAAAATTCGAATTCAAACAGCCGCCATTTTGTTCACTTCAACATTTAAATCGTGAATTTTGGTCTTATTTCCAAACGAAAAATTCCAAAACTCACAAGAAACGATCGAGATATTGGTTCGAATCTTTTGAACTGTTTATTTTGAATTTATAGTCGGTTTTAATTTCAGAAAATAACGACATTTCGACGTTTTCATTGTTGGAAAATATCGAGTTTCGATCCTGGGAGCCAATCCTCCTTGTATTTAGTCTAATTGGATAAATTCCTTATATTTATGTTATGGTCGAGATGGTGACGTAGAGTGTGGTGTCCGTAACAAGATGGTACATAATATGCCTACTGTACCGAGTGGCGCTTATCTTCGCTTTTGTTCTCAAGTAAATGGAGATATAGTCTTACGTGTATTTGTGTCTCCAACGTGGACAGGGAAAGTATTAAACTTTCCAAGAAAATATCTTAAGGATGTTCCCTGGTCAGATAGGAAAATATTCAATAGTATTTAACTTTTTCTCAAAAATGGTTTTCTGGGATTCTCACGGGCAACAAAGAATATTAAAACTTTAAAAACCATATGTTAGTGTGCTTTTTTCTGAGCAAGAGGCCTCTAAAGTGGCAATATTTGACAAAAGTGGGCGTGGCACTTTCTCATTGAAACCCATGTTAAAAATCAGGTTTTCACCCCAAAACACACTTTTGAATATTTAACTTTTTCTTAAACTCACAGAAACACTTAGTTATGCTATGTACTTCACATTTTTAAAAGAAAAATTAGGGGTTGGTGTTCATCGTTTTCAACTTCGTCCAGGGAACATCCTTAAGTACGCCTTAATTTTAGTCTATTGGTGCATGTGGGGCATCAAGATATCCAGACAATCTCAGTGATTTTTAAATAAATACCATTTTTATTGTCCCATTACACCTCCACTAATTGCTATGGCGATCCTCAGCTTGTTATGATCCGTTCGAAATCATCAATTGGGATTAAAAAGCACTTCCGAGCGAGCAATTATTGAGAATAATTCCAACATTTGCTGTATTATTCGGAGACGAATTAGGGTGCAAACAACATGTACGACGTTGAAGGGTGTATAAAATCTTAAACGCGATCACAGACTGTCATAAAAGTGAACTAGGCCTATGTATCAATTTTATCAACTTGAACAATAGTGCAACTAAGAAAGAATTTCGACCAGGGATAGAAGCTCTCAATTCGGTCGAACATGTCAGTCAAATTTCAACTATGTATACTTGGACTAGTGCTCTACATTTTCAGGACTGATGGACACCGTGGACCAGGTTATTTCGGTCAGTTCAATAGTCGTCGTGGTGGTAATTGTGGGACGCGTATTACGAAGTTACACGTGGAACATTCAGGGTGCATTCCGGCAGTAGTTTCGACATTTGCATGCCGAGGAGAATGCCATTCTCGTTCTATTCCAGAGTGGAGCAACATTGAAGAACGTATGGAAATGGTACCTAGTTGTACCTGCTGTAAACCAACTCGTCATGCAAGAAAGTTCATTGCGTTGGAATGCCCTGGGTCTGGTAAGAGAATAAAGAAACTGATTCGTGCGGCAATTGACTGCCAGTGTCGCCCATGCTCACATGGTAACCCCCTTGCTGAGACTACTTACGTTCAATGATGATAAAACGAGTATGCAGTTGAAGTAACCCGACCAGAGTATGCGTATATATGCGTACGTAATTGCGCCACGCATTGGGACAAGTAACAAGTCTTGAGCTTGTTTATTGCTATATCGGGAACGGCCATTTTGACAATTGTTGATACCCCGGCCCTTGTCGGGTCATTTAGGGTCAACTGGAATACAAGAATAATTTGAATAACGATCAATGTGTTCCAGGATATAAAGTTGCTCAAGTAATGTAGAAACGCAGAATGAATTAAGAAAAAAGAATAAATTGTGAATAAATGTGACTTATTTTAAAAAGGGGCGTGGTTTTAGTTTTTGTAATAATGTTTCTGTAGTGGTGTCCTATTTATCTTTTTTTGTTTTAAGCAGTTTATTCGATCAAATAACATAAATAAATGCAGGATGGCCAAAATAAAAATGCATTGCGTAAAGCTTGAACTTTCTTGGGACTTCGACATCCTGAATTCCTGCTAAAATATATAATATAAGATGTTATCATCTTGTTGTAAGTGAATTTCCTTAAAACGAAATATTGTACAAAGCGTTGCAAAATAGTATTTAGAGCTAAATCCATGATTAACGAAGATTAGATTAAATGGAATTCACCGAAGCAATGAAAACAAAAGTAGTTGATTTGTTATTGTAAATGTTATACGAACATTTGAAATGTTAATCGTACAAGAACAAATGGTTGCATCCAGTCTACTAAATATAAAGAATAAATGGTGAATGATACTCCAAATGGATTAACCAAAATTGGGAATTCATTTTAATTTATTTAAATATGACACATATATAACATAAATTAAATATGAATTGGTTAAATATCATATAAATATCATGTACATCAATATAAACATCAAGTCAACTGCATTGTTCAGCATCGTTTCACTGCTGAGAGCTCTCCTTGTTAACTCGTCACCGTTATGTTGCAAATGCATAATGGCCATTGCACAATGTAGAAGGTATTTACAAATTTATTCATTTCACGTCTCACTGTCTTAACATCATCCATTGTGTGAATACAAATGACACCAATGCTATTAATACATTTATAGTTCTATCAACTGCATTGTATTTTGCCCCACTGTTACTGCGTCCTCTCTTCAACTCACCACCCGTATGCGGGCTCTTTGAGAACTGCACGCGTTGTATGGTGCGGATGAGGGGATAGGTACCCTCGTTACAAAACGTCCCTTGGTAGTCGTCTAGATCTATCGACCACACCATGGCACCCCCAAGCTTATTTTTGACCAGCCACGCTGTCTGAAATAATCATTTTGCAATTATTGTAAACCTGTGCCTGTGAATATGTGATCCCATTGTAAAACATATTCGTATTTTTCAAAAAATTATGAGCGTTTGAGAAAATCTACTCCTATATATAAATCGATAGAACAGATAGGAGAACGAGTCTCAGAGACGTTAAATGGAGAATTTGAGAAACGTACTTTTTTATCTATGTAATCTGTGAAGGAATAGCGTGCATAAAGTGTGCTCATTGTAATATTCTAATGCAACTTTTCAATATCATGAAGCAAATCACAATATCAAATACAGAATCAGTTGACCTACTTTTATTGCTATACTTCGTCTGTTATCATAGCCGATCCAAAAGTCACCCTTGTGGAAGTATGGGCACATTTGTACACTGTCCCATTGGAGCGATCCTTCCCCACTTCGCTCTAATTCACAAATCTGTAGAAAACAATTGCAATTATGTTACATAAATATTGAGAGCAAATGCTACCAATATGTTTCTCCAGGATAGGTTAATTTCGCACAGATTGTTACGCGGTAAACACGATACAAATATATGTCATATTCCGCAACGAATATTGCATATTCACCTGCGGTGTATGACAGATTCACCTGCAGTATAAGGCATATTCCATAACCAGTGAGAAGGCGATACGGAAGTACGCAATTGTCAATTCGATCGAACGAGCAGGCACACGTTTATGAATTATTATAATGATTACTGAATCAACAGGTCAGTCCATTGTACAAAAAATCAACTAATACTACTGAATATCATACTCCAGTCGTACCTGTATTGTTTGATGTTGTGTTTTGTACATATGAATATGGACATATAGAAACTGAGAAACATTTTCTTCTACAATGCTCTTGTTACAAAGATTCATAAAGTTCACCATATCGATACCCATCCTTTGCTTAATTTGTGGTCCATTTTATTAATTTTTTCCAGTTTGTTGGAATTTCAAGTTTTACCTTTGCCATACAACTGCAAGAGCAAAATAATAAGACAAGTGAAATATCCCAATGTTGACTACTGAATTTCCTTCATTTGAAACATTTAAGGGCAAAAATTTTAATTTTTTCAACAAAGTCCTGTTAAAATCCCTTTAAATATATGTTTTAGCACTTTCTGGATAGGTCACAAAAATAAATCAAAAATAATAGATAGCTCAAGGACAATAGACATAGACTCCCCCAATTTAATTCAAATATAGGTTGCGCAATTCAATTTTCCATTACTTGCACAATGTGCTCTTCAAATAAATAGGAGGCAAAAATAGCAAAAAATGTGAATCCCAATGAAAGAAAACAATTTCGAAAGTGACTCCTTGCCAAAAATAGAGTTTTCTAGCGTTCAGAGCTTTGGTGAATCACGTGCATTGCATCAAGGAACTTTAACATGTTCAAAATTGTCTGATTAATATCATAAAGGGACCCTTTTGACGTTATATCCCCATCACTTACATGTATACTCGCTTCATTTGTACAACTGAATTTCTTTTGATGGTATTTAGAACAGTATTTCAGGCCTAAAATGCACAGTGCAAACCTATTATCGCCCCTCTCAAAATAGATAGCTTCTCTGTAATCTCAGTCATTTTACATAAGATAATGTTATACATCTAACATAATTCCATCTTTGCATATACCTCAAATAAAGGTAATCAAACAACGACAAATTACTGAAATACTGCAAAAAATAATCTCAAAATCTCGGTGTTCGCATTATTTTATTTATTCTTTTTGAATATAATTTGAAATAAATATGTATACTTTTCTCTATATTGTTTTAGAACATGCACCAGACACTTCTTGGAATGAAATAAAACATCTATCCGAACCACATTGGAGCAAAATGACTTTAAACACAATGTGTTTAGGTCTCTCAATATCGTAATTGTACAAAGGAAAATTCGGTTGATTTAAAAAAGTATCTTGTTTCTGTAATAAAAGTATTATCTTAATTTTTATCTATTTGGGTTTTTTATGTTTTAATCTTTTGAATACTTTTTTCATTTGTATAACTATAATATTGAGAGGTCTAAGAAGATGTTTTATATGCTATTTTGTTCCAACAAGCTTCGGAAAGATATTTTATTTCATTCTCAAGAATTGGTAAAAAGGAATAAAAAAAACAATTGCACTAAAAAACAAAAAGTCTCAACAACAACAGTTATATAAAATATTTCTAAATAATTTTCGCACTAAATTGATGTCAATCAGTGACCATTACATAAAGGATCGTGATTTTTACAGAATGTTTTCAATAATTGGTTTAAGAGAAAAACATTGTTGAATTCAGTTCACCATATCGATAACAATCCTTTGGCAAAAGTATTGGTATCGAGACTGGTTTAAGAGAAATGTGTGTTCAAAAGGTTCACCATATCGATACCCATCTTTTAATCAAATTAGGCAGAGATTAAGCAAATTTAAAAAAGTTTTCACCAAATTCACCGTTAGGTGGCTCCAAAAAAAATTGCCGAAAATATTTTAACCCCCTCCTGTCAAATCCTGGATGTGCCACTGATGTATGTTTTACACGCAAATACACACTTCAATGGAAACATTATTACGCTTAAATAAAGGAACCTACGTTCGTGGAGCTTATGTTTGCCAAATCAACAGTTGACAAAGACCAGATGCAAACCTACAAAAATCACGGATATTTTTGTATTGTTGTATTGGCAATCACGATATACACATTTCTGCTACTTGGAAGTTGCAGAAGTGTCATTCAGCAATTCCACATATTAGTACTCGGAGCGTGAACAATATTGATAATACAGCGTAATTTTACTTTTAGATTATTTTGACCAATCAAATCACAATATTCTGACATATTCCGTGAGTATCGGGTATTCACTAAAACCAATGTATCGCATATTCACTGCGGAGTATGCCATACTCACCTGCGGAATATGCCATATACCACAGATTAGTATGGCATATTCACCCGTATCACAGATGCCGCACATGAATATATGCCATATTCCGCGTAACACAGGTAGACACACAAAACCTACACTTAAATCAATCCAATAACCATAATCTGACAAAAGAAAGGCGTAGATTGCATCTACGTGTCCCCAGGCCATATGGTATTGTTACCTCAAAATATGACATAACTCCCTTTTCGCGAGTCATCCTACCAGCATAACCTGGTCCCGTGGCCTTAGCACCAATCATGGTAGCCCTGGGGTTGGCTAGTGTAAAGGAACGACCCTGCATTGCCATTCCAAGTACGAGTTTGTGTCTTGGTGCTCCAGCTTGTATATATCGGTTGATGACCCATTCCTGGAAGAGGTTTGGACATATAAATAAATGTTAATGATGATCTGTTCCAACGGAACATTTCGGGGGAGGAACCAAGATCCCTATTTAAAACCCAACCAAAGAAACATACTTAAGGCTACCATATTAAATTGATAGTTCCGAAATGGCCGGCACAACAAATCTATTGAAATCAAATATGGGCAAATTGGCTGTTAAAGCTATACTAGCAAACATTTCAAACATAGTCAAAAATTCTTACCTGACTTAGAGAATGGCTGAACTTTCGGTTCTGGCTATTCCTTGAGAAAAGTGGACTGTTGAACCCAAGGTAACTCTGCCAATGACCATGGAAGTCATATGTCATAACATTGAAGAAGTCTAAATACCTAGAAAATGGAATGGAAGGTAGTTGTTATGGATCTATATATTAAGGATCGAGGCTCTTTGCTTCCTCCTCATTTTCTCTAACATCAGCATGATCAGGAAAATATGAAAAAATAATTGGGGTCGCGGGGATGATAGTTACGATAGACTTAATGCACAATGCAACTAGATGCACTTATTACATACGATACACTTGATTCAAGATCCATACTTTGAAATCTGTGCAACGTCGTAGCTGTATGTGATTTGATTCTCGTTGACACCCACTGCTGCTGTTAGTATCAATCGAGGTCTTTTAGTCATCTTTGACTCCTTTTCAAAAGCTTCGCGAAATTCCTATAATATATAATGAATGCGACGTCAGACGTTTGAGATAAAAATATATTATGATGTTCATGGATGCCTTTGCTCCACATCATCGGGTTATGTTCATTCGCTGTTGTCTTGGATAAGTAAATTTTGCTTCGAATTCTGATCATACTCGAACTATATGAACTACAGGGTGATCCAGAAGTAACGTCAATGGTGTTGCCATTTCAATACTATTTGCCCAATCTTCGTAAAACTTGGTACATACGCTCCCCAAATATTATTGACTAAATTACATACCTAGCGAAGCATTTGTATGGAAGTCAATGGAGCTGAAGGTCGGCTATATATTAATGTATATCCAAAATATAAAGATTCTACTGTTCGATTGGTTGACTTCATGGTAACTATGGTAACCAAATGGGACGTCACATGAGGCAAATTATTTGTTTTAGTAGAAAATGGTATGAAAGATTTAATAATCATTTTTACAATCATAATAATTTGATTGCTCAACTATTGTTTACATATTACTCTGCAAGTCTGCATAACACCATTAGCATGGTATGGCACCATTTGGCAACTTGAAATCAATCAAAATCATATTGAAGGATTATTGATATTTATTTAGGTTTATCAAGACGAGAAAAGTTATTTCTTTCTTGTCACATCGGGTTGCCATAGTAGCCATGAAATGAACCGATCAAATAGTAGAAGCTTTAGAGGAACATCTGTACAAAGTTTCAAGATGATTGGTCAAGTAGTGTTAAAATGGCAACACCTTTGACGTTACTTCTGGATCGGCCTGTATGCTTCTGTTGTATTGTAAAACACAACACTAAAATGAAAGCTAAATGAGACAATCTAGTAAAAGTCTTGATGGACACTTACACTACACTTACATTTGCGGCATTTTTGTATATCTAATTAGACTCTAATTCGATTTAACCTATCTATGAATCTCTTCAATTTCCACATCCTGATACATGTGATTAAAATGATGTTTCTACATACGTTCACCCTCACCTTAATAAGTTCAGTGAACTGGGCCCGGTCGTGCGACCTTGGGAATTCCCAATCAATGTCAATTCCATTGAAGCCATACGTCCGTAATATATCAATAGCACTCAGTATAAATTTAACTCGTCTTTTCTTAGTTGCTACCATTTGTATGAACTGATTAGTCCCAGCAGTGTGGCCTCCGACTGATAACAATGTCTTCAAATTGGAATTTCTCTCCTTGATATCATTGAATTTGTTATAGTTTGGTAAGTCAACGCCATTGTTGATGTCCGTCTCGTCCCAAGGTGTAAGGGTCAAGGACGTGGGGTCTATCTTGGCAAAGGCGTATATGAGGTGCGTACATAGATCGGGCTCGATGTAATCAATATCAAATCTAGCTTCTTCAACCTCGCGGTGGATGGACCAGCTGGCGAAGTAACACACTCTCCGAAATCCCTGTCGCTGTGCTGAAATGTTATAACATAAAAGGAGAAATGGTACTATTCATAATATCAAATACATATATGTGTCTTATGCAAACAATGATTTCATTTTATGGGGAATGGATATATGATTGCATAATGCATATACGAGGGTTGATCATAAATCTATAAAGTTCTCTCTGATTTCATTATTTTCCAATATATTCTAATATTATTTTCACAGAACGAACAGCATAGCATGCCTTATTGTTCCAGCAAAAATATTAAGTATAACAGAAATATATATTTTAATAGAAATGATTGCAATAACATTACTTTAACATAACTTCTAATCAAGCATGACAATCATCCATTTAAGATCGCACAATTCACATAACCATTATAATAACTTAAAATAGTTACGAGCACATAGCATTAACATTTTGATGAGAGTACATAGTAATTAATATTTTGATGTGCTTGATAGTATTTAAACATGTATGGTTTATGTCTTTAAAGTGCTTTGATTTTTGGTTACTATGGCAACCATATCTTATTAATTTTTCTGTTATATTAAACATATTTTGCATATGAAGCTTACAAGTATTCTTTAGTTGTATGATTCGGAAGATGTTTAAAATATAATTACAATATGATAAAGACTGTCGTGTACATGTAGTTTATTGTTTGTCGACTTACCTGATATTATAGGAATCGGCAACCACACGAATATTCCAAACACCAATGTAACAAACCATTCCATGCTTTGTAGAATAGCTGAGACCATATATTATTACAGATCATACAACTTGTTGGAGTTCGTAGAATGTTTATGAAATCACATCATTATGTCACATATTGAACTTTTCAATAGTTAAGGCTGCTTTCAGTGTCATCTTATATATACATTCTTATTAGGTACGTGTACGTATCATATCCATATATTTGGCAGAGTATATCTTCTTTAGTTCCATTTTATTCTTATCGATATCATCCAATATAGGCCTTCACCACCATTTTGAGTGACTTATAAATTAGCATCGAGAAGTCAATGTACATCTTTATTACTAATTACATTTCTACATAGGCTATGTGACATATGTTTGATTTTAAATTCATAATTGAAATGCCTGCATGTACAATCATTTATATAATGTATCATATCTTGATTTCCTATTGACATCAGTGATAGGGTTTTCTAATATTGGAATACAGCATTACTATTCAAATTGGACAGTTCGTCTATCAAAAACGTAAGACATTTCTTGTGTTTAAATATTTCTCTTTTCCTGGAAGAATGTCCTTAATATTATTTTGTAATTAACCGTTTTGAGCAGGCAGAACACAAATATCTGCAGAACTAAAGAACGTTGTCTGAATAAATATACGTATTTGTTGCAACTTGTCTCTTTTGCCAGTCTTTGTTGGCCCTTTACGTATTGAGTGTATATTAAACACGTTTCATGATGCAGACATACGTTGGCCTCTGACACACATTACCTTTTAGCCTTATGAATTATAATGAAAGAGAGGCCCTTTCCATGGTTTAGTCAGTCGTAGGCATTGGCTTAGATAAAACACACACAGTGAAACTCTTTGAGTAACGAATCCTTCAGACTGACACCTGTTTCCCCATTTAATATCATTTGCAGTTTGTGTAAGTGACAGTAAGTTATTAAATAAATTATTGCCATTTTTTAGCTCACAGAAACCCCGGGACAGAACTAATATTGAACTAATAAATGGAGTGAGCATATTTTAGATCAACTTTGACTGCATGTTCAGATCACGTACTAGATGGATCTTTTCCTGCTAGTATCTCGTCTACGTAACAAAGAATAAATTATTTAAAAATAATAATTTTACCAACAAAATTTATTTCATATAAATTAACATGACAAGCTTTGTATTGTGGTGTGTACATTGCACAGTTTACATTGATACTTTTCTAAATATGTACACTCCCTCTAAATTCGACAACCAGAATTTCCTCATTGAACTAGTGTTAAGAATGTTCGCATTTCATCTATAAAACGTGTTAAGACATAATATGGCTAGTAGAGGGAATGGAAATACATCGTATTGTCCAATGATCTGTAGTCCAATGAGGGAATTTGGGTTTTCACACTCAGAGTGTCTGTCACATATGCATTATGCTTCGTGAACACTTCAAAAAGCGGAAGATGCAGCAAAACCAACAGTCGTGATATTAAAAACGTGTCTAAGACAAAAAATAAGTTGAACGATATACGTTTTATCGTATCAAGTTTTCAAGTTTTAAGATGTTTTAGCATTTTGATATCGTTTTAACATCTTTCTAAAACATTTACAAGTAAATCTGTCCAAAATTTATCTTTGAAATTGTCAAAAATCATATAAAATAAGTGATTGAGAATTTAGAAGTTTAGAACTGTTATGTGTCATTTTAGATACACGTCTCTTGGTAAATTATAATTTGAATTTTCACATTGGCTCTCATCGAAGAACACGAGCATATGATATCACAATTTACCACTACGTAGTACTTACTATAAGCTAACATCTAATTCCGTCAACTAAGACTATATATAAGTATATTCAATTTATATAATAGATACATATACGTGTAATAAACAGTGTTTTAATAATATATACATTATTTGAAGTTGGTAATATAAAAAACGTAGCATCTTTACAGCCTCAGTTCATTCATTCGCGATCGAACCCAAATTATGAACAAGTGTGCCAAAAAGCGTCGTCGATTTTCCTCATTCTCACATTTAGTCTACTGCACAGACGAAATGCCTCGAATTGAGCATATTTTCCAATAAAGGTGCTTTATACTGTACACCTCTCAACACATTCACGAAATTAAGGCTACCGCCATAGCTGGCAGTGGAAGCATTTGCACATTTAATGAGATTCTGTACGAGTGAAAGATGGCTCACGTTGTATGTGTGACTTGGGGCAAAGTTGATTTGATTACAATCCAAAACGGACAAACGGAATAAAAAGGGATAGAGCGTATAAAATGTTAGAAACAATCTTTACATAAGTTAAAATCAGATCTGTTGATCTTACAATTTTTCGAAATTTATTCTCAACTCGTCTGTATCCCCTCTCGTCCCTTCAAATATTAATCCAGAGTGCTATTTAATAAAGCTACATTTCATGATTGTTAATAGAAGCATTCAATAACATCGATAATGTGTCTACCTTTGTAACATCATAGGCTACTTTCCTACTTGTAAAATTGTAATCAAAGACCCTTCTGTCTGTAAGCGGACTGCACAAAACATAAAGATATGCACAGTTTGTTTAATATAAAACAGCAGTATAAATATAATTATATAAAATTGCCAATAATAAGTATATTGTTAGCAACAGCAACTATATCATGTGCCCTAATTGAATATAAAGATTGCGAAATATATAAGTTACATCGTGATATTTATATATATATACAATATTGTACACGTGTTTCTTACACACTCACTAGCTAGCACCATAAACAATATTATAGGCATATTTTAGAGGCATCCACCCAACTTTCATTTTGTCGCGGGTTAAATTTTTATTAAGTTGAAACATGGATTCATTTGATGATTTGGCATATCTACAGTTCACATCTGTTAGAATAAATCTATTTACTAACTAGCCGGTGTTTTTCTTGTCTTGAATGCACGACTTGTAACATTATAAGTTTCCTCTGCGAATATTTATCACCGAGGGCTACAATTGTCTTATTGTCGTTGCTAATTTTGACGCTAAACACATCAACTGCGGCGTGGTAGTTGCAGATCTCTTTTCCTGTTTTCAGCCGCCATAACCTGATAGATCCGTCCTGCGACCCAGATACGATAATCTCGTTGTCGGCAGAAATCGTCGTGCACCACACCTGGAAAAGGATATTCTGTATGAAAACATAAACTGTATGTGTTATGCCAGATATGTGTATTCTACGATGTGACAGAGTAAAATCTAAATTCCAGTGCGAAACATGCGAAAAAATATAAAAACGCACGCCAGCGTTGTTACACTATCTTACCTCATCCTGATGGCCTACAAGGGTGTTTATCTGTTTCTCACGACGAAGATCCCATACTTTGATTGTACCATCTGATGAAGCAGACGCAAGGTACCTGCCGTCAACGGAAGCACACACAGCCTTCACTTCTCTGGTATGAGCTTCACTTATTGCGGTACTTCCTCTCATTAATGTACCAGGACCACATGGCGATAGTTGTCGTAAAGGTTTTCCAGTCTTCAGACTCCACACCACAAGTTCGCCAATCTTTGTTCCAGTTACTGCTTCATGGTTGCCTATGACGGCTGTGCATTGGGGATCTGCTGCTAACGCTAATATCTTCGGTTCAATCACTTGATAATGCTCGAGGTCAAGGTCAAATACAACGAAATTTGCATTGCCGTCAAATGTATTGTTGAACCCTGCAATAGCGTAGCGATCATCACGAGATAACGCAAGATAGGAAATGGAATCAGCGAAGCCGATCGAGTCATCATATCTCATCTCCTTAAGAGGTTCATTACCCAAAAGGTCCCAGACCTTTATAACGGTGCTTTTTCCAAATTGTTCTGTGCGGCCAAAAACCATTCGCTCACCATCACTCATCAGGCACGTTGCAGAACAAAACTCGTCTGTTGGCATTTGCATAGGCAAACCAGTTTCAAAGTCCCATATCTTGGAAATAAGAAACGAAATTATACATTAAGCTTACTAGAATCCGCAACTGTGACCAGCCAAGAACATATTTTCTCCTATAAATGAATTCCAAGACTATATGAGAGCTACGTTAAAATGCAACATGACAATGGAGTCATTGTATTACCTGTAATCTTCTAGCTGGTACCTTGGAGTCAGCAATGATACCGTCTGACTCTACTTGGCCAACAAGAAGAGTGTCTTGACAACCCAGGTGGAGATCAGTGGACCCTAATTCATCATCACCTTTCATAATACGCACAAGCTCGCCATTCTAAAACAAACATTAAGGTTCATGATCTAGTTTGGGACAAAATATATACATTCCTCTCTAAGACTTACGGCTTTTGCGTCTGGATATTGGCTGTCCTATATCGTTTGAAACTTAATGTTACATATTTTGCTTGTACAACGATACATATGTATAACCCTTTGATGTCCTTGGTCATTTTGTTTAGAAACATACCATAGAAAATAATGATGGTGAAATGTTGAAAATGCTTGGGACAAAGGAAAGGTATACTCACTCGCATGTCAAATACTTGAGGAGGTCCAACACTGGATCCTGTCACAACTGTATTCCCAGATGCAGTAATTTTAAAAGTATCGACTTTAAGGCCTTCTCCCTCGGCCCACATTGGTATTGTTACCGGTATGTGGGTTACTGGGAAGCCAAGGAGTTCTGTGCGACTCATTGTTCCAACTCCACTAGCCATGGTCCCTGTATTTGCAGCATAGCTATTATTCTGTATATTTTGTGATTCATAAGATGCATTGTATGATGATGAGAGATAGTTGTTTGATTGTTGGTTTAATCTGTTATCCATAGTAGCTGCCCTTGTATCGACATTAGACAGGTTGGATGACACCAAACTGTCGGAGACTGATGGTGCATAAGACGCTCCCATTGTGTTGTAGCCTCCAGCATTATAACCACCTCCTCCAATGATATTTGTTGTTGTTGTCTCCTCAACAGTAGTGGTAGTAGTGGCCAAGCCACCTCCATATCCTGCCCCTCCAGCAACCATACCAGGACTTCCACCTCCACCAACTAACAAGGTAGATTGAGCATCACTATAGCCTGCTGCTCTACCATCCACAACACTTGAACTGGTTTCGAAACTTGAGGAGTTCAAATTAGATGTATCTGACATAAGAGCTGTTGTCTCAGTAGCATTAGCACCAGAACCACCGTCGTACATACTTATGGCAGCAGCTCTACCCGCTCCAGCCCCGGCAGCAGCCCCAGCGCCTGCACCTCCTGTTACTGCGCTGGTTGAATTCATTGAAGTGAAATACTGATTGAAGGATGTAGTCGCAGTTCCTCCTCCTCCTGATATAATAGTTCCATTGGATGCCATAGCACCGCCTTTCACTCCAACACCAGCGCCAGCCCCTGCACTTGCCCCTGCGCCTGCTCCTGCTCCAGCCCCCGAACCTGCTCCACCATTGGCCTCAGCCTTAATGAGTGAGTAACCCGCACCTGCCCCAGCAGCTTTGGGTCCAGATATGGACATTGCACCTCCTGCTCCTCCAGCTGCACCACCAGCTTTACCACACAAACACCATCCAGGTTTACATTTGTAGAAAGCCCAGATTAGTGTAGATGCAATCAATAATATACCACATATTACACCAGCAGCAACCCAAGCTCGAGGACCGATCCAGCCAGCGCCAGTTGCGCCTCCAGCTCCTGCTACAGCTGCACCAACTACAGGTCCAACTCCCGCACCAACCATTCCTCCACCACCTCCACCACTTGGATGTAGTCCAACTTCTATTACTGTTCCATCTGGTGAACTCTTCCATCCAACACCAGCTCCACCAACACCCGGTCCGACTCCACCAACTGGTCCTACTCTGAAATCAAATGGGGTAGTCATATATATAATGTATTACAAGGTACTGTACCATATAAAGATATAACGAAGGGATAATTTGAATGTGAACTAATTCAATATCCTAAATAATACTTACGGTGGAGTTGGTTTTGGAAGGTGAAAGAGATGAGCAGCTTGGCGGATATCTCCACTCATTAAAGTTTCACCTGCCACAGCCTTATCAAGAACACGGTATCCGTTATAATATACACCAGCAATAATTCCATTGAAGTAGTCGATGATGTTACCATCGGCGTCCTTGTTTCCACCAACCTTCATTAAAGATACCCTGTCAAATCTTCTTTTTGCAGTTGCTATAAATAAGTTGAATAATTAACACATATCTGACGGCATTTGATTGGCTTTATGGTGAGTCTGGGTTATAATATGATAATGTTTTAATGATTGATGTGTTTCCGCATAAACGGGTGACATATATCGACATGTGACTAAGCGGTTAAACATTGCCGTCAACAATCCGGCTACAAGGGTAAAAACAATCTGTCTTCAACAACACAATATTAGTAAGTAACCCAAAATCTTGAGTAGATGAATTGATTGTATTTTTGATATGAAATATAACCATCATAACTCTAACATATATGGAATGAGCTATTTGGAATATTCATCGTACATATAAATACTTCTACTTACAAGAATGTGTGAACACATTCGGAATATGGCTGTCAACGTGTAGGGTTGCGTTATTATTGGTCCTGACGAACCTAACCACATGGTAGTTACCATCGTCAAACCTCTTCCTCCCTTCTACCAATCTATGCACTGTTCCATCAACATTGTATTCCAGAACTATCTTTCCATTATCCTGATACATAAATAAATATTAGCAGGATGACTGTCACGCAGATCTTATATGTTTATTAGCTTTGCGGCATTTTTTAACAAAAGAAACAGTTTCATGTATTTAGAGCTCAAGAATATTTTCAGATAAACCCTAGTTAAGCTGTTTCCTCCTGTTGATTTAGCACTCGTTTTGATACGTTTAAATGTTAAAACACATATTCCTACATACATTTTCACCTGTTGAGCACTTCACATTTTCCAACATTACCGTTTACTTATTAATGAAGGATCTAGCAGGGGTCCATTAAAATTAAAGAATATTAAATCTTGATTTTTTTAAGCTTACAACTTATCTACCAATGAATTGTTCGTTTGAAAGGCAATATAATATATTTAATTTATTTGTTTAATTGGAAATGATACCCTCTGTCCGTCTATATTTTTGGTTCAATTTTAAAAAAATAATGAACACATTTATTTCACCTCCATTGTACACCTATGTTGTTCTTCAGAATTTGCCAAGTAAGAGAATACTACATTAGTATTTATTTAATGTGAAATCCATGTTTTTTAATTATCTTTCTAATTGGTGTTCCCCAGGGTTGCATTAATTGCCATGCATATTTTGATTAATTATCTTGTGATTTTTTGATTCATGGTCTAAATGGCAATAAAAGTTGAATCTATGAACATACATGAATGTACAGATCCGTCGGATGGGGGACAGGAGGGGGTGGTGTTGGGTGCGATTTGGGACCCCTTGGGACCCCCCACTGAAATTGAAATGGAAAATTTTCATTATTTTTTCTAATTGACTCAAACACTTTGGAAGTGCATAGAAATCACTGAATAACATTGTACCTTTGTACCATCTTACTGGAAAACAGTAGGATTAAATAGTTTTTGATTTTTATTGTCTCAAACACAAAAAGTGTCAAGAAATCATCAAATAGTACCCCTCTCCAAACAATTGAAAAATAACAATTCTGGATTTTATTCTATTGTAACTAAAACTTAGAGTCATCATAAATAAGGTTTAAATCCAATATATGTAATTTCGAATTTTTGAAATCATAGAATCATGTTAAGTCAATGAAGAAAAATTAAAAATAAAAGATGTGAACTTTGCAAAGCTTCAGAAAGCAGTGTTTAATAAGTTATACCACCCACTGTGAGCGTGAAGTCCATTATGATCTTATTTTTCAGTTGAAATTGTATAAAATGTTCTCGATGTCAAAGAGTTTATGAAATGTTTACTTATTTACTATCTATTAAAAAGAAATATTCAAATTCAAAGAATTATTTAAAAAACGACCCATGCGTAATTACAAATTAATGATAAACGGTAATGTTGCGTGATGCTCAACAAGTAATACTATGTTCAGTGATATTAAATCTACCAATACATTCTATTTAAAACAGTGCTGCTTTAATAGGAGGAAGTTATCAAAATTTTGTCAATTCCTATGGTGTATTTCAGAAATCGTTTAGGAAAAATGGTTTCTAACTAAAATATACAAGATGTTTCCTAATTGTATGTATTTGTTATATGCATACCAGCTTTGCGATAATATATTCCCCCTTGTTCTTGCTGCTTTCGACCCGAATGAGAGTACCAGTTGGGTACCATGTCATGAACCCAAATGCCAATTTGTCAATGTCATAATTACTTGGCGGCCTGAGATCGTGGACAATTATTCCTGGACCTTCGCCATTATCAAATCCATAACGGAATCCATTGGCCTCTATAATGCAATGATAAAGTATGTCATTGGAAAAATCGTGAACAACGTCATAAATCAAGTAACATAAAATAGCTATTTATATTCTAATACATATCAAAATATACTTCGCTTTCACAACTATTCAATTTGGGTATATAAACAAATATTCAACTTTACCTGTTTTACAAGTCTTGCCAACATAAGATGTCATGTTGCAGTCACAGTAGTAGGAGTCAAAGCCAGTGCTGACACAAATGCCACCATTCTGGCACAACTCAGGGTGGCACACAGTGAGTGCATCGGTACATCCCTTCTGTACATCATTTCGTTTCACAAGCGAATCCAGCATCAGGTTGGGTAGTCTTCCATTTAGATCAACAGACGACATACAGCCCATATAGCCTCGTTTTGATGCTTTAGAAGACAACAGACTAGGAAGATCTTTAAATGTGTCTTCAGGTACACCCCCAAGATATAATCTACCTCCCAGGTCAAATCTTGGTTGACCAAAAATTTGGGTTATTTGATCATCCACTTTAAGATAATGTACATTTCCCGATCCTTGGCTAGACAATTTGACAAAATGCCAGTTGTTATCATCCAGGTTTCTAATATTTGCTGTATACAACGATGGTGTGTTTTCAGTGTTGAATGCATAATGTAATAGACCATTTACTAGCTCCAATGCAATGAAATCGGTGTTGCCATTTCTACCTCCATTGTAGAGTAGGAGACCATTCTTGACCTTAGTCTTAAAAGCAAATGATATTCCCATGTTGCTTGGGTCACCAAGGTCCAACGAGGGTAGAGCAGCAAACGCTGGGGGTCCTAAGAAGGTAACTGGATGGAACACATCTGAAATGGAATAAGGAACAAATATTTTATTCTGTTCTGTCAAGATCTTCACTGATTTTTGGTTGACTTTACTTGTATTACCATGAATTGTGTGATTTATTCTCTAGAAATATTCGAAAATCTTTGCCAGCAGGGGTATAAAAGTAAACTGGACGAACTCAGCCTGTGGATTATGGTTTCTTATTTCCTAGTAGCATATAGGATACACATAGATCAGAGATTCGGAATATAGAATTCATAATATATAAACAAGATGTAAACGTCATCACAATGTAAACTGTACACCCGACCCAGCTAAAATACAATAACTCGATCCTTGAATTTCTTTTGATCATTACTTTTTAAACGTGTTTACTCAAACAATTTTATAATTTTTACAAAATACTTTCCCATTTCATACATATGTCTAAATGATTCCTAATTCCTGCTACATTTAGTGCAATGTGTGCTTTTCTACATTCGGAAATATTTCAAAACTTGTTTTATAACACAAGATCGCTGTTACCTCCACATCCAGAAACAACGGGTCCAAATATCTGTTTAGCATCTGGAATTGGATCTGGTATTTGTCCACCCAAGTCTATTGAGGCCAAACATCCCATGAATCCACTATCAGATTGCACGTTAGATGGTAAATTACTGTACGAATCCTCAGGCACACCTCCGAGGTACATATCACTCTGGATATCAAACAAATTGCTACCCGCTCTACAGTTCACCTGAGTAGGGGAGTTATCGATGAGGAACACATAGTTAGTTTGTGATGGACGATTAATAACCATAAAATGCCATTTGTTATCGTCCAATTTTCTGCCCGTATTTGCTGGAACTGTAATTGGGGCATATCCATTGTGAAAGGAGTAGTACACATAGCCACCCTTCATTTCAACTGCCATGAAACTTGAACTACCCGACTGCCTTGAACGACGTCCGTCCTCTGATGACTGACGCCTGCTTCTGTTGGTTCCAGAAGGTGCGGGACCGTTGTATATCATTAAACCATCGGGCTCCATTGTCTTGAAAGCTATTGCCACATTACCAGGTTGTGGCTGACTGAATTCCTGCGTTTCCAATGAGAGATATGCTCCTTGCTCCTTGAAGGAGACGGGTCTGAATAAATCTGAAATAATGTTTCAAAACAAAATATGATGATTTTGAAAATATAAGACAATGTGAATCAGACTCTGAATGAGGAATTGAACACTACCAAGTCTTAAAAGGTACACACAAGGTATTGCTGATTGCTCTCGGAAGTCTGGAACAAGTACTTACCATTGCACCCGTCCGTGATATCAGCCGATTTGAATGTTGCTTCTCTTATAAGATCTGGCTTTCTACCATTGACATCAACAGAACCGAGACACCCTTTGAATCCCTGGACAGAAGTGACACTCCTTGATAGATCATCATACATAGCCAACGGGACACCTCCAAGATAAACGACCTTGTCTAAATTGAAACCATTTCCTCCACGTTTGCCTTGGACTCGCGACGATCGACCATCAAGTGTTACCAGGTGTTCATTTCTATTTGGTCTAGAGATGCTAACAAAGTGCCACTCGTTGTCATCCAGGGTTTGTGCAGTGGCTATTGTCTTTGAAATAGCACCGTTTCCCTCATCAAAGTGGTATTCCAAGAAGCCATTCACAAGCTCGACTGCCACGAAGTCAGCTCCGGGTCCCCCATTGTACATTATTAGGCCGTCTGGTTCCATTGTTTTGAACATGAATGAGACTTCAGCCCTTGGTTGGCGATTAAAGTCAAAGCCATCAAGGGTAAGATGCGATTCTTGTGAGGGAAAAGTGATTGCTCTTACTACTGATGGAGCTTCGGTTGATGTGGGATCAGTTGGACCTGTGTCCGTTGGTAAAACAACTACAACTCCTGCAATACAAACAGGTATATCATTAACAATATCTTTCACAAAAAAGTACTAAACAAATAATAGACAAAAAAGTAATAAACAAATAGCTTACATACAGGGTGTCCAAAAAAAACAGGACCGTAAGAAAGTTGAATTACTCGGTCAATTTTGCATATTTTGCCTTAAAATTTTAGAATTATTTAGTTCATTCATTGTGAATTTTGTTCTGAAGGTTTGATGATAATCTGTTTATTGTGTCAAAAACTGCAGTACTTTACAAAACATGCTTAAAGTGGGCACTTCTCTCTATGCACAAACAAATCCTGCGAACAAAGTTGTTAATGACCCTGACCTATACACATTAATGTGGATAGTAAATATTGGGGTAGTTATTGCCCTCTTAAGATTGTTAGGGGCCTGTCAGTATACACATTGGCTTTGAGAAATCCTCAAAGATGAAAATTTGGGGGATTTAGATCTGGCTAATGAGCTGCCCATATGGTTTGCGTTCTGCAACTGATGAGCTGACCCCCAAAGCATTGCCTAAACCATTTCAGCATATCATTTGCAGTGTTGGGGTGGTAATGGCTTGTTGAAACCACTGCTTAATTATCTCCTTGCAAGGGATGCTGTAGCACTTCATCAGGAGGATGTAAGGCCCAGTAGCAATTGTTCTTGGAACAAACTTGTCCATTCAGAAAGACATGTGTGTAGGAGGATCATCAACAACTTTGTTCGCGGGAGTGAATTGTGCATAGAGAGGAGAGGTGCACATTTGGGGCATGTTTTGTAAGGAGCTATAGTTTTTGACTCAATAGGTAGATTATTATCAAAATTTCAAGGCAAAATATGTAAAATTGACTGAGTTATTCAACATTAAACATACAAAAAGCTCGACAAATGTTATAAACAAACATTATACTCACTTCTGCAACCATTTTCAACGCTCCCTTGTTTCCTAATGGCGTCATTAATAATGTCTGGCCGTCGTCCATTGAAATCAACTGATGCAATGCATCCTGTTATTCCACTTGAAGATTGAACGCTACTGGAAAGACCACTTATAACACGAGAAGATCCTCCACCAATGAAGAGATTCCCATTCAGTCGTATAGGGTTTCTGTTTTTGGCACTAACGTAACCTGAATTATCATCTACTATTAAGATATGCTGTAATTCATTAGGTCTGTATATTCTAACATGGTGCCATTCATTATCATTGATAGGTGCAGGTGTATTCGCTCTCACAGAGACAGGTCCATCTCCGTTGTCAAATCGATAAACTACATGGCCGTCTACAAGTTCAACAACAAAGAAATTGTCTCCGACGCCACCGTTATACAGTATTACTCCATCTCTATCGTCAGTTTTGATGGAGAATGAGATATCCGTTTCAGCAGATCTCGTCATATCCAACCCTGGGACCGTAACATACGAATCTGCAGTTCCAAATGTGACCGGACGGATGATCTCTGGCTGTAGAGGATCTATAAAATGATATATTATAGTTAAACAGGAAAACAAGTTCATCTCATCCAACGAATCAGTGAAATCAACAACAACAACAAAAACATTCAAGCAGAATACAAACACTATATTTTGGTATGGACACTTGATTGTTGAATGTTGATAAATGATAGTGAAAATAGTAATATGCATTATTTACCCCCGCATCTATCTTCAATTCGTCCACTCTTTGTGATGGCATCTGTTCGCAGATTTCTCGGCTGATTATTCAAGAAGGTGCTTGCTACGCAACCCTTGTAGCCCTCTCGAGATATAATCTCTCTGTTCAGACTGTTGTACATGTTGGACGATAGCCCACCTATGAAGATTGTATCAGATGTAGTAAGGTCTATGGGCTCATTACTCTGACGTATCGTTCCTTTGTTGTTTGTTTCGTCCACTTGAAGGTTATGTGTTCTTGCATTCGGCCTTGTTACTCTTACATAATGCCACCGGTTGTCATCAAGCCTGTATACGGGTTTCCCCTCGATAGAAATAGGGCCATATCCATTATTAACTCTATAGAATAGTTTACCATCTACTAATTCTATCACAACAAAATCAGTTCCAGTTTGACTGCCCTGGTAGAAGAGTATTCCATCTGGCTCCCGCGTTCGGAAATTGAATGCAATGTCAGTATCCTCGGGTCTTGTGAGGTCTATACCTCGGAGGGTCACATGAGCCGGTTTGGTGTCAAAGGTCACTGGGTTTGTGATGATGACTGGTTTGGGTTCAGAGGTTGGTGCTATTGTAGGTTGTGTTCCCGGGTCTACATTGATATGGTGATTAACATAAATGTTCTGCATACCACCATACCAGTTTGTACTTAATCGATCTTTTGGAAATGAAGCCACATAAATTGTGTCAATATCGAGACAGAAATCTTGGCCATCCAGGTATCCTAAAAGTAAAGTTATATCCTTTCAGTTTCCTCACCAATTAATTTGGTTATTACTGCTAGTATTTCACGTCCAATTCAATTAAAGATATTGATAATAATATTCCGTTTAGATTACTGTTTCTATACCTGATTTGAGGTACCGTCTAGAGTCTACCCAAGCCTCCATGTAGTTCACGCGTCGTCGAATACCTAAGGTATGCCAGTTATTGTCATTCCAAGCCCTTCTCCCGAGAGTCCACTCCTTTCAAATATAAAAATTGACTAATTAAATTGGTGAATAGTTAAACAACCAAAATAACTGTTCAGATAGCAATAATGGTACAGGTACATGAACAATTCAGGTAGTTGCGAATATTTAGAGAAGTTTAAGTATGATGTCAACGATATATCATTTGCAACTTCCTCATGTTTTGATTCTCTTTGATTTACTATGTCAACAAAGTCCTGAATATTAAAGTTCACGTCATACTCACCAATGGTCTTGTGCCAAGATTGGTAGAAACAACTATACTACCATCAACAAGAGCTGCTTTGATATAAGCTGGCGAGGCATCTCCTTCTGTTATAAAGAGACTTCCATCGGGCCTGGAGGTCTTAAACCGAAGTGTAATGTCATTAACGTCCACGCATCGTGAGTCAGGGAATGGATATCTTATGTAGTTGACCCCATCGAAGTTATTTATTTTTCCAACTAAAATTACAAACGAACCGGCTATTTAGTCATACATGAATTTTTACTATACATAAATCTTATATTTACAAATACAAGTATATCGTAACGTTTTTGGATAAGTTATATGAATAGCTTATGCAATAAGGTACGTATCTTCATTTAAACAGGAACTTCGAGACAGTCCAAGATTTGATGGCTAAATTCGAAATGTATAGCAGATACCAACTTACAGTTTTGACAAAGTGGCCCATAGAATTGTGTTCCATAGCAGTCACATTCATATTGATTCCATCTATTTATACATCTTCCATTCGCACATGGTGATCTTTCACAAGGGTTAGGCATGGTTCTACAGCTAGTCGTTATGTGCACCATACCTTGATCTCTAGCATACGATCCTAGATCAACTTCAGTTACCTGGTTATTTATTCTCAAGTCATCAATACAACCTACAAATCCATCTTTTGACCATAATTGCCACGGGCGTTTGATTCGATCTTGTATACCTCCCAGATAGAATTGTGTCCCGAGATGAAGGTCGACTTTAGATCCCTGAATGTTAACACGCTTTCTGTCTCTATCTAGTGTGAGGTCAACAACCCTTTCATCGCGGCTTACGTGGAATGTGTGCCAACGACCATCATCAACTTGTATGTCAGATACCAACGTCCTGTTAGCGCCATCGCCCAAGTCAATGAGGAAGTATAACTTCCCATCGTAAAGTTCGGCAGCTACAAAGTCAGAAACCCCTGGACTTCCGCCATTAAAGAACAGTACACCTTGTGGATCAGTTGTACGGAATTTGAACGATATATCACCCTTTTTGAGTGCATCCCATCTATTCAAACGGATAAAATCCTGATTTCTCAGGATAGTGACTGGAGGATTTTCAGGGGCTGGGGTAGGGGTAGTGGTAGTTGTTGGAGCAGGTGTGGTTGTGATATAGCCTTCATCTATTTGCCCGTATCTTGTGACATATGATTTTGGATTTGGATCATTCACAATGTCGGGAAGGCTGATCCTATTGTTATTCATATCATCTCCAGTTATAACAATCTAAAATGAATGTTTGCCAATATAAGCATTCGTTATTTAGGCTGTCGTTATTTTAGAATGTCGAGGGAGTGGCAAGAACCAAATTACAATTGCAATCATAAACCTGGCATTGCATTTGAGAGTGTAAGTGTAACAATTAAAATCGCATTCAAAGTTAAACCAAGGCCGAATTCAGGTTCTATATCTCATTGGCACATCCGAAACGGGTTACTTTGGTAAAGTTTTATGAACCCAAAATTGATCGACTAAAGGAATAGTGGTTACAAACAGTTGTTACCTCCTTAATGTCCCCGACAAAATTTCGATCAATAGTATTCCTTGTGATTGTACGAGGATTTGGACTCCCAGCAAAGTAAATATTCCCGTCATTGTTGATAAAGTTAAAATCAACGCCTAGATTTCTGGTGAAATGTTTCCGATCATCTACGTACATCGTTATCTAGAATATCAGAAATGACCATCAGTTTTGAAAAGACTCATTGGTGAATTCGTCTATAAAAGGACTAGATATAACGTTACATATAAATTCATTCAGATACAAGTAGAACTGCACTGTGAATCATAAAGAAATCATTGATTTCGTGGTAATAATGTCGACTATATGCTTTATTGCAGATACCTGCGTTCCATCTCTCTCTATGACGACATTATGCCAGTCATTGTCAGCATATGTTCCCCCTTCAAGGGTTGATCTGAATGTACCTCTATTGTTATTATAGTCAAACTGAGTATTCAAGATCAGCTTTCCATCCTGCAAACACATATCAATTAAATGGAAAAATATAAGATGTTACAAATAGTTGTTTCATTTAAGGAGCTTTTAAGCCAAGGTACCGTCAATGATCCGTGAGGTGGTGCCTTTAAGGTAATCTGAAAACCATTCTATTCAAATCTTTTTATATGAATTAATTTTTACACAAGATTATCTGTTATGAATACATTTAAGGATTAACCTTTAGATTTAGATGCATGTTATCCTCATCATTTCCTGTGTACCATATGAGACCATCAGGAGTAGTTGTTCTAAACTTTAACTCGAACCTTTCTTTAACATTATCAGGCTTAAGTGGTAGTCTTGTAGTATCTATATCGACCCAAACTCTGTCACGAAACACATAGTATTTATTGTCGTTTGGCCATCTGGGAGGCCAGTTCGGTGGAACTACGATCACTGCATCTGTCACTCTTGTTGGAAGAGTGGATGATGTCGTCGGTGATATTGTGGTAAGTTCTGAAATAAATATTTCTAATTGTTATTGAAAGTTTGTTTCAAAAACAATAAACATGTTTGAGGTACATTTGTATATTGTTAATGCCATATTATATTGAAGTGTTGTTTTTATGCAGTTTTACCCTTGTTTGTATGATAGTTACATGTATATACAGAAAAATATGATAAGAGTTGTAATTTTTGTTGGCAGACATAATGAGCATTGTAGATATTGTCATTGAAATATAGTAAAGCAATGCATATTGCAATTGAAAACCATAATAAGCAATGGTTGGTGTCGTTGAAAGACAACAAATACAGTAGTACGGAAAGCAAAATACATATCCTGAATAATTTTCATGCCACTTATGTTATTGCATTCAGAATAAACATAAAATGTGGTTGGGCACAACAACAAACTGTTAAGTGCAAGAAAGAAAACATACACAGAGCATGCAGCAATTTATTGTCAATACAATACATTGACCTCTTGGATCTCTTAATGAGATCGACCGTTATATGGGGTAACATTGGGGTATTTATGATACTATGGCAACATTTCCTAAATTAGTAAAACCTAATGCACTTTGCAATCTATACCCGATACACAATAGAAAATTCATCATTACGAAAATTCTGTTCTGCACAATTAAAATATGATAACAACTTATACACTATCACATTTTATCATCGTTTTCTTACCTGCTTTGGCATACAAATTTAAAAATCTGTATGTCTTTTGTGAAAAATATTTTAACTTTTGTCTGATCTATTTAACTATATAGATGATGCTGTTAGGATGAGTAATGATTGGTTAGTGGGTCACACCTGCTGAATTATTATATGGTTTGGTAATCAGTGTATCATATATATTACATCCTATATATTATGTTTTATTAACACCACAACAAACTTTATCTCACGATACTCAAAATCGCAGCAAAATCCGAGTTAAATCACTATCTAACTATATGATCATGCTATAGACTACTATAGGTTGAAACTTTTAAAAGAAACAAGTGTATTAGGATTAGGTTGCCCCTGGCTTTTCAATTTACTCATTTAATAGATTACGCTGTATACGTATTACTTTTCATTTGCGTGTTTCAGTTTTTAGTCCATTTGGCAGGACGTCATCATCGTTGTCAAGGAAACAAAAAAATAAAAAACTGATAAACAAACCATAAATATTCCAAATACATGTGGCCAAATGTTTCAAAACATTTAATGATGTGATGCAATCAATGGTCAACGCTCACTCTTGTTTGAAGTACATACCAAATATATGCTTTTTCGTGCCCGTCTTGGTTGTGCCTGGGCGTGTTTCTATTGGCCCGGACATGTTCATTTTGTTTCATGGACATTAATCTAAACGTTTAATCAAGTCTTTAAATAATCTCCTCTGCGATAGAGCTGTGCATTTCGAATGTTATGGTAATGCATTTCAATGTTGATAAAACAAAGCAAAACAGTTTAGCAGCATTGGTACAAAATAATTGTATGTTGAAATGCGTTTTAAAAAATGTTAAAAATGAATCCTAGAATTCCTTACCACAGCGTCCACTTCATCCTAGATCCTGAGTGGTGACTTATTACCAATCGGATTACATGTAGAGTACTATAGATATAGTTATTATTATGTAGATCAACACAACAACAACATTTCTTGTTCAGAACTAAGATTAACAATGTTATACCTGAGAAAGGAATCGTAAATATCTACAAATAAAAGATACTTTACATGTTATTTC
Organism: Owenia fusiformis; assembly: GCA_903813345.2. NCBI lineage: Eukaryota > Metazoa > Annelida > Polychaeta > Sabellida > Oweniidae > Owenia > Owenia fusiformis. The sequence goes on from CAIIXF020000007.1 coordinate 32,415,900, forward strand.
CTCCACCTATTACCTCCACCTTACATAGTTTGAATTCCTATTAAAAGTCTAGGTAAAGCGGTTACTAAAAGTGGACTAAACTAAAATATGAACAAAGCCCAAAGCCTTTGTCAGTAAAGGAATAGAAAGTTAATAACTGAGAACAATAATGAATGTTGTTGAACTTGGGTGACAGTTAGAATGGGTGATTCTATACGGTAGAACAGAGGTAGGAAAGATGAGGAGGTCGACAACTAACAACATTTGTACATATAACATATGACCATGCTCGGAGAAGAGCATGTCTAAACTAGAGTGAGGGTTGTCCGATGTTTGCATTTGTTGAAAGTATCTATCAAATTGCCTGTCCATGATGACGTCACTTACCATCGTAAATCAAGCCAAGGGCTATCAAGATATCCCTTTTAGCATTCCAGAATTGCACATCATCTATTACTCCATGCAGATACTTCTCACCTTCCCTGCCCTGAGATGATCGACCAATGTAAAATGGTGTGGTTCGATCTACACGTGTTTCACGTGGAGTACTCGTAGTGGCCTCGTCCACTTGTATGCCATCTATGAACATCTGGGCGCCATCTTGCTTGTTCCATGTAAACTGTACCTGGCTCCATTTATTTACGTCAATTTCTTTGGAAATGCTCCAAACCTTATTTGGTGTTTGGAAACGACCGTGGAGTTTTCCTCCTTGGAAGTATACATTTATAGCATCACTTGAAAAAACATACATATTATTAGTCAACTGAAATGGTTTAATTCTAAAATTCATTGTGAATCCCCTTATACATCTTTGTAAATCTCCATGACATGTCAGATTTTGGCCTAAATTGACGTAATCATCTACTCCATCGAATTTGATCGCTCCGTCAAAAACCCCCTCTATGACTGTAGGTGTACCATGCACGTATACAACTCTTCTTCCAGTGTCCGTCAGCTGGTCGCCCTGTATTCCATCCATGTTGAACACTTCATGGTCCACAACACCTGTAAGTATACATGGAACATAATGATGAGTCCATTGAAATATATGATTAGGTTGAATAGATCAATTCATGAAAATTATAAATTGTATGATAAATTGCAGTAAATTAAGATTAATCAAAGTCCCTCCCATGTGTTGGTTCGATTCCCTCTCCCACATCCTTTCGTTATTTCTCATGTTAAGTTATTCCTTCTGAACACCTGCTAATCAAAACAACTTATTCAGGGTCCAGTGAAGTACAGATAAGATTAGATTCATTCTGCCAAAATTGCGCTAAATTACGTAATTTACCTCTATCCAGCATCCCAAATGAAGTTAAGACGTCTTTATTAGCATGCCATATTTCCAGTTCATCTGTCATTCCATTGAAATAGCGCCCCCTTGTCATATCTGGGCTCCTTCCAATATACGTCGTATAGTCGTACTTTTGCCGGGAGGATGTCGAAGTGAAGGTATTGCTTCTAGCAACCTCTGCTTCGTTCACGTACATGACTAATCCTTTCTCTGGGTGCCAAGAGAGGTCAACCAGACTCCATTCATCTGGTCTTATTCTGTCAGTTGAAACTGTCCATGTTTTCTGTGGAGTCCAAAATTTCACATGTGTTTTGCCATTCATGTAATACATGGAGTATGATCCCCCATTAAGGAATACCATACCATCTTCAAGTGTCCTAGGTTTAGTCAAGAATGTAATCATTAAGCCATGTCTGCACAAGTCTAGATTCCCAGAGCAGGAGGATCTGAGATTACCTAAATCTGCATATTGGTTAGCCCCGTTAAGGTCCAATGCATTTCCTGTGTGTCCCTTTCTAAGCATTGCCCCGTTGTGGAGCTGTATAAACAGATGGGGGTTTAAAACTTGTCTTCCTCGCCTCTTTTCGAAAGAGACCATGGAATGGCTTATAGGTGCTGCAAAGGAAAAGTTTAAACAAGACACGGAAGTCATGTATGTGTAAGCAAGACAGGCCCTCACCTTTCAACCACTTAACTGAGTTAGTGCATATCATCTAGGAACCCCTACTAAGATGCATTCCACTTAAAACCACCTAAAGTATATAGGAAATAATCTTGCACCACGACATATAAATTATGCCGGATAGTGATGCAAATCTATATCAGAAACAAGTCCAAGTTGCCCAAGTTCTCTACCAAAGCATAGTCAAATATAAACATCAACTAAATGTAAGATGTGTATATTTGATTTGAAGCATTCCCAATCATTTTCAAGATTAAGTATCTTTTTCTTATCATTTATAATCAATAAATTAAATCAAGTCATTTGATCTACAATGATTAGTCCATTCCAATGAGTTTGTGTTTCATTGACATTAATTAATCACTCAAGTCTAATTAATCACCCAAATAATAATCACACGACCAGTTGTACAATGTCAATCAAAACAATCAGACATAGGTTACTACTGATGAGCTCAATTAATAGTGATATAAAGCCATTCTAGCATTGCTGCAGCTAACCACACCAAACGCAATGCCTTATAAATCATTTTCGGGAAGTGCATCTTCCTTGTCACTGGACAGGGTCATAGTTTGGTGCTTAGAGACTATCATAGTTAAATCACATGCATACTTACGTCTAACAATAAACCCATGAGCTATAAGATAATCTCTTTCAGCACAGAATATTTCAACTTCATCGATGATAATGTCAGCATATTTAAATCTCTCATCGACGTCACCGGTATTGGCCCGCCCAATGTATGCCCTGTTGTTGAAAAAACGACCAGCTGTATCCCTTACATCCCGTCCCCTATCACTGTCAACAAGAGTGGAATCCACGTACATCTTCAAACCTTTCTTGTCGTGCCAGGAGACCTCGATGTAATACCAATTGTTAGTATCTAATCTTGTAGACACATCCCATTGCTTTCCAGGCTGGTTAACAGTTGATTTAAGATCACCATCTTTAGTGAAAATCTTCATCCCATTATGGCCAGTAGAGAACACATATGCGTTATCCTGCATACTATGAAAGTTAAGCCACATAACCACTGACATTCCGTGCCTGCTGTTCTCCAGGTTCCCCAAGCATGTTTCTGGATGTTCCCCTACGTCCACTGATTGTCCATAGCCGTTTAATCGTAGGGCATTGTCCATTTTCCCTGGTACGGTAAATGGGGTTCCAGACAAAGGGAGGTTGAGGGATGGGTGAACAAGTCGTTGCTGTCTAATTTCATCCATAGAGAAGTAGTACCTAATAGGTTTCTCTACAATAAACGATGATTACAACAACATTAACATGAACAACGGATTTACAATAACAATTGAGACAAAAGTACGTCATTTTTTGTGTAACATCGAATAACGAAATTATAAAAAAGAGCATTATATACCACCAAGACTATTTAAAGTAAATCATACCCCGTGTTATGTATCCATGAGCAATCAAATATTCTCTGTCAGCATACCAGAATTCTGTATCATCTATGGTAGCATTTGCAGTTGGGTATATATTGATGTCTTTATTGCTTCTACCAAAGTAGATTTGATCGAGGTCTGGCCTGTAATTAAAGGTACCACCGTTGTCATGTAACTGATAACCCGTTGTAGATTCTATCAGTTCATTATCTTTGTAAAGTTTTAAGCCTCTAGTAGGATGCCAGGAATATTCCAAGAACTGCCATTGGTCTTCTTTGACTTTGTCTGTACAAAGGACCCATTTTCTTGTTGAGGTAGTAAAGGTTCCACATACTTTATTGTCTTTATATTCTATGGTTAAGCCATTTCGTCCGGTGCTAAAGTATTGTTCATCATCCTGAAATTCTCCGGGTTTTATCCATGTTGCAAATAGAACTCCATATGGGCAAAGATCAAGATTACCAAAACATGAATTTGGATGATCACCCAGACTTGCATATTGGATTGCTTCGCTATCAAACTCAAGTGCATTACTAATATGACCTGGGATAATCCTTGGCTCTCCGATGAGATTGATCATGTATTTTGAGTGCATTAATTGGTTTCCATTTCGCTTTTCCATGTCAAAGTAATGCTTTGTGGGCTCTCCTCGTAACATGTGATCGAATCCACTCAGTCGCTGTATGTCTCCATAACACATTCTAAGGTTATCCATAATCATAATAGCATATCTCTCCCTGCGCATAGCACCATTTGCTCGCCCAATGTACATATTCGAATCTGAAGAACTGATATCAACTATATTAAAATCACCAGAGCTAGCCACTTCTTCAAAGTCGACTCTTATAGAAAGTCCAAAATTGTTTTCCCATGATACTTCAAGATAGTACCATTTGTTTGATTCTATTCCATCCCAGGATGTGCGCCAACTTTTGATACCACTTGTAGCTTCAGCGTATAGATTTCCATTGTCGTAATATATCTTAAATCCCTTACTACCCGAATCCATGATGTACATTTTATCCACTAAATCTGGGAATTGCACCCATGCAGCTATTGTCAGTCCATACACACACTGCTCCAAATCTCCGAGACAAGTATCTTTGACATCGCCCATATCTATATAATCATTCCTCCCGTCGAACTTTATGCCACCATCCATCTGCGCTGGTACAACTTTAGGCCTTCCATTGGCAGCATAACCTGCAGTTGTAGGTGTTCTGTCAACTCTATTCCTGTCGATTGTATCCATTGGCAAATTGTAGCAGAAGAAGGGACCTAGAATATAAACGATAACTTCAATATAGTGATCAGTGGGTTGAATTGCATGTATATTACTCACAACTTGTTTTGTCTGACAGTGCTAGCGCTGCTAAATATAATGTCGAAATGGCATGTAAAGAAACAATATATTGCTGGTTAACCCACTCACCGATTTCTCTGATTTCCCTATCAGTTTTCTGTTTTGACCAAAAGTTGAATTCGTCCACATCAATAGTTCCAAGATCGTAACTGGTATGGCTGTCATCGTTTGGCCTTCCGATGAAGAATTCTTTATTTTTCTGCAAATTGATTGCTCCAGGTTCAAGTACCTCAGGAGAATTATCTTCAGCAACCTTTTTACCATCTACATACACTTTCAATCCATCCCTATCACTCCACGTAGCAGCCAGGTGATACCAATGGCCATGCAAAATGTTGTCTGCTCTTGCGCGCCATTCTGTGCCATCCGGCTTCCGGAAACGATACTCAATGTAGCCATTACCATATAAAAGGGCAATACCATGCGAGGTTGGAGTATGGCCTCCATTGGACATGTAAACCCCTTCTTTGTATCCGGGATCTTTAAACTTCATCCACATTGAAACAGTGTAGCCTGGAAGATTTTATGTACAGTTGAGAAAGCACAAATACACTACCGGAGTTTCTCGTGAAAAGCCCAAAGGCGTTTTCCCTCTTTCTAAAGGCCCATGGGCGTTGTTTTCGAGGACTTCTGAATAAATGTCTAGTGGAAGAAACATTCGAGAAAGTGAAATGAAGTAGCAAATAAATGGCAAAAGTTCGGTTATGGGTCAGCGTTCATGATATCATCAGACTATTCAAGAGTATGCAGGCCCATTGTGGCTTCTAAAAAACGTCCCGTGCATGAGTGGGCGATGCATTCGAGAAAAGGGTAAATTGAAATGAAGTAGCAAATATTTCATGTTTTTACTTGAGTATGAAGTCCGTGTGTCAACATTACAATCGATAATATTCATAGAAGTAAACGCCCACTGGCTTGGAAAAGCAATTTTTCCCTCTAAAACGGGATGCCCATGAGAAATGAACGCCTAGTTGGCCTATTCGCGAGAAACACCAGTAAAAGCATCCGCTTTCACCAAAAACTGCTTTTAATCAATAAGTTATGAAATACCGAAGGTAGAGCAATATTAATTCATTATTTTTCCAACCATTCACAAGTGTCGAGAAAGTTTGAATTTAAGTTTTACTAATTATTAGCCTTCTGGACTTTAGGACCTTACATATACATGTATATGTCGACCAACATATTCCCATACTTGTACTTACCTTCTGGACATTTAGATAAGTCACCAAAACATTCATAGCGGTGTCCAGGACCAGCCACACGTACAAACTGGTACTTCTTGCCTTCAAGACTTATCGCTTGGTGCTTTATACCAGGCGTAATTTGTTTCGGGGCACCTCTAACTTGAGCGTCAAGTCCAGATGGGTTGATAACTGTGTCCATAAAGATGATATCCATGGGGAGACTGTAGTGGGTCAGTTCTGAAAAACATATGGATAATGAAATAAATAAATGATAATAATATTAAGTATTTTGCAAGATATTGTTGTTGTCTTGAGTCGAACCCCTGTGTTGCCTCTCCCATTCTCTCTAACAAATGTTGTATCTGGGAGGTGTAAGTTTTGGAAAAGCTCTCATTTATTATATGTACTGTTAGAGTGAATGAGGTCAATAGTGAATCGTTTAGAATCCATGTCAGGTGAGTTTAACCTGTAAATGAAAATGTTAATTATTCAGTTCATCGGAAACAGACAACTTTAAATAGTACATAATCCATGTGTGGTCTTTCAAAGAGTGAGAAAGGTTCGGTTGGAGAAAATATAAACCCCCATTAGTTTGCTGCATTACCCATCTCAGTACATTTGAATGCAAAAAGAAAAGTTTGCTACATTAAGAAGACATAAAATGTAGCATAAAAAAGAATTATTATATGAAGATGAATATTGTAGTATATGTAAATGTAAAAAGATGTCAGGAGCGGTAGTATTCTTTATCGGGTTTAGCTGTGTGGAGTGAACGTTATTTCCAGTGTTAACAATGTTAAGTCGCGTTGATGATGTTAACGGTGTAGAAGATACATTGTGATATATTTAGGTATACATTCCTGTGTTGATTAAGGGAAAACAATTAGGTTTGTTGATTGGAATGGACCGATTACTGGTTCAGCTAGTTCCTCTTAGAGGTGATTCATCCATAAAAATGATGTAATCATGTTATGTGAATCTTGGCCATGTATGTATAGATAACATTTGACCGAATGACTTTTATAGATAGGTATGGTATGCAGTTTTTAAAGAATATCACGGTGACCCATCGCATTTTACTTAAATCTTGTTACACCATTGGCACTGAGAATTGAAACCATGACATTAAAAGGATGAGTTAAACAAAACAAAACATAGATGTTTTCACACGTAAGTAGTCCAATTATAGGGGGAACTGAGGTTGTCAAACATATGTAGGGGTCGATTCCTAAAATACGAGGGTATCACTTTTGGAAAGACCCATTACTGAAGTCTATGTGTAACCCCGGGTGTGTAACTCAATGCGTGGCTAAACATTTTGTAGAAGTTCTATCATAATTTCAATTAAAAACCTTTTCAAATTTTTGTGTTTCTTTCTTTTACCACTTTTGAAATGGTTATACTGCATACAGTTGTTGCTTTTGCTGTCATTTACTGGATCGCCTATTAGTGTTAGTATAGCTAGCGATCGTCACCTACTATCCGCCTACCCTACCTTCACACTTACATGTACTACCACTTGTTCAAAGTCATATCTATCTATCATCAAAATATTTTGATTATCATGAATGAATGTCGAATGATCATAAACAAGATCAGACACACGTCAAGTCCTTAGTTTACACTTAAGAGTATTCAATATGATAACGATGAAACGGATGATTAAAGGGTAATTATTTGGAACACTTTTATAAGACAGTTGGCTATCGACCAATTAACCTTGTATTATTTTATAATTTATCATGATATAAGTTATAAATATAATGCCTTTAAATTGATATATTTTACTCTCATTGCTGTCGAGACAAAAGTTCCCTCGATATATGACACAGATATTACCAACAATATCAAAACATAATTATTCTCCATTTCTCGATTAGTATACTCGCTCATATTCTTAATTTTTACTTGTTAAAATATCATTTCGTAAAGCTGTTGCAGCAACAAATGTAAATGTTGATAACAATGTCAAATGTTGATAAAATGTTATAATGAGTTAATGAACCACAGTCTCATGCACAGGGTTCAGAAAATCGATCCCTCAAATCCAAATGGCCATGTTTTCTTAGAGCTATTTACAAGACTGTACAGTTTCCTCAAGTATTGAATCATCCTCATGGTAAAATATTTCCGCCACTTATTTACGACGGTTTTGCTCGTCTTGTTTTACCAGACGCCTTATCTTTTCACCCGAAACCCGTCTTCATAGGAAATCAAACAAACAAAAAACCGTATGTACATTTTATTTTGGCTTTAGAAGATTCTTGAGGTTAAAAATGTTGTGGTAAATATTTTCGGGATGGTTCATAGTTGAAGTTAGCATCTTGACCATACCATCTTCAACTTGGTGCCCCGGCTCCTTCTTCTTTATTTTGTTTTTTACATTGGAGCCTGTGTTGTATTGTATTCTATCTGACTGGTAACGAATCGTTGCTACTTGCCCTAGTTCTTCAGCTATTCGGATAACCTCAAAAGTTAGAAATAAGAATAGAGGCTAGGGCTTTAATATTTCCTTGCGTTTTTTCATAGAGATATACAACTATGGAAGGATGTTCTACGATATCAACCTCGAATAAACCAACAAATGTTTTTAAACAATATTCCCAAAATATTTCAAGAATGTGTCTAGTCACATGTCTGATGTGTAATCTAAATCAGCAACCAGAGAAAACAATTCTTGATTCTGATGTTTCATAAAATATATCAGCTGAAGGCAACAATTCACTTGGATTGAAGTGTCATTAAAAAACTTTTACGATTGTGACGTGCCAGAATCTGCATCTTGATTCACAAGGTTTCTGTTGCTGCAACTTCATGTGTTTAACACCTTGGAAGTTGCAGATGAGAATCAGAGATACATCAGGCTTAGATAAGCTAGCAAACTTCAGGCAGGCAAGAACAATAATGCTTTCTTGTGTAGATCCTAGTGTTATTCTGCCCTACATTATGTTCTTCTATTGAATAGAATCTTAGAATGAAGAAAAGAAAAACGTGGTTTGAAATTGGAGGTTTCATCTAATTCTTGATCCATCAAGGTATTACATATGACTGAAGGAATACACTGGTTTACAAATATGCACTGTTAAAACATACATTCAATTTGAGACGGTTATATATCATTAATCATAAACCCTACTAGCTAAGAATAGCAGCAGGCATTGACTTGAGCTGTCCATACTTTTTACAGAATTCCACAAGAAACTTCATTGTAAATAGAAGTGAACGTGACCCTCTAAGGTTGGATGCCATTGAATAATTGAAAACGTTTTGTGTTGGCGTTGGTATGTCTGACATTATTTAACCCCTCTTCAAAAAACATGTCGTTTTCTTCATCGTAAGAAACATAATCAGAAACCCTGGTGAAATTGTATCTTTTTGGTGGAAATCGTTCACTGATGTCACCTTGCCAAAGATGTTCTATTTAATATCAGAAAGTTAAAAATAGAAGCTTAAAGAATGTTTATTGTGAAAGCTCAACCATTCTAGCATTTCTGATTCTGCAGGACATTTTAACCTCTATACACTCTAGACAGTAAAAGCCTGTTGCTTTCATGTCGGCGTCAGCAATTGAATGTTCCATGGATCCGAGATCCGGGTATTTTTTGATGCATTCATTCAAAGCAATTAATCTAAAACAGCGCACAATCAGTGAACGCAGGTATAAAAGGGTAGGAGGTCCTATCAAATTATGGTTCTACTCTCCATTTATTTATATGGTGACCTAAATACAACTCTTTCCCTCATTATCTTATACACAATCAGGGCCAGTAAGGGCCTTTAAGAAAGGGGGCCATAATCCCCAGGGTACCATAATTTCTTTTACACCGGCACAAAAAGTGGAAGACCATAACAATATGTGTACAGTCTCAAGAACTGCATCTCAAAAACTGCCTCTCAAGAACTGAATCGAACTGGATCTCAAGAACTGTATTTCAAGAACTGCATCTTAAGACCTGCATCAACTCAACGCGATCCTCAAATGACTTAAACAAAAGTGCTCTAACATAGATTCTTTTCGATTCGAAATACCATGTCTAGACTGTTGTGAATACATAAAATCAGAATCTAAATATGATTTTACCTTCAAATTCTTTTGTGATTTTCTTAAGTACCAAATATTTATATTGATAAGTACTGAATGATATATTAATGTCGATAACATGTTTTAAGTCATTTGTAAAAAACTTCAAATCGATTATTTGTTATAGAAAACATTTTCGTTTTGATGTATTGTATGAGGCTATACGCAGACCATTGAGAAAACACAAAGTAACACGTCCTTACACTTGCTCAAAACATATAAATGACTATATATGAGAAAGACATTTGATTTCCAGAGTAAACTGGAAACGACTTTCAACCAGGTCGGACTATCGGAAGCAGAATTTAGTCAGAATTAATTTTTTTCTTGATTTAATCGTTTTTATCCTCCGAATTTCAACTAAATATTTGGCACGTATGTAGCCTAGTTCGTAGATTCCGGTTTTAAAATATGACTTCACCCTAGAAATGTGTAGCGTTATTGTTTGGACAATTACAAATCAATTCTCTCGCTTATGAAACGAAGACAGTTTCCCAGAGAAACGAAAACTTTGCTTCCGAAAGTCCGGCCATGTTGAAACGAAGATAATTGTCTTCGTTTCCAGTTAATCCCAGTGATAATGTAGAAAGAATGACTCGCAACGTGCAGTGACCACGTCAGGCAATGGTAAATTACTATCGTTAGGGATTCAAATAATAACAAAACATAATCATGTAAAACTACCCCTTTCTCTAACAGAAGTCTGGTCTAGCACACACCTTCATGCTTCCCATTTAATTTAATCCTTTATTTGAAAGATCACGAAAACAGTGCAGTCCTCCACCCCTCTATAGATTTGGAAATTAGAGTTTCCAAACTTACAAAGGGAAAATAGAAGATGTCTTTATCGTCAGGTGTGAGTCAAAACCACTGTCCTTGAACATTGTCTGTAGATTTCATATCATAAAAAAAGTTCTGATTCTACAAACAAAAATCTTAACCCATCACCCCATCGCACCTGTTTTATGCTGATGTTTTTGAATACGGATATTCTAAGCATCTTGGTTGTCAGTACTACAAATTACAATAACTTTGAACGTAGCCACCTTACCATCCTATATCATTTTTTACATAATATCATTGTTCAACAATCTTACCCTAGTATATCAATATAGGCTATGAACATTGCTTGATGATAACAAGCATGTAAAATAACTCTTCAATTATTACAAAGAGCAACTAAAGATAAAACACACCAACAGTTCAAAAGATGAGAACACTGTTCATGAGGTACATAAGGAAAGTGGTGGTTAACAAGCGTTGAACAAGTGTTATCAGAATCTAGGCCAGTTTTAGCCCTATATGGCAAGCAGGGGCCATAGATCAGAGGGAAAGAGATTTGATTTCACTGTTGATGTTGTTATCATACTACTTCTCTTACTAAATATCTCGTGGAGGAATTCTGTCCATTCTGTGAAAGACCTACGTGCCATTCAGTAAATTATAAATATAGAAGCAGGGAAATACCTGGTTAGTGTTATTGATATTGCAATAAATCCACCCTCCCCCTTACTATGTAATGTACGTACTATATATCCCCTGCGGAATGTAAATAGGGGACATTTTGCACTTATTACTCCACTAACTACTTATTTCATGGCAGTTTGCATTACCTACCATTCGAGTAGTAATATGAAAATTGGACAATGCCTCACTATGTTCAATTGTTGTATTCTTCATCAAATCTCCCCCCACTATTTCTTGTCATATGGGACAGTTTACACTATTTACTGTCATAAAATGGGACAGTTTACATTAGCTAAAATTCTCTCGGCAGATAAAACTCGTACACAAACTAAATATAGAATCGGGAGAACACTTGGCTTACACCATCCCTCTGCAATTAAGTTTAGTAATTTTATTAATTAAATGATCTTCTGATGATGGAATTCCCTAAGAGTTAAGCCACAATAGTGATAGTTGTGTTATAGTAATGAATGTGTTAACATCGCCAAACATACATAGCTGTCTGCGCACTAGACTGTACATTGAACGTATGTGGTATAATGTTTAACTGATGATAAACTTTTAACACAATACAAAAGAAGATGATAAATCACCAGCTACAACTGTTTTATTGAAGTCATGATATCAATTGTTTTTTTCATGGCCATGTACCTATGTATACCTAGCTATACACTTGTAAACACTTCTAGCTTTGAGTATGAAAACTTGCATTTTATTGATTAGAAACCCCGACAGCTGATATCGCGATACATTTTGTTTTTAGTTAATAACTGAATTACCAACAGCAAACAAAAATATAAAAACTTGTTAATTGGAAGATACGATTCGGCAATAAAGCAGTATCTTGTGAAACAGAGACGTCTCTGTGTGAATTTTCAGGGGTAACCTTTTCAACCCTTTTCGGCGCTTTGTTTTCTTCTTCCAATTTAGTGGCAAGGAATTTCAGGTTATCTAAACGTTGGACTGAAACCTGATATTCTTACTCGGGAACTCTGGTCATGGTTTACTTCATTTCCAATATGATACCAAGAGATACAAAACTGTTTAGAAATTTGGATTAGCAACATTCCTGCCAGATTATGTCCAGTCATAACAATTACAGATGAGGTTGAGATGGGTTGCATGCCATACTAAATACGAGATTTGAATTGCGTCCTGAAACCCCTTGTCCCTTCCTATCTCTGTGCAACACAGATACATGGAGGTTTTGAGGGAACAAAAACTACGCTTACCTGTGTTCCCTATCCCCACACCAACCATTCGTTCAGTTTATATTTACTCTTTTGAAGTTTTAAGTCTTGCTTCATTCAAACCCTTGTTACCTTTAACATGATATGACAAAATGTTAAACCAATGTTTTCCTTCCATCATATAAAATGTCACATTAGAGACTCACCGTAAGTCAAGATCAAATTGGAAATAGACGTTTAAAGACTTATTAGAGAAAAGAGGGCTCATATTAAACCTGGCCTATTACTCATTCCTGAGGTCAAGAGAGGTCTGAACATGTTGAAGGTATGATAACTGATGGGCTAATTAACGGATGCTCGTGAATTCGACCGCCAGGTGCAGAGAGAACTACACACTATTACCCTGACATTTCCTAAACAATAATAGTCAGCTCGAAAATATACAAACCTTTTTCAATTTTTGATCCCTTGATCACATCACATCAACCGTTGATTTAAACTTTGGACAATAATACTGATGAGATTCAGCATAAATAAGGAGAAGCAGTCAACAGCAGTAAATTGTATAACCAACTCACTGTACTATGATGTAAAAAATGATTCAAACAGCGCTCAAAAAATGATTCAAACAGCAGCTGATTCAAAGAGCATCGTAAACCTGGCCATGGTTGCCTCATAGAACGATCGTGTAAACACTTATCTCAGCTTCCCATTTGGAAGTGTCAGTCTCGTCTAGGAATCTAATAGGGTCATATACCTTATTTTCACAATGTTCGATTTAAATTCTAGACTCCATGCCCGTAGCTAGCTTTTGTTAGGGAAGAGGGGCTTTAACCCCACCCCCATTTTTACATGCTTAATGACTTCCGTCGTAATGTCAAGGGTACGAATAACAAGACACCGGGGGTGGCCCCGAAAATGCAGAGGGAGGGGGCCCAAAAATTTCTGGTGGAAAAGGTGGGTCCCGAAAAAATCATTTACCTTTAGAACTAGTTAATTTGGAATGTTTAAAAAAGAAACTGGCAAACATACATATAGTACATATGTCAACGAATGTTAACTCGAAATAGAAAAAGACCTTCGAGAAAGCAAAAGGGTAGGTCCATGTTTTTAGGAAATATCAGGGGAGTGCCAGCCCCCCACCCCTGGCTACGAGTCTGGACCCTAGTAAAGATTTTGACGTGAAATTCTAGACATTATTGTTTTTGATTGTTAACGTGTTCGTTTCAAATTTTAGTTCTGTGTGGTCTTATATCTCGTGCAATATCTGGATCCCTCAGCTATCTATTTACCCTCTCGGAGAAGGCAGTGAGGACTAGTGGAAAGGTAACACAGGTGTTTCATGCAAGCAGTTAGGAAAACAGCGAAATAGTTGATTCATGGTATGTTTCAAAAAATAGTTTATGATATAACATTTCTTGAAAGATAAAGAAAAATGCGATAATGATGGCACTAGTGGGGTATCATTTTGTGGCCCATTTGCAAGCTAACGTGTAAAAGCCTGCGTCGTTTATGTACTCATCTTAGGTTACTCATGTTACTCAATCATTAAAATGATTCACCCTATTTGTCCTCACTTAATACTTGGGCATGGCTTTTGAAACTTCGCATGATGCTCATTTAATATAAGCAATCTTTAACATTTTCAAAAAATCTTCATTGACGATAAATGTGACGTTAAGCATTAGTCACATTTGATCTACGGCAACCATACGGCAGCCGTAGTTTCCCAAAATTTAGAGAAGTATGCAGCATAAAACATTGATTTTGTGAAGTTACGGACGCCGTAGAGCAAATGTGACTTAGGCTTTACTGGCTTTATTTAAATTGATGTTATTAGAGGTTGGGACACTTAAAGTACAAAGTCACGGTATACATGCGTACCTGTTCATTTCCCATCTGTGAGGTAAGAACATGAGTTATTCGATACACATACCTGTAATACATGATATTGTAAAGTACTTGACTCATACAACGACCGTAAACAAACCATTTTTAGAAGATAAGACATTCTTTGCCAATCCTACACACATCTTTGGCATGATAATATACATTTCCTGAAGAAATGTCTGCCCTCGGTGCGGTTTATTATATTTTTGCAGAAATGTATTGTTGATTTGAACCACAAAAACGAAGGGAAATAATGTAGAAATAATGTATTGTATCAATTTGTAAGCAAGTTGTAAAATTTTGGCTCAATCTTAATAGATAGGTAATATGAGTACTAGAAGGGTGAGGTTTGCAATTAAAAATCCCAATCTGGACCATTAAAACGTTTCAACTCATATACCTTTGTTAATGGGCACATCTCTAGCTATAATATAAGCGAAACCGTTCCCAGTATTCATTAGAGTCTTGTCTAGCTTGACCACATGAATTTTTACCTAGAGAGAAGTAGCATCGACTAGCTACCCATTAGGATCCAGAAAATTATTCTGCTCTAAACAGTCTCGAAAATCACTCTATCATCTTTGCTCTAGAAATTCTATCTGTTTCTAACCAAACTTGGAAAATGCTTCCTGTAGAATAGTACTCACCCTATCAGGAATAAATTACTAATCATTTATCAAACAATAGATGGCGCTGTGCTGGGCCAAGGAGAAAAGCTTTTTTATACAGGAAACCAAATTCCAACTGCTAGTATTCCTAAACATTACATTCGAACATTTAGAGGACAGTAAATCCTGACTTGACAACCAAAAATATTGATTTGTAGTCTCGAACTTTAAGAAACTTAATAAAACACCGTTTGTGATCTAGTTTTTTAACCTTGAGGTTTGACCTTAAATTTACTTTTTCAACCCTCAGTCATGTCAGTAGGTATTTTTTGATTAAGCTGACTTAAATTTGGATCCAAATAATTAATTTGAAAAATGAAGTTCTTTGACCTTTCGAAGGCCTTTGAAGGTTATCCAAAGGTCAATTCTCAAGTCAGATTTGATCTACTTGTAGATGATTATCAAAGGAATTTCGTCACCTGGAAGTACCCCCATTAATGTGGGGTTGGTTTCTCAAATCAACTCCACAACTACTTGTGTATTGAAATCTCGGGGTTGAAAATAAGCTGGATTTGTGGTTATTTAGATAAAAGTCAGCTTTGCTGACAACCCCAAGATTTCAATACACAAGTAATTTTGGGGGTGATTTGAAAAATCAACCCAACATTTATGGGGGTAATTGGAAGCAAGTTAAAAACGACCTTTTTGATCTTCGAAGTCGACTATGTGTTGCCATGGTAACATATATTGGTATAAATGTGTTGGAACTCATAACATGATGTGTATATAATGACATGGGCTTTACGCCAAACACCAACCGCCGGACACCGACCACCAGTTGAAAGTTACAACAATATGTCTCCACTTCTGATGGTGACATGGTTAGGTAATTTCTAAATATCATCCGCAAATATATAAAAAACAGAAACTAAGCATTGTGACCTCTTTCCACCCTTCTTTCGAAAGAATTTCATTTATCTATGTTAAAATTGTTCTATAATTTATCTGTTGAGTTTAAAAAATTGTCTTTAAAATTCGATATAAGGGAGTCTAACCTCGCATCTTGGTGTACCTAAGATGCAGTCCTTGCAAATTCTCGAACTGGAAGAAGAAGATGTTGTAAAAAGGTTTATTAGATGGGGCATACCCTTGCTGCATGGATGACTTCTATTAATTTTGGTTTACCGAGTTTGCAAGAGTGGCCCTTTGGCTTAGCGGTTAAAGCGCCTGTCTAGTAAACAGGAGATCCTGGGTTCGAATCCCAGAAGGGCCTTTTTATCCTTTTGTTTTTCCAGAGCTCAGTATGCATAGGTTTTTTCATTTCTACAAGAGTTGTCAGCTGGCCCCTTGGTTAGCTGTTTAGTAAACAAGAAAAATCCTTAATTCGAATCCCAGTAGGGCATTTGATATAATGACCGAAAATAAGTATGTACGAAAGCACACAGTCGCATAATGACAAAAAGTGTAAAAACAGGAGCATGAGGAGTGCGACATAAAATAAAATAATCGAAAATCCAAACAAAACCTTGAGACAGCAAGTTTTTCTTCTCACTCCAAATGAGCGTGAAGCCCGATAGTCTGAAAAGTGGAACTGACTTTATTGTGGAACAAAAAACATGCCTTGGCTATTCATTGGTAATTTGATATTCATACTAAGCATACGGGATGTTGTTAGTTTTCAAGCTAAGACTATTTTGATAATAGTTACATGGTAAAATTGAGGGTACACATATAAGCCATATAGATATCCAGTATGTATTTTACAACACATCGACTTCAACTTTTCTTTCAAAAGGAGTCATGGTGACCTGGTAATCAGTTTGAATTGATTTTTAATAGTCTATACTTGATCAAATGCGTTAAAGAAACGATTAGAATAAACAGGAGTTATTTTCAATATACAGCATGTTTCATGTACACTTTCTCCATTGGTGATTAGTGAGTGTGAGAGTCTTAGGGGTTGAATTTAAATCTACTATTATATCTAATAATATGTTCTATTTGATTTGGGTTTTATTTGTTTAGTTTGGTTGGTTCTAGACGTATTATTATGTGTTCATGTTTTGCCCAATATGTCTCCGTAGCCGGGTTCCTTGGTTTAGTAATTTTTCTTTTTATGATCTTCACAAAGGTAAGTGCCATAGTGCATGTTTATTCAACAAAAAAGCATTGTATATGTGTTTTTAAATGTTTTAAATAGGTTTGATTTACATCTCATAGACCCTTACAACCAAATGCAAAAACTACAAAAATGTGGAGCACCAACACTTGTAACAGTTTATGTGTAAAAATATTCAAAATAAAATGGCAACATTACAAATCCTAAAGAACATGGATAGTTAGCTCTGGTTTACGGCAAACGTATGTTTACAGTGATATATTCATGTTCATCTTCCTCTGTTGTTTTATAAACAGTGATTTATCTGATTTAGTAGAGGCTGTGGAACCCACAAAGTTGTTTCGAAATGAATTTAATGTTAAATGAACTATTAAAGCCATTATGGTAAGGTGAAATCTCCTGACCCTTGAAATGTTTCTTTAATTAAAACCCCCTGGCGTCCCTATGAGGTCATGTTGCTACGCGGATGTGCGTTGACGACCTAATAAGGATACCCCGGAATAAAAAAAAAACATGGTTTGAATAAATGTCGAACAGACGCAATGATCGAGAGGAATTGCGAGGAACTTGTTGAAGAATATAACACAAAAGATGCACCCTAAAATACATGTATGTATTGAAATCGCCACATAAACAGGATGCAGAATGTTACGTAGCCCAGACAACATCATGATACTTAGAAAAGGGACACGTCATATATTGGATCATTTGAGGTACAAACTTGAATCCTTGGGGACCTTACATGGCTTACCCGGCAACAAATAAACCATGTTCTATTTTTTACAACTGGACCCCTATCAAATTTGAAACTAATCTAAATAACCTTTCAATTGTAAAGATTTCACCTCAAAATTCTTGTTGCATATGCTCAACTGTGAAATTCCCTGGATAGAATTCCCATCTGGGATCATTTCTGGTGAATCATGTACGTTTTCAAGGTTTGTAAAGGCATCCATTGTTGAGAGGAATGTGGTGAATATTCGAAAAGACAACCATTTTCGTCTGATTTTGAATGTTTTTTCCATTAGATATATCAAAATTGAATCTAGCCAAAAGGATGCTTTTCATATTCCACATAATTAAACAGGGTGCTTGATCAGAATAAATGATTTACCTGTCATCGGTTTTAAAGTTATTTCAAAGGACGTTTGCTTTTTTCATAGTTTAGTAATACGAGAATGTATATATCCACAACGGACCTGTTTTATATACCATATCTTATAATATCATTGTACAACAGTTAGCATTATTTGCTGCGCATATTTTCCTGCATTTAAGTTAATTTGTTCATTGAATGTGATATAAAAAGTACGGTATGTATCATGTGAATAATCTGAAAATTACTCTTCATTCACTGGTGATCCGCTCGATTACGCTGGTTACCGAAATTTTTACATTTTTGTTACCGTTCGGTAACAAAATGTCGGAACGTCGAAGGTACGATTTTTTCATTTTTCGTTATTTCACGCGTTGTAGGCAGAATCTCCACGACGTTTTTTCTCACTACAAACGTGTATCAGAATATGTATTTAGAAAATGTACATGTTTGCGAAAAATAGCTCAGAAGACAACAGAATCATCGATTTAATTCCTCACTTAAGTTACATAAACGGTTTGGGTTAAAAGTGCAGATCTTAACTGTTTTTCGAAATACCGTTTATGTAACTTAAGTGAGGAATTAAATGGACGATTATGTTGTCTTCTGAACTATTTTTTCGCAAATATGTACATTTTCTTAGACATATGATACTGCTACACGTTTGTGATAAAAATGTCGTTGGAATTCTGCCTACAACGTGTGAAATAAGGAAAAAGGAAAAATCATACCTTCGATGTTCCGACATTTTGTAACCGAAACGAACCGTTTCGGTAACCAGCGTAATCGAGTGGATCACCAGTTTCATTTATACCTAACGAATAAACTCCATTGAATAAGAATTTGAATTCCGTTTTATGACGTACTCTACAAACAGATTTTATCAATTTTAACATTTTGACTAAAAAGATGATAAAAATTATATGATTGAATGTCAGAGCCAACAAGCCAATACCAGTAACAGGGAGGTATAGTATACATTGGAATGTCAACCTTGACGGCTAAATGCTATACTGGATGTACATGTATCTCGTTCAGGTGTTCATCAGTCACTTTTTTACTCTTGTTTGTGTCGCCTGTTGATTTTAGAGTATGAAAATCGTTTAACTCATGTATCATATCTTTGAAACGGCTGGAGTATTTGCAGGGAGATTAATACATGCCAAGTTTGACATTTTAGGTGAACTAATATTTGTGTTAAACCTGAAGGGGACATATGGTGATATGCATGCAGTTTTAACTTAAAGCGTGTTGTATGTGTTGAACTGCTATGTAACAGATGTGGTTTATTTTACATGACCCAGTTTCAACAACAAAACAACAATATTATAAAGCTTTAGGGGCAGAGATTAGACATTTATTAATGATCGTGTTGTTGTTTAAGGATTTAAGCCCTGGACTCAGTGCAATGTGGAATGACCATTCCTTGAAGGTGTTGCTCTCCAAAATGCGCAGCATCGAGCGTTAACTTTAGGAAACAAGGCCTGAAAGGAATGCATGGAGTCGCGGGCTTTAAATTATTTTCACACATTGTAAAATATTCTCTGCCATGTCACTTAAAAGATACGAAATAACTAAAAGAATATATTTTCAATGAAACCTTTTGCAATGGTCAAGCTGGCAAAGCATCAATTTCATTCGGTAAAGTCAAGTTGTCACCTTGACAACCACATAAGGAGTGACCTTAGATGCGGTGATTGGTGATATAATGCACTGCAGTTATATGAAATTCTGTGTTCGGATTGGCTGGAATCGGAAATACCTTGCCAAGCTATATGTGAATTATATATATATATTATATCTATTAGTTCAGGCTTACAGCGTCGTGATTTCTTACCAGCATTGTAAAGTGAGGCGTAGAAAATCAAAATGGGCCTTTTGAGTTTGAGTCTACCGTTGTGATGAGGAGTAAATGATACCCTTTTCCAGACTTGGACATTGGCGTTGTCCATCCACCTCTTTTAAGCATCTAGTCCTCTCCCTTGACCATTATATGTGTGAGAGATGGTTTGAACAGGTTATTGGTGCAAAATTAGCGTGCTCAGTGCACAAGTTGATTTCGAATGTTGGCCCCTAATAGTGTGTGGGGTAGGTGTGGTTTATTCTACATGATTTAATATATATTCTTCAAATGAATCGGATATGATCTTGTTTGACATATATCCCAGATGAGTACTTCCACCTGTCAGTTATCACAGACCAGAACCCACATTACCTTAAAGTAAAATGAAATGAAACGAAAGCATCCAGAGTAATTCATTTTTGAATGTCTTTTTATAATGCCGTAAAGTATATGAATGATATGATTACTGTTATTGCTTGATAAGGTTTATCATGTTTAGTTGGTTTTTATGTTTCTGTTTTTCAAATGCTAACTTTCCTGACTTCTAATATTTCCTTGAACATTTTGAGAGCTCTGCTCAAATAACCGCTTAATTATTCATGTGGTATACTGTACATATTGTACAGTCAGTTTTGATTCATCACTGCCCTTATCTGCCCAGTGCTTCATAACAATATTCTCGAGAGAAGGCAAGCATCTTGGATTTCCAAGGTATGATGTTTTCATACAGTGTGATTGAAAATCAAACTGGGAAACGAGTATGAGAAGACAGAGAGATTCCCAGACCAAGTCTCTATAAACATGGGTAGCAGAAATATCATTGCAGGGCTCAGTGCCCAGGCCTTGGATGTATAGAAAATCGACCATTTTGTCTGCTTGACACCCGACTCCTATAATTGGCCATGGTCGGCAATATTTGGGAAGGGTGTCTATATTTAACCATGGCAGCACGATCATGATTCCGTTTACTCATTGCTGCAGGAGGGTTACCAAGGTGAGTTATGCTGTTTCCATAGAGCCCTTGAAAATATACTCATGGATTATGTGCCAACAAAATATACCAGTCTTAGATTCCAACCTTTGTAAATACTTCTACCGCCGAGTTTGAGTGAGTTGTTCAGGTGTCAGTTAATGTAGTATTCAAGAAGAATATTCAAATAATTGTTTATAATTTGATGAACGTATTCGAATATTCTTTAAAAGGATACCACTGATTCACACTTGTTTAGGTTGCCAGGTAACACATTTCACCATTTTACCTAAAATCCTTACAGAAGAAATAGAATGACAATAATCGTATGACTCCTCGCTGATGTTAAAACATTTGTAAAATTCAATTAGATGGTATCAATGAGTGGACACTTGACTCTACTTAACCCAAGGTATTAAGAAGAACAATTTTCTCCCCAAACTAAAATTATAAAGCCAAAACCTGAAAGTATTATAATCCTTTGGAAGGCAATCTGAAGTTAGACTATCTTAAGGGTGAACATGATTCACATAATAATATAAGTGCATCAATAGCCCTCTGAGCAGCAATGTGTATATGTGGAATCTCACTTTCAAACCATAAAAAGTCTATATAATACCACAGTAATAACAGCACATTTTAAAAACATTTTGTCCCCCCCCCCTCCCATCTTCACACCTCCATGTTCTTCTTCTTCCAGAGGAGAGTGGAAAACAATTTACGTCATTAATTAGTTAACATGCCATTCAGGTTTGTAGAAAGAGAGTATCTTGAAATGTATTTTTGGAATCCAAAAACAATAAATAAATGTAACGGGATTTTCCCCTTGTACTCAATATATATGTTACCTGAAGTATCTGTTGAATTTGAATTCAAAGACAAACATTTATGATTGTATACGTATTCATCTGTATACTTGGTCTGTTTCATTTGTTGTCTTCATGAAGACACTGGACACTTCATCTGTGCGCTTGGCATAACACACCTTTGGACACTTACCGGACAGGACATACTAAATGTATGTTTGACAAGACATTCATACTACTTATTAAGACTTAGCACTCGATGAACTTAAGACTGAATTTGCAATGTTCATAGTTGGACAGGGTTCATTCAGATGAACACTTGAAGGAACATCTATCACTCAGACATAGATTGAGCACATCTATGTATTAAGCTTGAGAGAACGTACCTTTCGCTTTAGGTAATTCGGAGCACCTACACGCAGGCCCGTCATCTGTGCTTATACATATACAGCCATCACTGCACGGGTTTCTCCTGTCATCCTCACATGCTTCTGCTGGTTCAGGAGACGCGTTGACATAATCTATATAATGTGCCCTAATAGGAATAAACGTGCAGTTCTGGTAGATAATGTTCCTCATCGATCCCTTGAAGGCCTGGGCAGTATATCGGATAGTAGGAACTGCCAGTTTGTAGAGGTCTATGGGAGGAATACCCCCGAAGTAGACATCGGCATTTGTCTTGATGTCACCGAAGTAAAAGTCAGAACCAAATGCTGTCTTTTGCGTCGTTTGGCCATCCACCTGCAGCTCAGTTTCCATGCGATTCCGCTGGATTTTCACAGTATGCCATTGACCGTCATTCAGGAATGACCCGAGCTGGAGGTGAATGTGTCCTTCGAAACCATCAACAATGTTCAATAACACTCGAACTGCCCCTTCTGGGGTTAGATTTACTTGGAAGAAGTCATTCCTCCCACCGTCATCCGTGTACATTAACAAAACAGCTGAACGTGTTGTTTTGAAATCAAAACTAATCGAGGCATTGACACAGGCGTTCCATTTGGGGAACCTTGCGTATGACATCGGGTTTTGGGTACCTCTAAGTTCAATTCCATGACAAACAGTTAGCACGGACGCTAACACTATAAGTAACTTTACAATCATCGTTTTCATATGGCTATTTTAGTACTTATTAACTACCACATAACATCCATAATGCAAATGTAATAATCTTAGACAACTGACACCGTTTGGGATGTGTGAACAGCGTTTGCTATTAATCCAATGGCAATCTTATCTGTCGTCCAGATATGGTTCTTCACGTTGTTCCGGCTTATGGATCTCTATAGGCCTCTTATCAATAGGGTATATATCCTTTATGCTCTCCTATGTCTCCAGGAGAGTTGAAATAGAATTCTCTGATTATAAGCAGAACTTTCTGTAGTTCAGGTAAAGTGGTAGAGTTTGATGACACTCAGAACTTCTATGTGTATCAGACTTTGTATATGTTTATCGCATTGACATTCACTTTACACTTACCTAACTGAATTGTTTTTGAAGGTTCACTATAATTTAGTTTGCTGTGTTCTTGCACTTGGTACTGTAAGGCCCGTCCAATAACCCATAATGTTCTATACTGGTCTAAAATAGCTAACCTGGTCTGAATTAGTCAGTTATCAGTAGTATGGTGGGAGTGAGGTGAACTTTTAGTCATTTCCAGGTTCAGACTATTCATTTAATGAGGTTAATAAACATCCGAGGAATGTTAATGTACTTCCAGATACAGTTCTCCTCTGCCAAGAGTCTGTGTCACTTCATCAGCTTGTTGACTGCTGTTGAGATTTGATATCAAATATAGCATCTATTATCTCTCTTATGTATATGTGTTTTGAACATGCTTTGTTCCTGTATATACCTATTCTATGGCGAGTCTTGACCTTTACAAGCAGAAGTGGCCAGCTGAATCAGGGAGATTATTTATAGACATTTCTCTCGTGTTTCTGTTGTAGGCAGCAGCTATTACTCATTATTTGGAAAATACATTTGTTGTTTTTTACAATTGTAAAAATACAAACTCAGAATAGGAAATTGACTCTATCTGTTGCTGTCAATCATAATGTAAGGTAGGACCCCTGGTCACTAATACAATCAACACGCATTGCACCGAACGGTGTGTTGAACTATCTTGTCTCTCTCTAAAGGACCGAATAGTTTGGTAGATGTTGGTGGAATAGAGGGCCATATCATTTGATATTCATAATTAATTTAAATCATGTACTTCATAATCCGTTCATGTTCATTCCTCTGCAAACATGGATGGTTTGACAAGTTTGGAAATTACACAATGAAAGTGCTGTGCTTGGTATTTTCTTGCTCTTCGTATTTCCGCCGATGGAATGAACATAGCAAGATGGATTAGAGGATAATTGATGTGTAAAATGACCCTCTCTACTGGATTGGGATAAGGAGCTTGCTGTTCTTCACCGACATTTGGTATCGCATCGATTCACTGCACCAATCCCCTCCCTCCATTTCTCAACCCAGAACTCATATTGGTAGCTGTAGGTATATATAAGTTGGCTCGATGTACTATACTTACCGACAGCAACCATTTGCAAACCATTTACACAATATTTTGATGTACAAACGATATGTCAGGAGTTAGAGCGATATGAACGCTGAAATGCCTTCCAGTTAGACAGTGTAGTGATAAATTAGATAAACAACCGAAAATAGATGATTTAAATGCCCCTATGGCCAAATGAATGTTTCAGTGAATTGAAATACATATACCTCTATTTCCCTGGTTTCTCACACAAGAAAAAGAAATCACATTATCAAATACTGATCATGAAACATTGAAGTTGAAGACATCCCTACTCCTGAGACTCTACAACTCCACTAATATTGTGTCTCAATAATTTAGGGGGATGGTGAAGTCGCCGTTGGTGTCGGGGAGTCCTAGTTAGTGATCTGCAACTATACATGTGAGATAACAAGGTAGAAACGGTATGCCAATGCTAATTTTACCAGCTGGGAGGCGGCCTCTCCTTCAGGACTGAGACCATGATCAGCATCAAAAGTCAGAAAAAGAAAAGGATTTTACACAAGTGATGTTCACAGAAAGACTGGTGCCACATAAAAGACCATGGGCAATAGAGAGGAATCTCAAAAAGTCTTAATATAACGCTCATAAACGACAATCATAAGCAACAAAATATTATTCGTTTGAGGGCCAGACAACTTGAAAATTAATATCGTCGCGTGCAAGTTGATATTCATAAAACAGATTCAAACTGTGCAGACAAATCAAATTTCTACAATATGATCATGAATTGTTAGAAACATGGCCCTCTACTGGCAGTGTCATATGTTCAATCATCACTTTTAAAGATGTGTCAATAGTCTCAATACCATATCATTGTCAATGTTGAAATGTTCATGATAAACTGACAAACCCATCATATCTAAAGTAACCTATATCAGTGCATGATGCATGTTACTGAAGACCAGCTCCTAGCCCAACCTCACATGAGGTACCTAGCTACATGCTTGAGGACTATTTCCACCGGGAGACAATGCCATTTCTTGGTATTGCTTTGTGCATCACATTGCCTTGACACATAGCAAAATAGAGTACCTGGTTAAAAGGGCCTAACAGACCTCAAAACGGTGCACGTTTGTATTTACGAACAATATATCATCATGAAAAATCGCTATCTGCAATATATTTTATTGATCATTCAAAAATAGTATTCTTATTTGTAGATCACTTAATCCATTTGCTTGGATTAACAAAGTCTTAAAAAATTGTTAAAATGTGTATTGTGTTCTAATTTGCTAACAAAGTCCAATACCATTAAATGTTTTTTTTATTAGTCACTCAGTTGTGAAAAATGATATCATTAAAAGAGGCATTTTAAGAGCTACTTTTAATGACCGTCTTTAGTTAAATAAAGTGATTCATAAGTGCACATTGGCTCTAAACAGTTTTTCAGATTATGACTTCACACATTGCCTAAATATTTTCAGACAGTTGAGTCGGGCACGGTCGAAAAAGCTATCGTTTACAACAATTATTTACCTTTTGATATTACAGCAGGGATGATTTGGAAAACTACCAGAACAACTGTGAAAGGTCAATGTTAGAACGCTAGGATAGGATAGTTTCATTTGGAAAAGTTAAAACTTAAGTCCATGGGCTTTCAACTCTAATTGAAAGCCCATATTAAGTCAAATGCAACTTTAGAGACAATGATGTTACTCCAATTCAAAATTCAAGTTGAATAGAATTGTTTGAAGGAAATAACTGCAGATATACACGTTGTTTTGTTCGCATCTTGCATTGCAAAAGGAAATCCCTCGTGCGTTTTGATGGTTGACAGCTTGTCCTTTTCTATACAAATATGTTGTGATTGAGCCATATGATTGAATAATATAGATGGTTAAATTAGCACAATTGCTCCGTTGATAAATTCATCTGTTGACAGGTTCAGTCCATGCATGTCATAATATTCACCATGCACTACCCTTTTCAATAGCTCTTATTTTCGCATCAAAATATACTCCGAGCCTCTATAGGCTTTTGGGGCCATGCATTGGTGTTTTCCCGATCAACTCCATCACTTCAAGATCCGACCCCCTCCCCCACATATATAAATGGCTTGTCAGACTTTCAATGATAATGGTAAGAATCAG
The DNA here is from genome assembly GCA_903813345.2 of Owenia fusiformis. Classification (NCBI taxonomy): domain Eukaryota; kingdom Metazoa; phylum Annelida; class Polychaeta; order Sabellida; family Oweniidae; genus Owenia; species Owenia fusiformis. The sequence continues at coordinate 32,442,516 of CAIIXF020000007.1, forward strand.
GCTCATTCTATAAACGCGGGAGTCTTGGATGAGTCGATCCTTCTTGATTCGTCAAAAATGGCAAACTACCAAATCGAATAAGCCATTTCTCGACAATGTGTGTTTGAATGTAACATCCACGTGTTAATTATAAAAATAGAACCGTCTAGCTTCAACATTGTCTCTAATTAGAGTGGAATTAATTGGCATTGAGAATGTGATCATTATATCTTAATTAATGATACAGTTCAGAAGAGTGCACAATGATTAGAAATTGAGACGTTTTGAAGCTAATAAATTGATCCAATTGATATTTGCATAAAACACAAATGATTGTTTTTTTTCGTTTCGGGTCAATAAGCTCATTGATCTGTTATTGTAATATATCAAAAGGTATTCCTTTATATTCCCCTTTGTCACTATATACAATCATATGCCTACATTAGCTTTTTAGCCGATCGCCTCAACCTTCAAGAGTATTTCATCGCAGAAAGAGTCTTATCATTTTTTCATTTCAATACTGGTCTCAGGGTATGCAACTTGTGAAGTTGAGGTGAACAGTGGGGAAAATCATCTTGCACCCAGTTCATTAAAATGAATTTACCATTGTTGATTCCACAGCCTGTACTATTAATTCCAATACAAACTCACCCACAAGCGTTCGGTAAAGAGGGCTCTGATGTATCATAATATGAATTTGTAATTCACGAAACCTTTATTTTCATCAAAGATACCAGGAAAGTAAAATTATAGTATTCTTTGTAAACTTATTGAGTTGCATATTTTGACATAGCTGCAAGGCAAGGTCTGTCTCACATCACATAATTGATGAACAATGATTGCTATGATATGACAATTAATTAAAATCGCCTTAATAAGTGCATATCTAAATTGATGTAGCATCTAAATGATTTTTCATGTTGTATATACCGATGTACGATGAATTGTTCATGTAATTGAATGTTTTGTAACAGATGACTTTTGCTATTAATTGACTGCGAACTTGAATCTCTGTTGTATACTTCAATTCATCATTCACCAAAAATTATAAATTGACAAATACTTATTCACACTGGCCACTTTGTCTTGGTACTATCCAGTAAGAAGATATAATGTTCCATTGTGTATTAAAAAGCTAGTTTGATAATCTTGGACACGTTCGCTTAACATCATAACATGGTAAATGGAGTTATTTTCCAAGCTCATTTTAGGGGTGTACATGCATATTTTGAAGGCACCTGCAAACACATGTGTGGGGGCGAGTTAGACGAAAAAGGACATTTACCAAGTTTGCATTTTTGACATTTATCCTTATTTTCCCAGACATTTCTAAAATAAAATGTTGTCCTCAGAAAACCAACCACATTCTATTCCACTTTAGTCAAAATAATTTAGTGACCATTATTGATTCACCGTACACCTATGTAAAGAAATAATTCCGACACACCGGCCGTTGTTTGTCATAATTTACAAAAGTTGAAAATCCTTTTTGAAATTCCGAACTATGGTCTTGCTAAAGCTGATAAGTATTTGAATCATTATTATGGGTTATTTTATGAATATGATGTGTTATGAAGTGTCACGAATGGATATCGTAAACTTATTTTTGAAAGGGAAATAGTTATGCTTGGACCACGCTTGGGGCTTTAGGTACATTGGCAAGTATGCGATACGAAGGGTGTGTGAATGCGAAATGTGTGAAAGGCCATAAATTAACGAAATATAATCACAGGTAATGTCAAAAATGAGGCAAACTTTTAAAAGTGTATAACTTAATAAGTGTCCCCACTCAATTTAATGTATGTAGGTGTTTAAATAACTTCGTATCAAACACTGTGTAAATAAATCTACAACATCTAATAAGTTTAAAAACATTTTGAACAATCCCCAAAAAACGAATGACATACATGTACTTCAAATAGACGAAGGTCAGTTCATAGATAAGAATATGAGTCCTTCGTATTTCTAAAAAATATTTTTTCACACATACCAGCTATTTTTCTGGCCTGTGATATTTTGAGGTTACATTTACCATTTCGATACAATTGGAAACGTGATATTGACCTATTTTCTGTAGCTCTGCACCAGCCTGAAACTTCTCTGCGTGTACTTGCTAATATCGATAGACAGCGTTAACAATCGAAAATAAAGTAGTTCAAATGTTTTGAACGGTTGTGTATATTGAACTAATCGAAGTTCAATGTCCATTTGAGGGCGGATGGAAGTAGAGACTTGAAACCAAATGCAAAATCGCAGTTCTTCATCCACTTTCTCTCATTCAAATATGTCGAACTGTCACGGTGACATTTTAAGCATTTTAAACATTCGTTTGTCTTATAGGCAAAAAAGTTATTGTGACCAGATAATAAAGCATTTTACCAAACCAAAAATGTACGTTAGGAAATAGAGTTCGTTTGCGAAAGGATATAAAAAGCCACTTGTTAATTTATCATTTAAAAGGTTCATATGTAGTAATTATATCGTAAATGATTTTATCTTCAATTGAGACAACTGAAAAGACCGCTTTCATAAACGCGGAGTTTGTGTCAGACATTGAGGTTCTTAAAAGGGAAAATACCATGACTGTGGTGAAAATTGCAAGAACTTAAACTATGTATCTAAGAAAAGCATAATATGATCGAGTCTTATTATATCTTATCAAATGGGAAAGTTTTCTATATTTCTGAATAAAAGTTAAAATGAGGTTTGAATATCATGATATTGAACCAAGGAACCCTTGATTTAACAACTTTCATAATAGTACTTCTTTAAGTCTAATCGTCCCTTTAAAATCATCAGTGGTAGAATTAAATATGAATCACCCAATAGTTGTTCATTTGGCATCGGAAATGAGACTATTTTTGTACAATAAAACATATTTGTTCCATAAATTGTTTGGAACTGAATCCACAACAGACGGGACCAGTTGGTTTATAAACAATATTTGTGCCTATAGTTATTATATTAATATATGAATGCGCTGCGTCTGATGGTAAAACACAACGGATGTATTGAGATACATGTGTAGGTTTGCATCGTTTTTTACATACTAGATATAAATGGTATCGATTATAACTAGTATAAACATTGAGTAGGCGCTGACTTTAATAGATCGATACTTGTTTACATCAGATATTTTCAAGTTAAAGCTTTCATCTAGACTACTCGTAAAAGTTAATTGATCAAAACATCAAATCTGATGAATACATTGACCTAAAAACATACCTGATTTGCCACAGCCTAGCTCTGAGCAGTCACAGAATGGTCCCTCATCTTTGCTTACACAGAGACACCCCTTTTTGCAAGGATTTCGTTCTTCACACGCCTCCTTAGGAACTGTCACGGCATTCTTGCCATCCAAATAACTGACCCTAGTAATATCACAGGAGCAATTTCGATATAAGATGTTTCGTATTGAGCCACTAAAACGGTCATTCAAATAGGATGCAGGATCAGCTAACGAATGGATGTTGGCCCAGAATGAATGGGGAAGACCCCCAAAGTAAACCATGGAGTTTGTCTCCAATTTTCCAAAATTGAAATCCGAACCAAAAGCAAGACGTTTTTGTTCTTGGCCATCTAGATAAAGAATTGTCTCCATTCGGTGGCGGAGAATCTCGACCTGATGCCAGACACCGTCCCCGAGATTGGACCCGAGTGTTAACTGTACGAAGCCTTCATGTCCATCCACGATATTTAGAGTCAATGTCAAAGCTCCATTTGTTAGGTTTAGTTTAAAAAAGTCATATCTTCCACCGTCGTCAGTGTAAAATATCAATGCATCTCGTTGTCTTGTTTTAAATTCAAATTTAATTGATGCATTTATACAAGCATTCCATTTAGGGTACATTGCATATGACCCGTCCGTTCCTGTTAACTCTAGTCCCCACCCTAATCCTAGTATCCCCAGTAATAAAGCATATGTTAACAGCCGCCTTTCTACGGCCCAACGCTCCGCCATTTTTAAAACTATTCAGCGGTAGCGTCGTCTATTTTGTATCCAACTCACGTACTCTGCATGAATTACATTATTAATATTCTCCCAAGAACGCCATACCTTGATAAACTGGATGTATAAATAAATGGATCCTTCTCAATCTGTTTATGCAAAATGGACTGCATACAGTGTTAATTAATAATCCAAGTATATCTAAGACAGCGATAGTCTCAGCACCTCAACCGCTGTTTGTGTTTATCCGTCTGATCCCCTTGCCGTTTCTTTTACTCTGTGGTGTTACTCCTACCAGTGTTCGGTGCTTTCTGTTTGTCTGGTGTGGTGACAGTGCGGACTCACTCACTTCCAGGTTAAAACTCCTTTGTGAGGTTGTTTGGTCCTTCTCCCACGCATCCTGGCCTAAACCTCCATTATAGACAACTCAATGTGTTTATTAAAGTGTTTGTGTCATGTTAGCCTACTAACCACATACATACTGTACATGTACACTCTTAATATAATCTAGTATTGCATTCGATCAATGAGCCATTCATAAGCACGTTTAAAAAATCTACCGGTTCAAACAACTAATGCGAACAGTGTCAATACACTCCTCGTTTGGTAAAAAGACACTTCAGATCGGGTATTTTACGTCAGGTTTTAGTGTTATCAGTGTAGGTGCAGAGGAATGTTGAATCAAAATTACAGGTACGGTAAGTTACGTTACCTGACATATAAATTCCCTTGCGGAGAAATATATCATCATACTTAAGGCCTAAACATATGTCTTTCCAACATTCAAATTATATATGAAACCTCTCTGCAGACGATGCGATCTAGGATATTCGGGGCATATCCCAAGTTCAGAGGATAAAATAAGGGGATACTTTCTTTTACGATTTTTGGTTCATACTTGCTTTTTTAGCGGTTTTGAAATCGAAACTCTTCATCACTGTGTTCTTACTACACATTTATTTTAAATCGACTTTGTGATCACTTCATGTTAAGGACATGGATAGAGTTAACCATCCCAAAAATTGTATATGACACTTCAATCTAAAAGGTCATGCAAACATGAAGAACAAATATGAAGCCGAACTGACAATATCTTAACTTCCTATCCCGTCCCGGAAAAGCATTTTAGTGCTAAAATGTAGTGATTAATATCGTTTCCCTATATAAATCTCTAATTTATAATTAATTGTGTTATATTTTTCACTATTAACACCTATCAAAATCAACATGTTACAACTTTAAATGGCAAAGATTTATAGATGTCATCATGTGCCTATAGTATGTCGTCTGGACTGTAAACATGGGACAGACAGCTTCTGAATCGACAGAAAGATGTCACTATGGTTTGTCGAGATATATTGAAGTTTATACTTAGATAAACTTTTACTTATCACATCAACGTAACATATCTAACAAAGTTTTATTGAAAAAGTAATTATCGAAAACTATGAAAATGATGTCCATTAAATCATAAATTTTAAATTTAAAAATCTTAAATTTGCTTCGCATTTATCTTTAAATTAACCACATCTATTGTCCTTGCTTTTGATGATTGTCTCTTAGCCATATTGCATCTGATTGACCTTGTACGGTTCATCTTAAAACATCGATTAAATGAAGATGTCAACTCCAGGAAAGGACTCATCTTCCAAAGAATATTTAAAATGGCCGCCTTCATTTCCATTAGTCTTCTCCAATTTTCTTTGAGAAACTTTTTTGAAATCTGAGGTACAGAATTAAAAAAAACATGTTTATAGATTTTCGTGTACCACTGGTCTGTGCATCATGCACCCTTTATTGTAGACTATATTCAAGTAGCAATAATCATGATTTACGCCATTAAAATTAAAAATTCAGTCAAAGTGATATCATATTTGAAATCTACATGTAAAATTTCATGGTTTTAAAAAGTGTTGATCTAACTTTGAAAATTTATTTTTCTTTGAAAATGTGACTTCTAGTTCGGGATGATTCTCCATACGACCCCGTGATGTAAAATCAAATCAGATGTTTTATTTTATTGTACAGATTGTTTTTACTGACACATTTTAATTTGTATATTAGATACATACGGGTTATATGGAAATTGAACCTCTTTTGATGAATATTCAAGATAAAGAGAACTTCTTACTATATCTACCATGCTATCTGGCCCGTATTAGCCAGCTGGTGGTGAAACTGGTAACTACTTACTCACATCTGGGTTATTGTTTCCATTAGTCGTGCCAAAGGCTGTTACGTTATTAATGAGAAAATGGTTTTTGAGTCAGTACTTGAGACTTTAAGCCATTTTAACATCATAATAAAATATAGAGAATACGTGTAACTTTCAAGACAAGATGCATGCCAAATAATATTTTATTCGAAAATTCAAAAATACATTTTGTCGTACATCCCTTTCCAGAAATTATACACTGGAAGCTAATGCCCATCGTTGGATGACGTTTACGTAATCAACAATGGTCGACTGAAGTTGGTAGTATTTAGCGGCAGTATATCTACAGCTGAATATATATTTGAGTATGAAGTCTAATTATCGGATTTTTTATAATATTGATTCATACCTCCAAATTCTGATGACCATTTCATTACAGGTAATCCGAAGAAGTTACTGCACAAGTTTTTAAAAAATCAGGTTAAAAATAATAAATTAACATTTAAATGTACATGTTGAGTCATAAAGGTCCACTTGATTCTAGGGCCAAACAAGATATTTTCCGGATAAAATACTACATACATAACGTCAGCAACTTTTATAATTATTTAAATATTCGTTCGACCAGTACCATTATTGGTAGGCTTATAATTGTTGCGATTGACAAGATCAGTCCAAATTATGTGTATGAAAATATCATCTGATTTGTGGACGGAATGTACTTACGAAAAAACACGATTATCCACCCAACTTAGTAATTGTTGTCAAAATCACATGCATGTTTAGTGAAAAATATTTACACGAATCAAATTTTGGGACAAGGGTAAACTAAAATAGAGACATTTCCCCGATGCCATATGGTCAACACTTCAACAGCAGTAGAAAGAGTGGCCTTTAATTTGAAAATTAGTACGGTACTATTGAGTCTTTTGATTTATAACGTCGTTCTGGTGCGTTGTCTTGTAACACCATCATGGTACTTCTTTAAATAGATTAGAATGTTTGTTTGTATAAATTAAAGGTCTCCTCATATGAACGAATCCACTAAAAGCAGCTTGCGAATTGGGTAGATACACTGGTGATCCACTCGATTACGCTGGTTACCAAAACGGTTTGTTTTGGTAACAAAATGTCGGAACGTCGAAGGAACGATTTTTCTCTTTTCCTTATTTCACACGTTGTAGGCAGAATTCCCACGACATTTTTAACACAAACGTGCCTCAGCATCATATGTTTTAGAAAATGTACATATTTGCGAACAAATAGTTCAGAAGACAACAGAATCGTCGATTTAATTCCTCACTTAAGTTACATAAACGGTTTTTCGAAAAACAGTTAAGATCTGCACTTTTAACCCAAACCGTTAATGTAACTTAAGTGAGGAATTAAATCGACGATTCTGTTGTCTTCTGTGCTATTTTTTCGCAAACATGTACATTTTCTAAAACATATGATGCTGATACACGTTTTTGTGAAAAAACGTCGTTGGGATTCTGCCTACAACGCGTGAAATAAGGAAAAAAAGAAAAATCGTACTTTCGATGTTCCGACATTTTGTTACCAAAACGAACCGTTTTGGTAACCAGCGTAATCGAGCGGATCACCAGTGAGATAGTAAATTTAGGCGACTGGGAACGTTAACATGCGCAACGTTACGCGTGCTCCTGAAGCTGTCCGAAAAGAACACCCAAACGATGTACAACGTATAGGGTGTATCAACAAAAACTGTACCTAACTAACAATGAATATCTCCTCTGGCTCAACCAATAGGGTTTGATCAAAGAAAGTTTCCACAGTTAAAACTAGTTTGATGTTCTTTAAATTGGCAAAGTGTCACCACTATAGCAAATGCATGGCCCCTCTGCTGGCCGTTCAAACAATGTGCTCCAAAGGGGCACTGCGTCTCTGAAGACAGTTGCAGATGCTTGGCAAAGTTGTTATCATCGCGTATACATTATCCCTGGTTGAGGAAGTATTTATTGTTAGGTGGGTAACGTTTCTTTGGTACACCGTGTACATGTACTAATGGGAACGAATTTTACTTAAGTCCTATTCGTCAGTACACGCAAATTGATTTGGTTTTTTTCGTTAATATGGCAGGGGGCTTTAAGCTCCACTAAAGTTCACTCACAATTAACAAATTTTCCAAGGTCCAGTACTACGAGCCTTCTGGCCAAATCAGTTAAGGGCAAATCTTTTCAATCAGCAGTTTTTAAACCATTGTTTGTGTGAACTTCATTTGAGATTAAGCTGTTGACGAATCTAGAAAGATGTAAAAAGCAATCCACTCCGTCATTTATATAAATTACATAAATATAAAAATGTTTTCACTTCTATAATGTGAAAGCCAAATAATTTCAAATTCAAGTTAAAGCCTACTTTTGGTGACAAATTGGACGCTTTATACATTTCTGCTTATATGACGTATATTCAGTGTTCATTCCAATCACTTACTAGCGATTTTACGTGACTTTTCCTAAATAGACCATTAACCCTTTTCTCAAAGAAAATCAACGATCCCAAATAACGTTTCATCGCGTCTTTTTTCTTTCACTTCGAAACATTGAATTATACTCGAAATGATCCAATTTAAGTGTACCAAATGGCAACACAGGTAATTCACATCAGAATACATCAACGTCCATATCTATGTAACGTTGTCACACTGCACCTATAACTTGTTGCTCCAGTTTCCGCTGTTCGTCGTCGGCGTCATCGTCCATTATGGGAAGGCCGTTGCTCACTCCATTCCCATTCATATGACCATTCTGGTCATAGTCATCGTCAAGCATTATCTTTGTCTGTCCATTGGAATGATTCTCAACGGGCGGGGCGTTTTCTTTTTCCTTTTCCTTTTTGTCGGCGTCATCCTTTCCACCGAACGCAGTATCATCTCTCATTCCTGATGCGTCCCATACACGAAGCGTTGCGTCGTGAGAACCAGTGAATAGCTTCCCCTCACTGATCTGAAATAACATATCTTCATTGCTAATTACATCAAATTATACCATACAACGCAAGCTTACAATATGCAGAATTACCTAGTCACTATGTATCTGTCCAAACATTTCAACCTAGTTCTAGTTGAATTTCTCAGAAAATCTTTTATCTCCACATTAAGATTCGCAATTCTATTATATTCTAAAACTTCCAAAAGCCTGTTGTGTTTGAATCTTAACAATTCTTTAACTACAACAGGACAGACAAATGACGATGATTTCATAATTATGATAAAATTGTCAGAAATGAACAAGTTTTGACACATTGTAGGGTACCCTGCGCGCAGAGTCTAGTTATAAACTACCGCGAAGACAAAGCTCTCTTTTAGAAGTGCAGTCTAACGAATGCAAAGGGTAATTGTAGGGCATATCTGTATATGCCAAACTTTTAGAGTGGGTTTACAACCACAATCTCTAAGAGGGTGTAGTCTAATGTTTGAACAAAACGGGAAAATGGCGAAAGATGCTATGATTACCATCGAAAATACTTCTGATTTTGTTAAAACAGTAAACAATAGTGATTTTAACAGTGACGTGCAAAAACTAACCTGCAAACAATTGACTGCCGATTCATGTCCTTTGAAGCTCCTCTTTAGAGCTCCAGATTTTGCGTCATATACTCGGGCAAGATTGTCACCACATCCAGTAAACACTGAAAATGAAAAGCATAAGCCTATATGCTCGGTGAGGAATGTCACTTTTAGTTGCTAGTAAGATGACCTTCGACTATTATTCTTATTGCTTATACGAGTATTTTATTCCATCATGGTGAAATTCCCTGCAACCTAACTTTGTCAATGTGACTTAAATATATTCTGTATTTACTATTTACACGCACCCTCAACTTAGCGTGGGATACGAGAATGAAATGACGTCACTGGTGGGATACGCCTCGTGAAATACAGACTTTCTCTGGCAAAATATTTTCTGTATTTAACTCGAATCATTGAATAACTTATATTATTATTTCTCTGTAGTGAACACATATGGAGCCCAAAATGTGTTCCCAATTGGTAGATGTTCACTCCATAGAGGCAATTTCATACAGAAGTCAGAGGAATATTTGATAAGAAGAGATGTTCACTAGAGAAAGATATTCATTGATACAGGTTTTACAGTGCAGCACGTTTACCAAGACTTTTTTATAATTTCAGTCTATGCAAAACGATGAATTTCATGAATTTCAAATAATCACAAATTAAATCTGTATTGGGATCATCTTATAAACAGTAATATTATGTGGTAAAAGGTTATACATCTGTCGAATTGCAGGATGTCTGTGTGCTATTTCGAATAAATTCATATTAGCCCTATTTACACGACACGTGACATTCCAAGACGTCTTGGCGAAAACGTATTAGAAATATTATGTTGAGTTTACACCATATTGATTCATGTTGATTTCAGTACAAACCTCCGAAAAATGCGAAGAGTGGTCGTTTTTATATCTCAGATTTACGTTACCCCAGATTTCCCAGATGCTACTTGTCATAATTCAGGAAAGTGATTTGTGACGTTCTCTCTTCTAAGGGTACTTTTAAAAGATATAATTTGCATCAAGGAGGATTGGCTCCCAGGATCGAAACTCGATATTTTCCAACAATGAAAACGTCGAAATGTCGTTATTTTCTGAAATTAAAACCGACTATAAATTCAAAATAAACAGTTCAAAAGATTCGAACCAATATCTCGATCATTTCTTGTGAGTTTTGGAATTTTTCGTTTGGAAATAAGACCAAAATTCACGATTTAAATGTTGAAGTGAACAAAATGGCGGCTGTTTGAATTCGAATTTTGTATTACGACATACCCATATATGGGACAGAATATCGGTGGTGCACTCTGGGAGCCAATCCTCCTTGATTTGCATCTTATATTCTTAACGTAGTTCACAGTTAAAACTGCTCCGTCACAGCTGACAAAAAATGTAAACATTTTTTTTTTTTTAAATATTAAAAATACCCAATACGTCAAGATATCATTAATGCCTTCAGAGTTATGCTGAAAACATATATAAATAGTATCGTGTCACTATATTGTACCATTAAAAAGAAACAAAAGAAATGGTACATTTTTAAGTATGAAACTCCTGCGCCGTTTTCAATAGCTTATACTCTTAGCGTCGTTGGACTTCACACAAAAGTTAAAAGTTACCCGCAAATGATATACCCATTGCATGGAGTAAGACATTTTCTATAGCGAAACATATGAGTAAAAAAATAAAGTATGTGGGTTTAGTGTTTCTATGCAAAATAGCACGCTCCGTCACAGCGGACAAATTTTTCGATACCAGCCTGTGATGTTACATGGTAAGAAGTTATAGAACTGATTAACTTTTTTCGCAGCCATCTTGCTTTCTGGGTCATGAAGCCCACACTGCTATGTTTTAGGTACGATATTGTTCATCCTGTGCCTTGTTTTCATTGTACTGCAAGATAAGGTTTTTGGAAACCCTATAGACAGACCGTAATCTTGGACACAGACTGGAGTCTAACACAATTTAACACTTGAGGTCATCCTTGAGCGACAAAGACATCCTCCAGCGGACATTTCCCAGAGACAGACCTTAGTCTAAACACTCACTGAGACTCACATGTTGTCATCTCAAATATACACAAGCAGTAGACAATGTTAATGTTCATCATGTGCAAAAAGAGGTTCCTTTTATTATATACTCATAAAATATATACTCATGCAATCTGTTCCCCACAGCTAGTTCGATCATTGGGGTTCGAAATGAGTTACCGAATATCGCGAAAGATGATAATATGAACAGCAAATTGAGTGAAGCAGTGCCCTCTTTGCACCATGCTACTCATCTCCTTTCTTGAAACGGCCTTTGTACCCTTGAAAAGAGTTGCGATGAGTATCCGAATGCCTTCCCTCCGAAACCAAAACAGTTAACTACACTACACTACACTACACTACACGACATAAAAACTCACATAATCCTTCGTGGAACCGGACGCAGCTTACTGTGTGCCTATGACCCTTAAATATCCTCGTGCAGTCTCCGAACTCAGGAACCCAGGATCGAGCTGTATGGTCCGAACTCCCCGAATACAATATTTTGTTCACCAGCTGAAAGAAAATTCATGTTATGCATGATACCTGGTTTAATATTTCAATTACAAAGGTCATAAATGATGAAAAATCTTATGGATTAAACTTTGTTACCGAAAGGTGACTTCAGATTGACAAATCTATGAGAGGAGTGAATTTTGAAAGTTGCTTCCCGATTAAAACTAATATCAAAGGTAGAACAGAATAAAAATGGTGCGAGATCTCCTGTGATATGTTGCTATTGAGTTATAGCATTCGTTCGACTTCACTTCTTAAAAGAGAGCTTCGCCTTCGTAGTTTATAACTAGACTGCGCGCATGGTATCTATTAAGGTACACCAGAAACGCTCGGATAGCTAAAAACAGCAACATTTTTCCAGGGGGAGCTGACCCATTGGATTGGCCAAATATAGCTTTACTGACACAGTATGTTTAATAATGAAAAGTAAAACAAATGTTCTCTAAAAAGAGGTTTTGACGCATTCTAACTCCATCATTTTGCCTTGCAAAGCATTGACGGTTTGAGAAGCAAGCAGATGACCGCAATGATTTAGTTTATAACAAGGCTTTCACAAATTTGACTAGATGGAATGGTGATATCGATTCCTTTGAATAAGGTTTGTAATGTGAACAATACTTGTACTTATGACTATTTCAACATACTCTATCGCATTATGACTATTATCATCAGTATGAGACAATCGATCCTGTTTCAACCACGGGTCTCGACTTTGATCTACTGTTAGGGAACATTCAAACAAAACATTAATTCACAGTCTCCTAATCACTCTACCACTGTCGCTTACAATCAGATACTCTGTTCCCGTGACCATCTCGCTTTGCTTTTTCAAACTTCACACCTATTTAAAGGCGAGTTTCTCTACCCCGTTTTAATAAGAGATATGATTTTATCTCAGATCTAACCTTTGCAATCAGAAGAAAGGGTATGTTTTCCCCAATCCTCTGAAAATTCTAGTATTTTACCTCAATTATCTGACCTTGTTAATTGAAACATAAAGTAGGTTGAACAATTTCAAATCAGGGTGCCTATACACATTGTAGTACGGGACCATGAAGCATCTTGATTGTCAAAGATGACCATTAACCACCAGGTCCAGTGTGGTCTTCTGATAAACCATCATACACCGACGAAATCCCAAAATAACAAAGCTCGCAAAAGGAAAGAGGGTTTGTTTATTCTATGAATGCTTAGGATGATTTCTTTCTTTGAATTGTGGTGTATACTAAGTAAAATTTTCAGGATACGCATATTGACCCAGTTCTCAATAAACCGGCATTGTTAAAATCCCATCTCGACACTAATCTAAATTTTCGGTGTCGTATTTTACGGTGAGAAAATACTCATGGCCAAAGGTACAACTGGAATCACTTGCGAAACCACGCATGGTCTTAAGTTCTTAACACAATGGTTGCAATGGGGTATTTTGTATGACATACTTTTGGAGGGAGGTATATCGGGGGTGAGACAGGCTATACAAGATATTGTTCCAAGATGAGGGGTATGATGATGGCTGTGGTAAACGATGGCAGTGCGATTGCTATGAGAGGTAAACATCTGTGTTCGTTTGTTTCATCTCCATGACAACATATTGCTAATGGAGTTTGAGATGAGAGAACATTTTAATAATTCATCCGCTTTATTTGATGGGATGATCAGCACAAATATGATGTTGATTAAATGTTCAATCCAAACTCCTTACCAGGATATTGAACTTGTTGGCAATGGTTTTCACATGTTCTCAATGCATTTGCAATTGTCCACGGTTTTGGACATATGGTATATGAGTAAAACACGTGAGGATTGTTTTTGGCAGCGGCACACCTGACCGCGTGTACAGGTGTAATGGAACCAAAGCCCAAGGAGTCTTACTTCAAGACCCTGGACTATCTACTCTTATAACTAATCAAGGATTGGCCAGGGACGATTTGGAATCAATGTGAAGCCATCTTTATTTGTTTGTTTCAATTTTTGATCATTGTGAAATTTGAGTGTTTAAAAACGAAAATATGTGATTTGTGAACTTCATTTCTAATCAATTAACTTTCTGTTAATCCCCATTCAAGTTTTATTGTCCCTGGGAATGCCATATTTAAGCTTACATTATTTGTCCCCGATTGTTTTGACCCTTTATCATTGACCTTTGACAACACATGGATTCCATGGTTCATATCGAAACATTTGGTCTTGAATGGCATCTGCAATGAAGGACTTAATAGTACCCAAATTAAAGCTTCCATGTTATCAAATATGCGTTTCAATACAATGAGATAGACCTGACACGTTGTGACCTTGATCTACAAAGTACTACTTCTAAACTTTGACCTGCCAATGACCCCTTCAAGTGGGTCTCTCGCTCTTGAAGCATATGTGTATGTATCGGCTGGTGTAGAAAAGGTCAGATAGCCACATATTAGATATTGGAGTAAGATACTTACGGTTATACAAATGATAGCCCCTTGGTGCCCTGCGAATAGTTTGAGCTGTTCTCCTTTGGTAATGTCCCAGCTTCTGATAGTATTATCAGTCCCACCAGTAAATAATGTTCTCCCTACTGGGTCCGTAGTCATACAAGTTACAGCTCCAGTATGACCTTTAAAAGTTTTCAAACATTTGCCAGTTTCGAATGACCAAGACTTCGCAGTGAAATCCGGTGATCCTGATATAAGAATATCCTTGCAATCTTCATCGTTTTCTTCCCGTTCCTCGTCGTCAAATTCATAATCATCTTCACCGGGAATAAAGATCAGTGGGTAGACACCTCTTTTGTGACCGCTAAACACGCGAATGCACTCTCCCGTGTCAAAATCCCAGCATCTGGCTGTGCGGTCATAAGAACTACTGAAGACAAAGTCCCCGGTACAAATAATACGATTGATGAGCGAATTGTGACCACGAAATATACATATACAATCACAAGTACTCATGTCCCATTTACGTACAGTCTTATCCGCACTCCCGGTCAGGACATAGTTATCCTCAATGAGGATGCAATTAACGTAATCCTCATGCCCTTGGAGGATTCCGATGCATTCACAATGTTCTGATTTTGTGCTCCATAAACGAGCCGTTTTGTCCTCACTGCCCGAGGCAAGAACGGAACCATCCTCGCTCAAAGCCATACAATTGATTCCATTCTCGTGTTCAGCACACACCTCTAACTCAAACGTCTTACTTTTGGTCGTGTCGTTTTTCGACCCGCACATTCCCATCTTGAACATGTCTTATGACTTAATCATAGAATGTTTGAAAGCACGAACGTCAGGGTTGTTTATGAAATATTTATGTATTTAGTAGTTTGAACTAGACTTCATTTCTTTAGCCGTTGCTCAAAATCGATAGCAATATCTCCACATACGTATCTACAGCAACCTTATCCCAACATTTAACTTTCGCATATCTACGTCGAGATATTTGCAACTTATAAGATAGCAAGTTATTCCCGATGAATATCTTTACACATAGCGGCCGGCATATTTTCAAATCGCCAGTCAATAATTTTCAGTTATGCTCGGGCCGGTGGTGCTCACAAACGCCTATCCTCCCATAAAGCTTGTCCAGAGATTTCTACTTTATTAAACATTTACACAAATAGCCTCCTGTCTCAATCTCTACAGTTCTGTTCGCATTGTGATTATTTCAATTGACTATGCCATCCTAGTTTCAAATAGACTGTGTATTGTCATCTACCTTTACTCTATAATGGAGCAATATATAGATCCGGAAAGTAAGTAACATTCAGTAACTTATATAAGTTCGATATTGCTTTAATATTTAATAGAACATCCGCTGGGTCGATCGTGACATCACGTTTAATATTGTCGATGATATTATTAAGCGAAGCAAATAATTGTTGAATGCCGTAGCTGATGTTTTATTCCATTATTGAGTTACTTAAGACCGTGTTGTCATCTTCCGTTTTTAATATTCACATACTCATGCTATTACTGTCATGTCGATTGGGCGGATGACATCGATGTTGTTTGGGTGGCTTGTTTTCTGTCGCTGAAGACGTCATTCTTTGATTTTTGGATCCACTTTTGTTACATGTTATAGTAAAAATACCTGGAATAAAGTAGATATTGCTTTTTGCACTTCTAATTCAATATTCGCCACTCTCTTAGTTCCACCTTCGGGTTACGTTATTCTACACAACGCCATGGCACAACTTCTCTATTCAAAGACTCAATCGATTTACTGTATCCGCATCGCACAGTTGTCTTTTTGTCGCCATAGCGACCAGGTAATACTCACCTATAGTCGCTGCTTACAATCATATATAATCTATGGATCGCCTTTAGTAATTATTTGTTTTATGTCGATCGCGATTGAAATGAAATGCAGCTATCTCCTCCATAAGTTAAAGGGCGTATTTTCTCATTCATTAGAATAATTATTCAACACTGCAGTAAATCATATGACAACTATTTACCCTTTCCAATAGCTTGTCCCTTAGGGTAACAGTCAACTAATGGAGATTTAGAGATGGGCTATATTGATATTCACGTATGACAAATATTTAGAAATAACCAGATTCGTGTAAATAAATGGTCGTATTTATCATTTAAAATTCATTTAAACATCATCCTTTTTACTATTAGACTGAATATTTGAATTTGAAAAGAATTCTGAATTAAAAAGGCTGTAATTGTTCATACAATTTTTAGATGTTTAAGGCATATTTAAAACCCTGATATAGTTTTAGAAATAAACAGTTTTGATAAGATTTAAATGAGCCCAATGGCTGTCATAGCCTTTATGATGGTTTCATTATGAAATGAATAAGTGAAATGAAAGCGTAATATTCACTACATCCTATTTTAATATTGGTTTCCGACTGGTTAAGGCTTGATCAGACGATTATCTCGACTCAGAGTGTAGATGAAGTTCTCTTTTAAGTAAAATCAAACTACAGGGTGGGCCAAAAAAACGCCACTTTTTTTTCGAGACACTATTACTTTTTTTATTTTCCAACCTACATACCCCAAATTTTGCAGTTATATAGTGCCAAGGGTTCTTAGTAATAATATAATGTAACAAGTCCTTCAACTGGGATTATATTTGATCTAAAAAGAGGAATTCAATTGGTCCGCCACCCCATTTGATGATAGATTTTAGTTTTACTCGCCTTGCTGATATAGCAGTATCAATGACATGTTAGCTATATTTTTTTCAACGTGTCTTAATTGCCAGCTTTAATTTTTTAGATCGGATGCCTCCATACCATCTCCTGGAGACCTCCACATACCCTATACTCACTTGGGTTTGAATTAGGGCTATTAGATTGCGGTCATCAAGGCGTATCAGTTTAGGAACATTATGCAAATTATGCTTATTTCTCATGGCATACCACATGTTTAAGTGAGACGCTGGTGACATATTTTATTCAAGTAAAAGTGTATAATTCATGATCAATGGCTAGATAACAACCTCAAGTTTCATTTGGTATGTAAATTATGATTTTGTCTCAAAAATTAAAAAAAGTTATAGCATTTTGAAAAAAAAGTGGCGTTTTTTTGGCCCGCCCTGTATATCGGAAGTGTATAGAGGCTCTCATAACAATGCTAAACTATTCATAAGTGGAAGAATATGCACTTGCACAAATTAAACAATTAACTGATATACAATAAATCAAACACTATCTAAGTGTATCTTGGTGATAATTTTATTCAGGTTTAATACACAAAGAATATGATACATCATATGTACAAGATAACAAAATAAAACAGGCACTGGACGGTTTCATACATAATAATGCTATTGGAATTGTGTAATCAACTATACTTAGCCCAATCCCTGACAGCAGTAATCAATGGTTGAATTGTAGAAACAGTTTCAATGACCTGCAACTTGTATAATTACACAAAAACATAAGTCATCAATAAGTCTCATTATAATTAAACAAATACATCAAATAGACTAATACAATGTAAAACAAGTTCGATAAGGGGAGGCATCAAAAGATCAATGTCTGATAGAAAACTAAATAAATCTAGTTTGGGGGGGAGGGGGTCAAAGCTATTTCAGTTTGCTATCCGACAAATTTCAACATTTAAATTTTTCGCAATTTCGACTCGAAATGCCTTGGAATGGTTTAAAAATAAAGACTTTACCAGATGCCTTCTTCACCAAGATGCATGCAACATGGAATATTATGCCTATTTTTGTTGGCACATGTTTTAAGAATCATAAATAAGTTATAGTACTGGCCCCATGAAAGTCCAAATTGAGTCGCTAAAACATGTGAAAAGTCCGCGATCAACTTTCATTGTATTTAGTTTTGAGGGGGAGGGGGGGGGTCCAACTCAAAACTAGATTTATTTAGTTTCCTATCAGACATTGAACTTTTGATGCCTCCCCTAAATGCAGGCAATCTTACAATTTTCTGTTATGGTATAATTCACAATTTCAAAGTTTTGGTCCTGGTGAATTTATTCATTAGCAACATGTAGAAACACTACATTCAGCTAATATTCAAGTGGAAATTACATATAATCAAAATGTGTTTTAAAGAAATGTCAATGAGACTTAAAAATAAATTATTGTGTGTACAGGTTTTATTTATATTGGTTTTTCATTCCAAAGATTTCTCATGAGAAAATCATTTATTTACATATTTTGGACGGATTATTGTGCAAATCTGGACGGATTTTGTGTAAAAATAAAATGTAAACCAATCTACTTTGTATATACATGAATATAGTTCCGACATGTTGTCAGAAATCATTTTAATTCTATGTACACTATTTTTTACACACATTTCTTCAAAAATGCAAATTTATGTAAAAAGTTGCATATAAGCGAGTTCAGGAATTTTTAGATTTCCTGAATTGTGGTACAGAATTATTTTTACTTTAATCAGATTGTGTCATGCAATATAATAAATTATTTATAGCCAACCCTTACCCAGAATTTCACCTCAGTCATATTGTAATTCTTAAAAAATATGACCAAAAGAAAGTTAAATGATTCATACTAGTATTAGGTTAGATTAAGGGAATGTTTTTTCAGATTAAGACATTATTGATGATCAGACAATCAAAATTATGTCTATCATGATGAAAAAATGGGAAGGTAGCAAGCTATCTGCCTGATATCACAGTATCCAAACTCATTAATCTCTCTACTACTTGTATAACAGTATGTACATATATGCAAAAACGTCAAGATATATAGTCAGTCACATTTGTTGCCAATAAGATCATTCCCATGTTTTTTCCTGGGGCCTTGCATTCGACTGCATCTCTATGGAATATTCTTTAAATGTTTATACAGTCTAATGCAAAGTCATAAAAACATGGCTCATGGCCAGTTAGGCACTTGTTCAATGGATTTTTCAAGGCTTTGGATTAGACTGTATCATTGTGGACGGAATTAAAATATCACAATTACTTATAATTTCTAAATTTGAAAATCATTTAAAACTGCAAAGTCCAAGCTTTGTGTTAAAAGAAATACGCATGTGTGTTAAAACAACTTCTTTCATCATTTATTCAGGAGACTGAAGACTGACTTCTGAATGTTTACAAAGAGTTTGATTTATTTTATTAATTGTTCAGCTGACACAGCAAGGCAACACCACGTCTGACCCAATGTGCCTCTGGTTTGTCTGAGGGAATGACCATGCCAATGACAAAGTTAGTTGAATGTCCAGTGGTTGACAGAGTACCACGTCTCTCACTGGTCTTATATACAGGAACCTTATAGCTGGGTCGCACTGGGATGTCATCACGTTTCATTGGCTTTAACCACATCTGCAAAGAAAATTAAGAGTTTGTTGTTGCAGTTGTTATATCAATCTCTGTTTGAGAGAAAATGTGGGGGGGGCAATACACATTGAGTAAAATATGAATAGCAGGTGAGTAGTTGAAAATAAGATGTCTATTAACAAGCATGCCTACATGCTGAAACAACAATGCGAAATGTAACACTCATATTTAAACACTGTTAAGTATAGAATAATCCATACAACAAACAGCTCTAAATGCACCAAACAATGGAAATACTTTACTCTATCAATATATATGATTTGTATATCAAATATTGTGTGTAATACTATAAGTTCTAATTAATTTAATGTAATAAGATCTGACGTAAATGCGAGACTTTGTGAGATATTATTTGCCATACTATTGGTTATTGAAAATAAAAGTGCTACGTCATGACATGATCATTATCATAATCATTAAATGAAAATAAAAATTCAGCAGATTCATTGGAAATGATGAACTATAATCAGAACTTGTTGACCTTTAGTCCTTTCTAATAAGAATAGCATTCAAGCAACCTACTGTATGTTTATTGTATTGTATTGTATTGTAAAATATTTGTGAGATGAATGAACCAAAGTGATGTCTTACTGTAGGCATTTGATCATAGAGTATCTTAGGTGCAGACTCTGCCAGTATCTTGTGCTTCCTATCCCACCTGGCCCCATCAACAAACAGGCCCTTGACATATACACCTGTAAACATACAAATATCAATGTAAAAATTTGCACACAATTAAAACACTTCCCATGCAAAAATGTAGCTTTTTGAAATAAACCTTGTCATTTTGAAATAAATAACATTTATTTTCATTAATAGATATTTCAGCTTGCATCTGTTTGTTTAGATTTTTGCTTGCGACAGTTTCAATGATGGTGACAATTGTGCTCATTGTGACAATTGTGAAAGTTGTGATTATTATGACAGTTATGCTCATTGTGACAGTTGTGAGCATTGTGACACTTGTGCTCATTGTGACACTTGTGATCATTGTAACAATTGAAATCATTATGACAATTGTGATCATTATGACAATTCTGCTCACTGTGACAGTTATGATCATTATGACAATTGTGAACATTGTGACAGTTGTGATCAATATGCCAGCTGTGATCATCATGACAATTGTGATCATAGTGACAGTTGTGATCATTGTGACAATTGTGCTCACCGTGACAGTTGTGATCATTGTGACAATTGTGATCATTATGACAATTGTGATCATTGTGACAATTGTGATCATTATGACAATTGTGATCATTGTGGCACTTGTAATCATTGTGACAAGTGTGATCATTATGACAATTGTGATCATTGTGGCACTTGTAATCATTGTGATAGTTGTGGTCATTATGACAATTGTGATCATTGTGACAGTTGTGACAATTCAGATCATTGTGACAATTGTGATCATTTTGACAGTTGTGATCATTATGAAAATTGTGCTGACTGTGAAAGTTGTGATGATAATGGCAGAACCCTTTTTGTTTTCTAGAAATATATAAGTATCTTTTAAATGTCTACATACTTCAAACAATGCAATGAAAAACATCTCTGGATCAATATATTACTTATAAAATACATTCTCAGATCAAGTACAAGTATATAGTATATTTCAGTTACCAGGTAACTAGAGATGTTATACAATTCCTACTAATATACAGTAAAACCTGTCCAGGACTGGCCAAAAGTGCTCATATTAACAGGCATTAACATCTCTAGTTTTTCAAAATGAGAGGCAGTGAGAATATAAAAAGTGGGACCAAATGAGTATTTGAATTACAGAATTAATGCTTTTAGATATGTGAGGTGGTCTGAATAGAAATGCATTTAGGTTTCACTGGACACTATATTGTGAGGATGAATAGCTGGCAGAAACGTCAGCTAATTTCAGCTATTATGAAAAATATGTCAAGAGTCTTATGCTTTATTTCTTTACACTCTTGGAGTCATAACTGTATATATAATGTTTTATTTGGTGATAATAAAAGATATAATCAAGATCAATGTCTATTGCATACAGGTTGCTATTAGATTAATTTGAATAATATTTAAACTATTTTGAGATTCTCATTTTATTCAGATTTAACAGTAATTATCTTGCACTACAATCAATTGCATTTTCATCATTTTGACATTTGATACAATAAAAACATTGCAATCATGGGTTGGTAATAATACTTTCAGGTCAACTGGTGAAAATTGAAATATGGGCCAGTGTTATGTTATTTTCCTAAACATGCTGACATAATCAGGTGATCTTTAGTAAAAGCACACAAACAGATTGCCAATCCATTCATGTATTAACATATGATATACTACCCAGGAATGGACATGATCCAGTTTAATGCAAATTATTGTGTACTTAACCTGTTTAACATGTATCCACTGATATATAATATGACATGTTTTCACCAAGACAATCAATATTTATTTTTGAAATACAAGTGTCCTATTTTTTGGACCACCCTGTAGATTCAGAACTTCAAGCAACATTTTAAGCAATGGTAAAAATTGAAGTGAATCATTGGCAGTAAATGTTTATAAGAGCAAATGCTATTGATGCACTTTTTTATAAAACTACATTTTATAGTGTTCAGCAAGACAAATAGGACTATTTTGATTTAATTATTGGCTCTGACGTAAAACACTTTGATTGGAAATTGGTGCAATTTGGAAGGTAATGAGAAGGCCTGTCACACAATGTCCTTGTTCTCGTGAAAAGAAGCTAATGTCATGATCAGGTAGAAGCTGTTATTGTTCATTGAGTTTCTGAATACCTCAGTGCATTCTAATTAATAATACATTGTTTATGGCGTCAATGTTACAAGCATTCCTGTACTATTACAATGTGAACGTCACACTTGTCATTTTAATAAGCATGCTAATTCACTGTTGCATCTGTTTACTTTTGAAGGAAATTGGATATTTAAACCAAGACTTAAAACATGATGACCAGTCAAAATCTATTTTGTCATGGCAAAACTATGTCCAAAACATATCAGCACAATTCTTTATCTGAAGAGTATTAAATAGCTACAAATCCTCAGTTAAAATGTACCAATAAGTCACTCACCATCCTCTGGTTTTTCTTTGTATTCTTTATCATCCAAAACCTCATAGTCAAAGCCCAGGAGATCTATTGGAATAGTGTATTTCCTGGCATAGTTCTGCTGGGCACCTGTTAAGAATGCCTGTGTGAAGTAGAAGCCAGACACCCAGAACACTGGTGGGGCCCCACTCTCATACCAGTCCTGAAAAAAACAAATGAGTTTATTTTTATTATTTTTACAAACTATTTCAGTAATTTTACAATGAGTTCCATAGACTTGAAGCAAAAGATTCAACTATATTATACTGAATACTAAAACCCAAGGGCTGGAGTAAAATGCGACCCTCATAGTAGTACAAAAGAATATTCTCATTGTGTAGCTGCATTTTGAACAATCAAACCTGATTGGATGAATGTAGATGGACCTATCTTTATAAGACAAAGTGCCAAACCCTTCGCAAAGGGTATTGGAATACATATATTGCTTTTAGACCAATATCTAGATGAGTATCATGACAAAGAAGTTACAAAATGTTTCAGGAGTTACACATAAAGGCACTAAAATTATTTACTCATCTTCAAAGTATATAGGAGGAGATGAAGAAACATAAGCATATAAATGAACACTTACCTCAAGGAATTTGAGCCTGGCAAGGAAGTCATTGACATAACTCCCAAGTGGTTTCAGTGATGGGTAGGATTTCTTCATCCACATGCCAGGAATCCTCCCCTTTAACATACTCAATACCACCTCTTCCAGATCTGGGGACATCACAACCAAACCCTAGAATAAAGAACACATACGAAGTACGAACTAATGTAAGGAAATCTGTGCACCATAAAACAACCTGCGTTAAAACTATTTTCAATTTTGAATGTATTCATAAGCTGACTATTTATAACATCATATTCACATATGAAGGTAAACATAGGATGTGATTAGAAGACCACAAAACAGAGATCATACATGATAATCATATCCATTACCTTGATGGCTTTCCTGATGTTCTGCAGACTTGAGCTGACAGTTGCAAGTAGTTTATTGAAGCGTCCCATCTCCTGTACCAGAACAGTGTTCATGCTTTCATTGTAGGAGGTTGGGAACTTACGCAGTGCAGCTTCTGTATCAAATAGCTTCGGAAGCTTTGAGAGAATGTCTGCAGCTACTTCATCTACAACTTCATCAGTGGATTTTCCACCACCTGATGATGCTTTGGCCTGTTTAGAACACACAAGAGAAATGTTTAGATAATGAAAGTATTTACTTTGCAATTAACTATTTAACCAAACAGATTTAAATTCAAAAATGCTTCTAATCCAATCTCACTGACGTTTATCTCCTTAGCCAGATACACATTAACGTGGATACTTTAATGTTTTCCATTATATTAACTGAGCCACATACTGATAAAACAAATTGATTTAAAATCATTGTGTGATAAAAATAAGGTATAAAAGATATAGAAGCAATAAAAAAATAAAGTATTATGGTATTTGCATCATACAATAAGATCTGCAACATATACAAAACCAATCTTCTAAAACAAAGGAGATAAAAACACATATACATGTACATGCATACAATAAATAATAATGACATTTAAAGATACATACAACAACTAAATGAGAGTAAGTAAAGAAGCAGAGGCAGCAAAGATGAGCAGGAAGTGAAGTCAGACAGTGCAGTATATCACAAGCTGATTATAAGTCAGTAACTGTATATGAAATGTTGCAAACTGCAATTTTTATCTAGAATGATCACTTTCATGAAGATTAAATTTTCCAATGAAAGTATAGCGCATAACAAAACATAGTACTATTTTTTCATACAATATCATTCATACATATTTATACCTCAATAATATTACAATTCTAACAATAAAGAAAACATAAATTGTTTCAGATGTGACTATTATAGCTGAATTAATGAGCTGATTAAAAGACAAATGAACTTGTAAGTATAATGACATGAATGCAAGAGAGCAACATAAAGCTTATTCAAAGTTTATAAATAGACATTTACTTGAAAATCATTTGCATTATTGTAATCCTAATGTTTTTTCTAGCTTTTGCGGCTAATTGTGATTTACACAGACTGCTTAATGGGAAAAACTGCTTCATAAAATAGCTAGCTACGTTCTAAATCAGCCAAATGATTTCAATTTATAATAACATAACTATTCAAATGGACAATAAACCTGGTCATGTACTCATTTGTTTAGTAATTTATACATTGCTTAATGATATCGGCAACAATAGATGAGATGCATCATTCATGGAATCATCGCATGTACCTCGATGCCATTCAAAAGGTATATACAACTGGCAATTTCATCAACGTTTTAACAACACTAAAATTCCAATTACCAAATTAATATTGCAAGCTAATAGTTTTCAAATGATGGTTTCCACTTACCGTAACTCTTATGTTAGTTATGAATGTTGTAAGTTATTCTCTAAAACTGCATTAATTGATTAATTAAAAATATATTACATTAGAGAACGCTTGTAAATTAACTAACAATTTGATATTTTCTCAATATTTAGCTTCCAATGGATACATGATACATTTTTAAAATGAAATTGAAAAGTGTACAGTATCACTGGTCAGTATCAAGATGCGGTAACGGCCATTACCTTCTCATCTAAGATGGTGGACCGAAAGTGTCAATTTCGATATTTATGGTTTTCGTCGAATTAAACTTCTTTATAATTGACGAAATGCTTTGATATTTGAACTTGATAAGCCTTATATATCATGGAAACTTTGGAGTATGACAATTTGTTCTTAAACCATACGGGGGCGCCATGATTCAACTATATGTTACACCGCTTAAGGGAAGCACTAGAAATATAGAAATATGCAGTCAGTTGTTTTTATACTGTTGGTAACAGGACAAGCACTCAATGGACTTTTGAGAAAATCCATACCTACACCTCCACTATTAAATATGATAATATGATTGGCAAACAATTTCATTTCAAATGGTAGAACAAATTCTTTGATGTAAGTTGATGAACTGCAGCATTGAATTCTCTGGCATTTTGATTAGAATACAGTGACTGTATGATTAACTTAAGTGATATAGTTGTGGGGATATGGTTCACCATGATATTACTTATTAAGAGTATATCTTTACTTTATTCTACCACATGATGAGATGGTCCACCTAGATGTTTACTTGAACATCTGATCAATAAGAATCAAAGTAGAATCACCAAGAAATAAACAGTTTGTTCATTAAGACTATCAAGCAGAGTCAATGTAAAACATTC
The DNA here is from genome assembly GCA_903813345.2 of Owenia fusiformis. Taxonomy (NCBI): domain Eukaryota; kingdom Metazoa; phylum Annelida; class Polychaeta; order Sabellida; family Oweniidae; genus Owenia; species Owenia fusiformis. The sequence continues at coordinate 32,468,776 of CAIIXF020000007.1, forward strand.
AAGACATGCAAATTTGGGGTAAAGGGGTAAAGGAGTCTGTAGGACCAAGACACCTAGAATCAAGGAACTAACTACAAAGCAAGCAATTAATGGGCTAACTCTTGGTCTTCTTACCCTTTTCTGCATGCACAACATATGGTGTTTGGTTGCATAGCATAACCATGGGTGTCATAAGCGGGTGACGTTACGTAAATGTCAAATCAATTTGTAGGTGTCGATAAAACAATCATGAAATAAAACAAAAGAAACACAATATTATAGTAGTATATAGTGCATTTGGTTAAAAAATAATAAATGGTTAACAAACAAAAACAAATGAAATGTTACATAGTGCATTTGGTATTGTTAATTCTATCTAAGTCAAAATGATACACCATGTAAAATGTATCAATATATTTTCACATATAGGCATAAGTGTCAAAATATGGATGAATTTAATTTCAGTTTTCTGAATCATTTATAGTGTATTATGAAATATCAAGTCAGCAAGGTCAACATCATTTGCGTCAAATTATCTTGTGAGAAAATAAAATTCTGAACCATATACTTATTACTGATGCCAGTATGTTGAATTAATATGCTGAAATTGAAATAGAATTAGATTTAAATATCCATGTTTATCTGAAATAAAATGCTTAAATTTGATTACCTCCTATGCAAGTTATGAATGTCAACAAGAGTACATCTTAAATAATATATCACTTCCCTACCCAAGTCTCTATTGTGAATGTCAACAAGAGTACATCTTAAATAATATATCACTTCCCTACCCAAGTCTCTATTGTGAATGTCAACAAGAGTACATCTTAAATAATATATCACTTCCTACGCAAGTCTCTATTGTGAATGCCAACAAGAGTACATCTTAAATAATATATCACTTCCTATGGAAGTCTCTATTGTGAATGTCAACAAGAGTACATCTTAAATAATATATCACTTCCTATGTTAGTCTCTATTGTGAATGCCAACAAGAGTACATCTTAAATAATATATCACTTCCTATGGAAGTCTCTATTGTGAATGTCAACAAGAGTACATCTTAAATAATATATCACTTCCTACGCAAGTCTCTATTGTGAATGTCAACAAGAGTACATCTTAAATAATATATCACTTCCTATGGAAGTCTCTATTGTGAATGTCAACAAGAGTACATCTTAAATAATATATCACTTCCCTACGCAAGTCTGTATTGTGAATGTCAACAAGAGTACATCTTAAATAATATATCACTTCCCTACGCAAGTCTCTATTGTGAATGCCAACAAGAGTACATCTTAAATAATATATCACTTCCTACGCAAGTCTCTATTGTGAATGCCAACAAGAGTACATCTTAAATAATATATCACTTCCTATGGAAGTCTCTATTGTGAATGTCAACAAGAGTACATCTTAAATAATATATCACTTCCCTACGCAAGTCTCTATTGTGAATGTCATCAAAAGTACATCTTAAATAATATATCACTTCCCTACGCAAGTCTCTATTGTGAATGCCAACAAGAGTACATCTTAAATAATATATCACTTCCTATGGAAGTCTCTATTGTGAATGTCAACAAGAGTACATCTTAAATAATATATTACTTCCCTACGCAAGTCTCTATTGTGAATGTCAACAAGAGTACATCTTAAATAATATATCACTTCTTATGGAAGTCTCTATTGTGAATGTCAACAAGAGTACATCTTAAATAATATACCACTTCCTATGCAAGTCTCTATTGTGAATGTCAACAAGAGTACATCCTAAATAATATACCACTTCCTATGCAAGTCTCTATTGTGAATGCCAACAAGAGTACATCTTAAATAATATATCACTTCCTACGCAAGTCTCTATTGTGAATGTCAACAAGAGTACATCCTAAATAATATAAAGTATGAAAATACAGTATATCTGCTATGGTAAATTCTAAGATAATCTAACCTGGTTATAATAATAATCACTCTAACCTCGATAACTGATAACCATTATGAAAACATGTCCATAAAATAGGAACATAAAATAGGAGCATAATGATTATATTAAGAAAGGATTAATCTTTTATAGCAGCTGAATCAATTCTTAAATAGATGAAAATCTTAAGAGGAACTTATTTATGTTTGAGACATGTAATACCTCATAACCAAGGCCAGATTTACTATAGATCTCTTTATGTTTATCATTGGAATTACAGGTAGATGTTCAACTATCACGTTTCCCAAAACCAAGCACATACACTAGCATGAAATCAATGAGGACTATCTGGTCAGACATTCTATTCTTTTCAAAAACAAGTACATGTACAAATCATTATGAATCTAGAAATCAGCAACTCTATGGGGTAGCAAATCCCATTAAACAAAAAAAATATTTTATTAAATACCTTGTCATTGTGGATATTACATAATAAATAACATTTGCACAAAATCCTTACCCTGCATGCAGAGTCTAATTATAGACGAAGCTCTCTTTTATGAGGCAAAGTTGAAGAAATGCAAAGGATACAAAATCCTATACTAGTAACTGGTATTATTTTCTTTATGAAAAATGATGAAAAATATTTGGCAATCTGAATAGAGCGAATGTATCAGCCATTTTGAATTTAGCAGCCATCTTGAAAATTCCTTCTTGAGCAGAGTCTTATGTACCTAAATATTTGAACCAAGTCTGTCAACTGGTATTTGAGTTATCAAACATGACATTTATTATGTAAAATGGTGGCCATTTGAAATGAGTGGCCATATTTAAAATGCCTTCTTGATTACATTTTTTCCTGGAGGCCATTTTGAATTAAGCAAAGTAAACTGAATTGAATTGAGCAGCCATATTGAAAATTCCTTCTTGAGCACAGTACAGATTTTTAGCATAAGCCTATAAAATTTGAACCAAATCCCTCAACTGGTATTTGCCCAGATACACAAATTGATGGATGGACAAACACCATCTCTATATCCACCTATGAACTTCATTCAATGGGTTTATAAAGGAAGAAAATATCATAGCATCCACATTTTTATCTGTTTCCAAAGTCAAGAAGGCAAAAACAAAAAGAAAGCTTAAAGTGTGTGCCAAAGTTTAAAACTGTGCAGGAGCAGCGCTTCCGCTAACCTATATAAAGAGATTACAAGGTACAGGCTTCAGAGGTAAGCCAGGAAGGTGAACAATCTTCGTCCCGTGTTGATTTCCCATATAATCATAACCAGGCAAGTTTCACCATTAAAATTGAAAATTGTATATGTAGTTCGATTTATCGGGGACATCAGTTTGTTGCAGCAAAAATGAAGATGAGATGGTTTGTAACAAAGGCCTTGTGACTGAGAACAGAATGTGGTTCTCCTAATTATTTAGTAGCACTGATATTAGTAAACAAAACTGGAAATTTTACCCAAGGGAGTTTTTATGCATCAATAAAACAATTGCATTATCATGACCAGGCATATTCATAACTGCTATTGCAACATCAATAAGATTGTATTGGATTGAGATTTACTATCTGTCGATCGCAGGGTTTAATTGGAATGGTTCGTTAAATTTGTAATCAAACATGGGCTGTGTCGTGAGGTTACATTGGTTCCATGATCAATTGATTGACTTAATGTGAATAGAGAATAATGTCTATCATTGATTTCCCTTCAGTAATAGAATATAACCTAGTTACAACAAACAAAACATATTTCTCTCTGGATCTACTTCAGTCTCTTTTTGGATCATTTTGAGTTTTTTCTTATTTCATTACAAATTGAAAACAAGGCCCATGACGTGAATGAAATCACACCAACAATGAGTGGTTTTCCTGGGATTGTAATGACAAGATTTATTGAAAAACTTCCAAAATGGCAACCAGAAAATAAGATGGCCACCCAAAAGTTAATCAACTCTAGAACTTGGTATCCTCTATCATGTGAACGAATTTGAAGTAAATCTAATGAGCAGATTTCCTTTAATGGTGATGACAAAAAATGAGATGCCTAATGCTAACGGTTGTGATAATGATCACAATGATCATAAATACAGTGCCAATATGACAATATAGTCCATCCGTGTAGCTCAGCGGTAGTATGTGCACCAATTATGCCATAGGTCCTGGGTTCAATCCCTGGCTCAGGCAAGACTTAATTTGTTTGTTTGCGTGAAGTACTTCAGAGTGTTTAACAAATGGCTGTTGTGTGTACTCGTATGTCTATGTCTGAGTGAACATAAAAGAACACAGTGCTCCTTCAAGGAGAGGTTTCTGGGTCTGTTTTCCAGGATTTATTACGTCAATTTTCATACATAAAAGGGATGTTCTCAAGAATTATTGCTCACCTTCATTTATGGTAAACAAAATACATTACAACTATAAAACACAGGTGATGTGTTAAAAAAGTAATGTGATAACTAAATAGATTTTACAATTTATATTCATTACAATTGTATGTCCTAGCAAAAAGTCATGAACATTACCAATCATTTTAGAGATATACTGTATATAGCCTTATACCATTGACACACAGCAGAAAAATGGTCATCGATACAGTTTTTAGTGACAACACAATGATCTGAGAAGGCTAGAAAATACATGTAAACAGTATGTAAATCAGTATTAGGACAAAATAGCAGCTTTAAATACTGCCACAGACCTGAATCAAATTGATCTCTCCTCATTAATTCAAAGCATTCCTTCATAGCATTGCAAGTAGTGAACAAACAATAGGTATATTGCATACCATTAAACACTCTTGGGAAATCATTAAATGCCCATAAGCTTAGTTATTTTTATATATACACATGACTATGCTTGTTCAAAATTGTGATAGTGTTTTTGAAGAACTTAAACCCAGCTAGGTAATAATTGTTGAGATGCTCCACTAATGATTATTAATTCTAAACAGGTATTAAACTAGAGTGCATGTTTGCTACACATTATTGGACGTGATATGCAGTCAATAATACCATCTTGGATTTCATAGCTATGAAATTTTCATATGATTAAAGATCAAACTGGTAAGAATGGAATTGTTTTTAGGCCATAACAACTATATTGATTGATGAATTTTGAACAATGGGTGGCATATTTTATTTCAAAATCAGGCCAACTGGACCAAGTGTTCTGGTTTCATCTAGCTGGTTAAACTCTGATAAATATGAATAATTTGTGGAAACAAGCTTGATTTTATTAATGAATATGTAGTTGGGAGTTCAACTGAATATTAGTAAGACTGTTAAAGCTCATGAACTGTGGAAATAGCTCTCTATGCTTTAAATTTGTGTTATGGCAACCTCAGTGTGAAACAATTAAGCCCATTAATTAAATTCTGCATGGCCATTGTTTTTAATATGAATTAGAATGATAAAGTTGTTTGTTTTAACTGGGAATTGAACACACATCCATGAAGTACTGACTCTAATTTGTATAGGATAATGCCAAAAAATCAGGTACTTCTTTCAAACATGTGAAAGGTGTGAAATAAGTGTAGTAAGGGCAACATGTCATGCACTGGCAACCATTGTATCTTGCACAGAACATTGACACAATCTTTTTTCCAACTGTTTACATTGAACAATATTTAACATGCAATTTATTATAGTTTCCAGAAATATTTCATTGTTAAACCTTGAATAGATGTACAAGACAATGGCATGATTTCTAAAACCTAATAAATAGACTACAAAGCTGACCATTTACAATCATGCCAGAAAATTGGTATTTGCAGATGACAATACTTTGATTGCTTGCCTTTGATGCATAAAAGATTCAAAGTTGAATCTTGTACCTAATAGCACTGTAAAAGGAAGCAAAAATTGGAAATTAATAATGATCAAGATTGAGATTGTGTTTTATGTTTTGGATTAATTCATCCAAATCAATGAGAAGTTACCTTAGACTCTAGAGGGAGAAAGGCAGAATACATTAATCATTTGCCAAATTAATACTAGTCATTATCATTATAACACCACCAATGTCAAGTTCAGACATTTCTGCTTTGATGACATTGTAGTTAACAGCTATTCAGAGGTAATATGCTGAGAAGAAAAATCAATCTCTCATAGTTCAATAGCCAAGTCTATATCTTCTTAACATATATCCAATGACATTATCAGATGATTTCAAGGTGACACGTTATCTATATAAGATATATTTCTTTAATATTAAAAAGATGTTCGCCCTTGTACCCCCTCCCCCCTTCCATCTCCACTCCCTGCGAAAGAATGTTAACATGATAGAAGGTCAAAGAATTATCTTCAGTTCTCATTTGATTATTGGATTCTCCACAAATAATCAAAAAGCATTCAATCGAAATAGAATCTAGAATTACAAAGATTGATAAATTGACTTATTGTGAATGTAGAATCCCCTTGATATGTCAAGTCAGAGGGACCTAGTGAAGGAACAAAGCAATTGCATTTAATGAGGAAATGCAACATGTGACAAGATCATTAGACCATTGGACCTTAAAGAATCAAACATTCTGGGCATTGATAAAGGGACACACTGAGATTCTATGATTTATGGTGCAACGACTAAAGAAAAAAACAGGTATTTGGCAATAGGCAGAATAAAATATGAGATCATATATCATGTCATGAATCCTAAAATCAAGGGGTTTCTTATGATTCTAATATGATGAACAAACCCCAAAAACAGCCACTTTGTATAAAACCAATATAGATCAGTACATCAATTGTTTTGCTATTGCGTCACTACATATCACAATAGAAAGAACAAATTATATTTTATATTCGAATCGTTTGAGCTAGGAAAATATGTAGGTGGTAGTTCTTGTATTAGGAATCAATGTTGGTTATAAAAAATATATTTTAATAAATTGTTCAAGGCATTTCCCCCAGAATTTGTTGAGGGGCAATGTTTTGTTTGTGAATGAATGATAAATAATGGTTAATTGATTGCATAAAGGATCCAAATCAATTACAACTCAAAAGCCTTTCAATAATCTCCACATTGATCAACAACTCAATATAACTATTATACAATGTATATTGAACACAACATCATGTTGAATATCCCAAAAATTACCCTAAAAGTAGAAACATTACAGATTTGTCTTCAATAAAACAAATGCCATTCATTCTCATGAAGAATATAAAATGATATCATCAAGGTTTCATTCTTTTATATGAGAAATGTAAAAAAACTAAATATGTAAACTACCATTGTGATCATGCTTACATTAAATTAGAATATCTCAAATCAATAAAGTTCCTTCACTTGCATTCCTCTCCTAATCCTGATCAAGTATATTCTTATCAAATCCCTACATGATCAAAATACCACTTTACATTCACAGTTGTCTAAAATTAGTCCCCCTGTCAATATCTAGTTCCCAACCGCTACATGGATTAGAAGGGAAATGGTGGGCTTCATTCAGTGCAACTGCATTCAAGTGTATGTTATTTTGTGAATGAAAACAAAGTTATGAAAATATTTCAACTGACCTGTGTAAGAAGGATGTTGTCAAAGAGCAGCTGGGTTTCTACTTGGTCCTTGGTGATGTCAGCATTAGCATTCATACCAAAGATCTCCGGAGATGAATTCAGTGGCAGAGATTTTGTGTATTCTATGTAACTCTCATGCTAGAAATGTGAGACATATCTAATTAAAATAACTGCTATAGTGATTGTTTCATGAATCTTGGCTTTATAGATATCTGCTTTGAAAGCTCTTTATTGGCTGTGATAATATCAATTGTAAATCAAATCAAATTCAATGAAGTCTTGAACTTTTTTTTACTAAATTTAATTTATGTCCTCAAGACATTAACATGACAAAAAATGTGACCACCTGCAAATGGTTATGTAACAAATTATTGGTTAATCAGTTTATCTAAAGAAAATTCTGTAATAATCAACATTTTTGAACATCTTTATCGTTGATAAATACATTCACTTACATCTCCATCTCCTGGGGAATAATAAAGGCCACTTTCATCGAAATCATGTTTCTCTTTCTCCACAGTCTCAGGAGTGTAGAATGTTAGTAGGATGGTTGTTAGTACACGCCTATCCCAATCATCTGTCACACGTCCTCCATAATTACACTCTCCAGTCAAGTAGCGGATAGCTTCATACTGAACATCCTGCAATAAGAATTTACTTCACTTAGTTTTTTTCATTTTATTTATAACATCTTAGAGATGAACTTTACTTTTGTGAAATGCATAACAAAGGAAAAGGAAAAAAAAAATATCAAAGACAGCAACTTCCAGAAGTAGCGAATCTCACCAAACAAAACATTTTTTATCATATCACTCATCATTTTGAATATAACATGACAGAAATTAGGCAGTAGTAAAATAAAGTAGTTAAATCTCCTTTTGGCAAAATCTGCACCCATGACATGATTTCACTATCAAAAAATATTTTTTTTACGAAAAATGACAGTCATTTTGAATTCAGCAGCCATCTTGAAAATTCCTTCTTGAGCAGAGTCCTACATCCCTAAGGCATCAGTATATTAAATCTATTTGACCCAAATCTGTTTACAGGTATGTGAGCTAAATTTTACACAAAAAATGGTGGCCATTTTGAATTTTGTGGCCATCTTGAAAATGTCCTTCTTGAGCAGTCATCATATAAAATTCTAACCAAATCATACAACTGTTATTTGAGTTATCACCACTTTGTGAAAGTGATGACCATTTTAATTTCAGCAAATGGTCTTGAAAATATTTTCTTAAAAAATGGCTGCCATCTTGAATGGTGTGGCCAAACTGAGAATGCCTTCTCGAACAGGGGTCCTCCGCCTATCCCATAAGGTATAAGCCTATAAAATTTAACCCAATCCATCAACCAGTATTTGAGTTATCAGTCAGACATGTGAAAAGATGGATAGAAGAACAGATGACCAGAAAGATGGATGCTTTGTATCCCTAGAGACTTAGTTGGGTGGTAAAAACAAATAAAAAGATATGTGTAGTGTAACAAATTATTTGCCCTTTGTACATTATTCAAAGTTGTCTATATTGGGGCTTTGGCTAAGACTGTCTAGAATATTTCAAGATTTTGTGTATTTTCTCACATCATATTGATTCAGGAACATGTGTAGCTGCTGGACACTGATCCTGAGATCTGTTTCATTGAACTCATATGGGTTGTTCCACCCAAGGGCACCAAACTTCTTCCTCTCCTGGACTACGGCATGGAAGAAGCACAAGCCATAGAGTAACTTCTTCCAAGCAAACTGAAATAAAATGTTAATCTTTTAATCAAAATTTTCTGATTTTGATCTTAATCTTCAATTTTTCATTTCAATATTTATTTAAAGTTCACCCTATGACTGTAAGGCACAAATGATAATATTGTACAATCTACATGTGCATTGAACTATTGGAGCAAATTGTGGCAGATCTATCAAGTCAGAACTTACTGGATTCTTGCAGGATCCAAAAAACTCTGGATCAGATATAGGATCACTGAGGTATGACCTAATGATGTTGAATCTCAGTCCTTTAGGGGGTTCATTGGTCATTTTCACTCCATTCTGCAGAACAGACACAGGGAAATTAGGAGATGGGTAACTGGTGAGCCAGAGACGGAAATCTGGATGAGTTGTCTCAGGGTTTAATTCCTCACAAATCTTTTCCAGAGTTGACATCCAGGATGAGGCTAAATGGCAGTTCTGAAGTAGAACCCACGTTCCTTCTTTCACCCCACGTTCTATCATAGCAAGAGCTATGGGCCCCTGACCTTGACCCAGAGAGAGGGACTCAAGCTTGGCTCCACCAAAGCCCTGCAATCAAGAAATCAAATAAATCAAAGGAAAGTTAGTTTAAACAGCCCAGTTTTATTCTTGACACAATTATATTTATGTTATCACTTGCAAGTGGTCACCAAAACTTTATTGCACAACTCAACAAAATCAGCAAGTTTATATTTATTCAATGATTTAATAATAATACGCATCCAGATTTGGGTAAAAAGATATTTATATTTACCATATCATCAGCAAACTTCAATAAAGCAGCCATAGGATCAGCTCCTGGTGAGAGTACAAACAGCAAAGGAGCTGTACATGAACTGTCATTGAATGACTTGGGCAGATCAAATGGTGGCGGCTCAATATACTTTTGGCCTAGGTTAGTGGCAACAAATTGTTGTACAGATGGAACTACTTTATCAGGACGTAAACACCTGAGAACTAACATTTTCTGGAACATTCCAAACTTTTCTTCATATTCTTGTGGCAAAGGCTCATTGTGTGGCTCCTGTAAAAAATGTATCCAGTTATATGTCAAATCAATGCAAAATTTGTTATACACATTGAAAAACTTGATATTTCAATAAGTATGTAAGCACCATTAGTGCTCACATTATTTAAAAGTTAAAAAAAGAATACTCAATAGTACAATCAGATACAATGAAAAAATAAACAGAAACATCTCAAACAAAGATTTGATGTACAAAGAAATAGTGTCAAATACCCCTTCCCCCGCCACCATTATCACAATCCAAAACCACAATACTATTATACCAAAGTCAGAACAACAGAAGAATCTCTGACCAATAAACTACTTACAGGGCTGTCATAAAGGACCTTCCATTGTTCCTTGTAGTTAATAAATTTCTTCCTCATTCCAGTAAATTTTGGTAGCTCATCAAGCCGACAGAACTCATCCCAAGATTGACTAGGTAGCCAGGTAGATGGGTTACTGTGAGGGTTATCTAACCCAACACCTCCAGTCAGCAAAAATCTCCATTCAGTTTCATTAACAAGGTCCTTATGCTTGAGAATGTTCACACATAGAATAAATGAGAAGAGAAGTTTGTCCTTCTCAAATAGAGATCTACATACATTGTTGTATAGGGAGTATGTGAAATGGTCCTTGAGATTTTCCAGTCTTGTCTCTAAGACATCTGAGCGTTCAGCATTATCAATAGACATGATGAACAAATTAATGAACCAATTGAGAGAATACTGGTACATAGGGTCTATATTTGCTAGATCGGCGATTGAGAAAAACAGAATAGTCGAGTGGGTTGCAATAGGTGTGTATCCCAAGCGGGTCTCATCAATTTTCTTTTCTGTCACTTCTGCAATTTGTTGTTTTTCTGAGATTTCATTGGATAAGACCTTAGATGATGACAACACTTTGATTGCAGTCTCATCCTCGAGGATGTTGCCTTCAGACGAAGACAACACTTCTAAGATTTTGTTCTCAATTTCCTTTAACTGCCTCTTATTATCAGCACTCTGCAGGATTAGTGCATTCTTTTCTTCCTCCAGCTCAGGTCTCTCTCTGGCCACTACAATACCCAATAGCTGATCCTCTAGACCCTCTGGCGTGATCATGAAGTTCAACAATGTCACCTGTAGAGGGAAGAGAAATGTTGGACATAAATATCATATTTCACGTAAATAACATTAAGTTAGATCATGAATATGTGATTAAATAAGGTTCTCACTCATTTGTAGTATTTGAAGTAGATCATAAGTTATGAATATGTAATAAGAAATGTATGAGAATCCATTGCACTATTTCACTTGACCATTTATGCACCCATTAACAATTGTGACCATTTTACTTTAGGGTTTCTTTACCCGCATACATTTGTATACATATGAGGGAGTCAATTTAAGCATTCAGTGATCTAAGCACTAAATCGCCTTTGGAAGATATATCAGACCAAAAAATCAATAACATCTTATCTGGGACCTTGACCTGCTTAAAATAAAAACTTTTACAATGAATCCTCATTGTCTTGATCCATTTTCCAAGGGAATATATATCTACACTTCCATATTTGTAAAAATTTGTAATTTTTGCTTTTTAAACACTTACCTTTACAGATGTCTCTGGAAGGTAATGAGGATTTCTCAGTTTGGTTGTCATGTAGAATCTGAAGTCATGAGAGTATTCTATTGTGCTGTCCCCCAGTCTGATGCATATAGCTCCCCCTTGTTTGAATGTTTGCTTCAATAATAGGGGCTCCAGCATTGGGTCAAGCTCCTCACCTATGTTCTCCAACAGCACCTGACATAATTGGATTCATGAAACTGAATGTATTTATGCTGCATGCCAAGAGACAGACATCAACTGATTTTATGTTATTATAAAATTAAGGAATAATGCCCTGAAAAGTGGGCTGATGTGTAACAGTTACTGTGTAAAATACCTACCAGTGAGGTGAGAGAGACCAGCAATCAATCAATTTATCTAACTATAGGGCCCACATATTTAATGAATAAAGGATGTATGTTTAAACATAGCTTTATTCTTCATGTGGAATAGATTATACAGAAATTGCATTAAAATAGAACAATAACCTTTGAAAGCAAAACAAACAAGTGGGTGGTTACAATAGCTACTCAAAAGGCCTAAAAACTTGATTTCACTTACAGGTGTTCCAAACTGTATACAGTTCTCCAGGGTCCTAACAAAGTCATTGTCTGTCAGTTTGATACAATGAAGGTTGTTGGCTTTCTCCATGTTCTTCACCCACTTGTTGGCTTGACCCTGGAACATAAAACACATGCAGTGTCAACAACATCAGGAAGCATGAGTAAGGTGCATCATTACGGGCTACAATGAGTAAGGTGCATCATTATGGGCTACAATGAGTAAGGTGAATCATTATGGGCTACAATGAGTAAGGTGCATCATTATGGGCTACAGTCAATGAGTAAGGTGCATCATTATGGGCTACAGTCAATGAGTAAGGTACATCATTATGGGCTACTGTCAATGAGTAAGGTGCATCATTATGGGCTACAGTCAATGAGTAAGGTGCATCATTATGGGATACAATGTGTGCCATAAGGATTTCAGTATTTGAACTAGTTACCACTATTTAGTTGTCATATTTCTGAAAAATCAATCCACATGGAAGATAAGTGGTTTCAGGCCTGTCAGATGGGCCATCATTAGGGAACACCTCTAGATGTTGATGCAAGTGATTAAATATGACTTAAGCAAAAACAAAGGATGGATAAACAGCATTCACAGATAAAAGCAGTGAAATACATTTCTATGATGCAAATGGAAATTTCGTAAGAAGCATTAACCCACTTTCCAGTAAGTCAAAGGTGGTCAAAGCCATACTGTGAATTCTAAACATGAAGTAGTTGTTTGTGGGTGGGGAACCCACATTTTATATAATCTACATAGCACTACTGCTTAAATGAACACTCAGACTAAACCTCAGTTTGAACAGTCTTTCAATATAAAAATTAACAGAGATGATGTTGTGATTGTGTCATAAAGCACACAGGATCATAGGAATACCAGAGTTGCTAAGGAAGTGTTTAGATATGACATGGAAAAAGGCTAGGTAAGTTGTATAAAACATGAGGTGTATGTATAGATAAGCCTGGCAATATTATAGTTGACCACCCATAAAACTTCTCTTAACAATGGATGACAGATCTTTACAATATCTTATGACACCAGATGGACTACAATTCCCATGGTCTGTGGTGATCAACAATGAAGGACATCTATTGGTGGATGATCTCAATGGGCATATCCACACAGTTAAGTACGCAGAAATAAATGTCTTCTAAGGGACACATACCTGTGGATCAATCATAAGTGGCCATCTTCTGGCTTTACTGATGATGATGCCATTATCCACTGAAAAACTGTCAGTGGGCAGACCAGCAATATTCCAGGCTCTGATCTGTACAGGGTCTCCCAACACACTGGTAAGAGAGAACTCATCAGAACAAGGAATTTCCTTGTCTTTCACCATTTTGTGCCACGAGATCAGTTGGTCCTGGAAAGAGTGAAAGTAGTACAACTTTTAAGTATGTATTCCATATCATGGATTTCAGATTCAACAAACCATTTTCCTTTTTTCAAGAGTAAATTGTTTTCAAGCTTACTGTTGTGAAAGGTAGGTAACATTTTTTCTTTAGAATTTTTGGGAGAGATTTTGAAGTGAAAAAGCACATGTTTTGAGTACCTACCTGTCTAAAGGCAGAAGTGAAAGCCCCAAGATAAGCCACTAGGCCACTAGATATGAGAACATTCCCTGTCAGGTCAGTGTAAAGCTTTCCAAGCTCAATTGCATTCTGGCTCCATCTGTCTTTCTCTCCACCTAATCCACCAATCAGCTGCTCTGCTCTCTCAAGTTTCTTAGAACAGAGTTCTACCTGATTCTCAAGATCAAGTTTCTTCTGCTTGTTTGCATCAAGCTTCTCTTGGAGTTTTGCTAGTTTGTCTTGGACTTCACGAAGCGAGGCTTGTTTTTTACGGAGGCCCTCCATGGCAACTGCTAGTTCATCTTCAGCTTTCTTAAGGGCTATTTTCTTCGGTGCAACAATCTTAGCCACTCTGCAAAAGGATTGCACATATTATTATATTAATGTAAATATATATTCTATGAATTGAGTTTTAATGTTCCATGCGGTGAAAGATTTGTACAGTAGCAGTTATATCAAGTATGTCACATAGTTTAAAGGGTAGTATTCACTCCTGGTCAGTTAACTTGAAATAGGTCACTTGATCAATTTCAGGTGAGATATTGTTTATAATAAGGGGACTTACTTGTCATAGGAGTCCATAGCTCTGACCCACTTACACAGACCCTCACAAGCAGTGGAAGCTTGACGGATCTTGTCAGGATCAAAATCAGGATTGGTGATGTATTTAGAGCGAATAACTTTCATGTAGGCAACTGGGATATTATCCTGAAAATCACACATTAAGTTGTTAGTCTTTGTTAATGATCCTTCTGAAGTCATCATGCATGGCTTTCAAATCATGTAATTCAATACACTAGATGCGAGTAGAAATGATCTTGATTTACGTCATTAAATATTCAAAATTCAGTCAAAGTGATGTCATATTTGAAATCTACATGTAAAAATACATCTAAAAATATGGTTTCGAAAATTATTTATCAACTTTGAAAATTTAATCTTTTTGAAAATATGACTTCTAGTTCGGGTTGATTCCCCATAGACTCCATATTAAAAAATCACAAAAAGTGAAATATCTTTTCTTGTATTGGACATATAACATTTTCTTTTACTGGTCATACTTTAATTTGCATTACTATTCGATACATAAGGGCTATATGAAAATTGAACCACTAAAACAGATGTAATTTAAATTAAAGGGAACTTTCTACTATACCCGCCATGCTATCTGACCCGAGCGAGCCACCTGGTGGTGAAACTGGTAACTACCTACTCGCATTTGCGTTATTGTTTCAATGATATAACCATTGTCCCCAATTGTGTTTAGACAAAATTAATTCATGTCATGTTTTGTAACTTTTTTTAGCTTACCTTATCATAATCACGAAGTCCCTCTAGAAACTTCATATCACCAAGCATACGTTTAGCAGGTCCCCAATAATCCTCAATCTTTTTCCCTGAGCCAGATGGGTCAGGAGTCTTCTCTGGCTTGACACCCTTTAGCACACAAACTGCCTCCATGACCAGCTTCACCATCCCTGGGGGGTTTTTCATGGATTTTACCAGAGTGATGTCCTGTTGGGTGAGGGTATTCAGGGCAGCTAAGGCTTGGTTCAAGATGGGGATAGCTTCAGCTAACTCAGAATCACACTCATCTTTGATGCTCTTGGCTGCTGAGGCCTGTTCATTGGCAACTGCTTCATCAGCTTTCACAACTTTCTCAACCTGCACAATAATTGGATAATCTAAATTCAATGCTGTGATTTGCACTTCTTATTGCTCAATAAAATAAGAAAGATATGAAACACTGTAACACCATAAACAATATTTGTAAAAGTTTTACATCAATATCTCCCTTGAATGTGAAGATTCTTCAAAATCATTCAACCTTTTATTTTCATCAAATTCCTTACCTTGGCCACTTCCACAGATTCTTTCTCAATGATGACCATTATTTCATCTACGTCTTTGCTAGCGACAACCAGCTGTGGTTGCAGTTCAGTGAGCTCCACCTGCATAGTTGATACCTGGGAGGCAGCCGACTGCAGTTTCTCTAGACCTACCTCATACCTCTGTTTGTTTGTCATAACTTCACTGAAATACAATATGTGCACTGCTGTAATCCTCTGGGATTTATAATGTCATTTCAAATATTGCATTTACAACCACTAGCAAGGCATAAACAATGGAACATGACACCAGCAGGGTGATTGCATACTTGAAAACTGCAAAAGTGTAGGTGGTGGTGGTGAATTAAGTCATGCTCGGTTGGAATAGGGAAATTAAAACAAGTGGGAATCTTTCCAGTTAGAAACAGGAGACAACAAAACTAAAATTTCTCAAACTTCTAACATAAAAGTTTCACTTACGTTCGTTTCTCATCAAGGAGTGCCTTAAAAGTACTGATTAACTCAAGATATGAAGTGGGAGTGACGTAGTTGTGACGATCAAGTTCATTGAGGAATCTATCGGAAAGGTCACTTGTCGTTTGATGGAACTCCTTAAAAAAGATTATAAATATATATGAAGAGTACCTAATTTAAATAAGAAATTATGCTTTGATGTATACAATTGTATTTTATTAATTTATCGGGTGTCCCCAAAAAATGAGACACTTTTTGACAGGTATTTTCTCGGCAACCGATAAACTAAATTCACTGAAAATTTGCACAAAGGAGCCCAAGAGTATCATAAGTAAGTTAAATAAATATAAATAAGATCAAATAAATATTCTGTTAGAACTAAGAAATTCAAAATAGCACGTCAAAAATGCCCATACCAGAGCTCTGCGATGAGACCTCTATAGTGTCTGTACAGCTATCAGGTGATAGCATCTGTTAATCAGTGAAAATCGCTTGTCTGTGTGTCATGTCTAATTAATTAGTTTTATTCTTCCCAAATATCCGAAATCCATTCATTCTCAAAATTCATTAGAGGTGATATTGTTAGAATAAATACGGAAAAGTATTTTTGCTTGGAAATGGATTAATAAGTGACTATTACTTTGATATTGGTTATTTTGACATACTGTCTTTAATTCAAAAATACACACATAATCTGAGACCAATCTCTTACATATTCATAGCAAAAGCAGCAGATACCCTAAAGTACATCAGGTTAAAAAAGGATTTGGCTCACCTGTTGCTGAGAAATTACTTGTCAAATTGCTTCCCATTTTTTGGTTACAAACGCTATAAAATTCTCATTGTGTTGCTCCGATATGGGATCTTTTGACATGCTATATTGAATCTCTAAGTACTCAGATAATATTTACTTGACCTTTTTCATATTTTAATACTTTGTTAACGATACTCTTTGGCTACTTTGTATGAATTTTCAGTGAATTTGGTTCATCAGTTGTCGAGAAAATACTTGTCAAAAAGTGTCTCATTTTTTTGGGACACCCGATATACATTTTAGTTTTATTAATAAATTTTGAAGATGTCATCCAAGATCTAAAATGCTACATAAAGATGCATCCACAAAGTGGCTCAGTGATTCTATGTTCAGATTTATCAATTGTACTACCTGACAAATTTCAATACATCCACTCCTGGTTTCTTGTGGCATTTCAATCTCATCTAAGAATCTAGTTGCTACAGCCTGTAAAGCATCAGCTGGCCACGCCTACAATACAGCATAGCAACATGATTTATTTAATGTATAGTGCCTTTAATTCAAATCTGTTTAAAGGTCTAAGTCAACCCCAAAGCTGTATTTTCAGACACATATACTGTATGTGAAGTAACACTCTAGATTCGATTTTTGAAATTTCAGGAGATCGGAGTCCAAATTATACAGAATATCAGATCATCATCGGCTTATACACAATATCAGCCTTTTATGTGGCTTATAAATGATATCAGTGACATATTGAGCAGATAAATGATTTTACGAAAAATAGTATATGAATCTCCAAAATATCAAAAATTTCACTGGCTGTTATGACACAATAATTGTGTGATAAATTGGAATATAATACATATGAGAGAATGATGATGTATTCAAATTATTGACAATAATTTCATTTATGGCAATGTGAGAGTCGGTTAAGGTTTAGGTATGAACAAGCCCTAAGAAGACCATTCCCCGGTTATCCCAGGTAAATGTTTCTGGTAAGTTACACTGAACGAAACATCAAGCTTCAGATCTCGAGAGTACGAGATGAGACTTTAGACGAGATATCGATAGGATTGTAGTTGGAGGGTTTTCTCCCTAGGTGCGTACAAAATCCATTAACATCAATGTAAGTTATACATTTCGATTCTTTTCCCTCACCTCCTTCCCCAGCTTACACCACCAGTTGGAGATTTATTTTCGCCCAAGAAGATGAGTTGGAGATGGTATTATAATATATCCAATTGAGCTAATTAACAGTTATGTCAAATTGTAAACTCTTGTAGCTAATTAACTTAAATTAGCCATTATTTTCCAAGGTATTGTGTTTTGTGTTAATTGGCTCATTATTTATTTATATTAATTTTATATTAATAATTTTACATGTACGACTCTCACGGCCATATCTATACTCTACATGAACATAAATGTATTTCCTATTGAACTAAATGTATTCAATTCAAGTTTTTCAAATCAATGTAAAAGTAAAAACATAACTAATATTTGTGAGTTCATAAAACATAACCCTACAATACAAAAAAAAGAATAAATATTGTCAGTAAACATCCAAAATATGCAAACATATTTGAATGATTAAAATGCAATTTTCTACATGTAGCAACATTTTTCATGAATCTAAGATTATTGTCAAATCATCTTAGTTCACTTCTCATTAATCGTCTCATTAATTACCTGGAACCAATCAATTGTACAACAGTTGACAAGTGATGGAAACTTCCTAAGTCTGTTGCGGAAAGCATCCCCAATAGGACTCATAGCCAGCACAATGTGGAGCTGGTCCCTTACTCTACTAATAAAGTAGTTGAACAGTGCAACTGGGGAGCCGTCTGTCTGCTTACTTTTGTCTCTTTGCCTGAAAATCATTTTGCCATATGGAGTTGCAATACATCTTTTAAATTGTGCAACATGTATGATTATCTTATCTTGTCTAATATGCAATCAAATATGGCTTTATGTACTGAATGATTTGTCAGCATTAACATGAAAGTGAATGTGTTGCATTCTGTCAAAATTGAAATATACTAAAACCTTATTTAAATGGAATGTTGCCACTGGGCTTCAGCACATACATAGAAAAAATAAATAATACATTATACTATTTTTCATTTTGATCTTATTACTTTTTACAAAAAATGTAATCTTTTTACTTTTAGTTTTTATGTATTTTTACCTATCAAGTTGCCTCATTTTCTCAATAATCTCTTGCTTCTCATCAAGTGGGAAGAGATTAGGGACTTCTCCAGCATTCAACAGATTGTTAATATCCTCTAAGAATGACTCTTGCTTGATCTGAAATCATAATTTGATTTAATATATCTCTTCATAGCTTTAGATATTGAGCAGAGTGTTTTTAAGATACCATTTCCTATGAATGATAAAATGTTTTATCCTACACTTAGTGTACTAAATGTATAATAACATAAAAAATAAATTTGATATTTATTGGCAAAATGAATAACCAGAAGATATTGTGATGATATACTCCGGGCGGAGGATATCGTGATGATATACTCCAGAAAACCCAATATGCGGAGGATATTGGACGATATACTCCGCTTGTTGATTTCCCGCTAAATTGACTCTATTTGGCATGAAATTCATTCTGCAATGATATCATACATTTAGTAGACTCCTTTTAAGTGGAGGATAATAAGAACAATGTTTTTTTTCAGAATATCATTTTAATCTACTCGGTGATATTGATATATGCACTCGTTCACTTTGCTCTCTCGTGCAGAAATCAATATCACCTGGTAGATAAAAATGATATTCCTCAAAATCATAGGATATCCTATAAATCTTCAAATTCAGCGAAATTCACAAGCATTAGATGAAATCTATAAATAAATACATAAAAAAATTATGAACTTGATAATGCTGGTTAATGTAGCTTCTACAATACGACTAATGCCAACAGAAACAAACATTGCATTGCTGCATATCATCATGATTACATATATTCCAACTAAAATGTCAGTGAAACTTTTATAATTAAGAGATGAGATTTACCTGCGTATCTGAGAAGAGGAAGACAGCATGGTTATCTGTTGCAGTGGCACGGCGTAAGATATTCTTGACGTCTTCATGCCACTCATAGGATGTGTAACTCTTGCTGATTTCAACCTGGAACACATCATAGTCTGCCATATGTGCAGCCAAGCGTGTCAGGGACTGTCTACCTGAGCCTCCTACACCCACCAGCAGGGCGTGACTCCTGGGCTGTTTCAGTATACGACTGATACGACTCACATGCTCAATGGCAAATCTGTAACATTTCAATCACATTTACAATTAAACCATTATCATGTCTGGACTTGGGGACATAATTCAAGGATTGAATTTAAAATAGTTTTACATGTCTAATTCATTTTTAGGATTTTATACTCCAAATTTCCTTCAAATGACAGTATCCTTATGCAGAATTGTATACCTTTGGGAATCTCTTTTATACATATTCAAAGATACAAATCTTTTATAAGCTTATATCAAAAAGTAAGCCTTTTGTTAACTTACCTAAAGAGTACAAGATTCATCTGCTTCTTGCTCATGTTATTAAACTCCTCCAGGTACCCCTCTACAACTGTACGCAGATTCTCAAGATCACGAACCTCAAGATAGAACTTGTTATCAGACTTGGGGTCTGAGAAATCACAATACACCAAACTCCTGAGGTCATCTTCTACCACTTTGCTGTCACCGTCAAAGTCTAGATGGATGAACAATTGATCAAAGTCCTCTCTCATGTGTTTCTTAGTGGTGTCACGTACGAACTGGGTCACCCATGCTCTGTCTGAGTTGTCTACCAGACGATCATAGTACACACGGAATGCCTGTAAAACAAAGAATGTTCAAGAGACGTAGTCTTACATACATATATCCAATATTTGCCAGTGAATAAATGAAGTTGCTCTCTATCTGATTCATGTTGAGGACTGAAAAATGAGAAACCTTAAAACAATTAACTGTGTTGACTCGTATTACCTCATGCACCCAGAGTCTCTTCATAGCAGCTGGCTCCTCCATCACTTCAGGTTCTGATAACAGCACACCTTGGATGACACGGCTGAAATCTCTCAAGTTGAACAGATAGTGACTCTTGGCTGGTGTGGGCAGAAGGTTCTGACTGGCAGCCTTATACACTTCTAGAGTTGCCTGGATGATCTGGTCACAACACGGCTTGAACTCCTGGCTAAAACCTCTGCAATAATCAACAAGGCTTTCAAATAATATTCAGCATTTTATAGAAACAAGAATATTAATAATAATAACTATCTATTGTGTATCAATTAGGTTAAATATGAAACAGATGCCAGTTGCAGCTTAATAGGTTCCTACTTAGTAAGAGTATGCCAATTTTTTAGATAGGATTACCATTAAATAAATAAAAAATAAAAAATAACCACTTAGATTGAGATATGCCATGTATGATTGGTATGCCATTTATAAATGGAAGGATATGATTGCCACTTATTCAAATAAAAATGCCATTTACTTAGATGAAATGTGCCATTCCATTATTGAACCAAAGATGGTAACCATAGTGTCATCATCAAATTCATTGATTGTCACTGTATTAAAATGACGCAGGAACCGGGGAGTAGTTGGATTTCTTCCACCTCCAGGTGGACCCATAGCTGCCATAAGTTGAACATCCACAAGTTTAATCATGGAGGAATCCTTGAGATCGTACCAGTTCCAATGGTCCATCCATTGACGTAGCAATTCTATGGGAGGCTGGGCTCCATATGTCTCAACCTGAGGCATGTTCATGTCATCCACAAAGACAACCTAGAAGCATACAGTTTCAGAAACATTTTTACAGTTGTTCTCATTTGCAACACTAATGTCCAACAGTTAATTTGTTGCAGAAGATATGAAGATATTACAGGCCTCTGATGTGTTTCAAAAAGAAAAAGTTGCTAAGTCATAAAACAAACAGAGCAATGATGAGAAGTCCTGACACTAAGATTGTTCCTTTGGTGTGAGTACCGTAATCCAACACGAAATTCGAAACACTTCGAAATACTTCTGAATACTACTTTGCACATATGGCATTCATGACCAACTATGAAACGCTTACCCCCCCCCATAGTGTTATATATCAAAATTTACCTGTTCATATAGGGGTTCGATTGATCTACATCAAATTATAGATAGTCAGGTTACTTTTTGAGATATCAGCGTCCATTTATTGTAACTCACGTTTGCTACCATTTGCTCAATTCTGAGATGACAGGCGCACGCATAGTAAACATGCTCACGCTGGAACTATTTTCACCTACATCGCTATTTTCATCATTAAAATGAAAGTTAAACTCCTCCTCTTTATTTTGATACCATAATGGCATACTAGGTACCCTAGAAGCCAACTATGGCGTTATTTAGAACAAAATCACAGGTTTTTAAATGGACTATATATGGCGGATGGATATGGAACCTCACACCCTATGGAGTAACATAAAAACTTGACACTATGTTTCTGCAAGAGTGACTGACTACTGTACTTACGCATTTCTTTCCCATCTGTGGTCCAAAGACTCCTTTACGACGTTTATCCAATTTGGACATAATAATGTTTTGCGTCTGGTTAGCACTTGTCTGGGCTGAGAAGTTGATGATGTTTGGCTTGTATACTTCCTTGTCTAGCTTGTTTAGTAGAAAGTCCTGGAAAACATTCAACAAATTCAAATAAAAGCATTCACATTGATTTCATTTCATCTCATTTACTGAAGTCCAAGTTTATATATGAAGTTCTACACTAATTTTTGCACTACAATTCATTCTTTTTCTGTGCTTGGTTGAACCACGAACCTGGAGAATTCACACTTCTCACACATGCACAGTTAGAAGGGGAAAACTACAGCGCCTCTAGCATGAGTTTCCAATCCATTTTTTTTATAAATCCTTTTATTTAGCCTAGAGAAAAATAGTATAACTTTTTATTCCATTTCTTCAGGTCTGTAGTTGAACACACTTTTCATTACATACATATATGGCCTCCAGGCCATGGGAATATTCCTTGTGAAAGATACATTGGTATCCCCCTCTAAAGAAGAATACATTTGTGTATGAACTTACTGTGATGTAGCAACTTTTGCCAGTTCCTGTCGGTCCTACGAAAAGTGCAGACTTATTATGAAGTACTAATGTGCTCATTAGGTATGTATATCGCACAGTGTCCATTGTTGGCACTATAATCTCATTAAACAATGCATCTTTGGGTATAGGTGGCAGATCTTCCAATTCTTCTGACCACCGTATCCACTTTCCATTCTCTTCCTTAGAGAATTTGTAATCGTAAATGAGACCCTCTTTTGGAAGGTTGACAGAGTAGTTTTTCATAGGGGCTTCAACTAAGCTGATCAAACTAAGAGAGGCCCTTGTTTCCTCCGTCATGCCACCTGCAAGGAGTTCTCGCACAAGGTCGTTGAATTTTTTACGTCCTAACTCATTCCCACTGGCACCCACTGACCATGTCAAACAGAATATGAAGATACCCTGTAATAAGACACATTTAAGAAATGAATGGGTAAAAGTGACATGTGCAGCTAGAATGGGACATGCTCAATATATCTGCTTTCTCAGGTATATCCAATTGCCCACTGCAAAGCAATAAATGTTAAACATCCTACTCCTCTTCTAACAATTCATTCTGTTCTGTGCATTTTAGCTATATTTAAAAAGTGTTTTGATTCTCCAATTTATATTTTGTCTAGCGATTAATATTAATACGTACCTCCAACCAGGCGCAGACCTGTCTCTCATCCAGAGCCCCAAATGCAGAATCATCTCTGAACTCATCAAAGTGACAATCTATAAGGTTCATCAGTGAGCGGACCAGGTTGATGTCTGACGTGGGGGAAAGTTCCTAGAATATAACCATATGCTGCATGTTAATGTCTCTTCTGGGCGGATTTTAAACCCCAGTCTTATTGCTTAATACCCTTAATGTATACCAGTTTAACCTACTTATGATCCAAAATCAGAATGTCTTCATGCTACTCTTATTTTGCTGATTTGATTGACTCTACATTTAAACAGATATTGCGCTCTTATGAATCATGATGCAAATATAAACTGAAAGATGCTTAGAGATGAAAATCATGTTAAAATGAATTACAACCAAAATGCTGAAATACATAGTCTATTACTTGATTCTTAAAATATGACCTATAAAGTGAACTTAGAATCTCTATATGTAATGGCAGAGTCAATGATAATGAGTATGTGATTATAAAGATGATTAGATGAGAATATATATAAGAAGGATGAAGAAATATTAATTCAAATGTATTCGAAGATTTATCTAAAAGTCTACAACATGAGTAATATGTACAGATAAATATGAAACATAGTCTATCATAGAAAATTACAGTTGTAGTTGACTATATTCAGAATGGAGCTTTGAAAATACAAATATCTGAATGTTATTAAAGACTATCAGCCTCACTCATTTCAACTATATCATAAGTCATGCAAAAAGGAATAATGGAGGATGAAGAAAAGAATAATCCTAAGAATAACTTATATTTTTCTTTTCACTGACATTTATTTTACTGAGAAATGCAATATATTTTCTACTTGTGAAATGTTTGGTGAAAAAGAAAAATATTTGTCATTTTAAAACAATAAATACTTCTTGTAATGTAAGATATTTAATGAGTACGTATGTACAAGTTTTTATTGAAGAGCATTACATTTTTAATGCAGTTATTGCAGCCTAGCCATTATAAGAGCATACATACAGTAGATAGAGATAGTAATGTATAGGTTAAACCAATCCATCCACCAAAGCATGCTAAGAAACACTACAGTGTCACTGCCTCCAAGTGACAATGATACATCATTGACCCACAATTGTAATTGCTCCATGTAAATGAAAAGACCCACTGTACTATTTGACCAATTCCAAATTATATTGCTCAGTTGGGACAGATACTCGATTTATTATTTACACTCAATTTGGTCAATTAACTTTTCATATATTTTTTGAATCAGTGCTCTGGACTGATTATGTTAATTACAAAATGTGTAGAGGCAGTGAGAGCAGAGATTGGGGTTAGGTCAATATTTCAAAATTGTCCCAAATCATAATTAATTACCCTACAGAATGGCTCCTTTATATATTATGTTTTTCAAATGTTTTTTCATCAAGAAATTATGTTATGGGACATACATTGAAGTTGTATAGAGAGCTGAAACATTGATATAATACATGGAATGCATCTGTAGTGTGGTATATAGGTTAAAGCATGCATATTAGATTATCACTACCCATCTAGCATTAGTTCATATACTTACATCACCACCCCTGGTGTACCATAGTCGGTAAGGCTAGGTAGGGGAATATGGGTGACATGCTGATTATTGGTCATTATAAAAAGTACGTAATTAAATCAAAGTACAGGGTGGGCAAAAAAAGTCCACTTATTGTTTTATTAGGTACATGTTTCCAGTTAAATGACATTTAATTGTAAGCAGAAATGTCTAAGTTACCAGGACCTTTTGA
The DNA here is from genome assembly GCA_903813345.2 of Owenia fusiformis. Taxonomy (NCBI): domain Eukaryota; kingdom Metazoa; phylum Annelida; class Polychaeta; order Sabellida; family Oweniidae; genus Owenia; species Owenia fusiformis. The sequence continues at coordinate 32,494,273 of CAIIXF020000007.1, forward strand.
GGATCACACACCTGCCTAATGTGGACATTAATTTTGATTCACCCAGTCCATGTATATCCATAAAGTGGCAATATCACAACTTCTTGGCATCTTTATTTGTCATAGATTGGAATGCCTAATTATGGTAAAGAAAAATGTCTTGGTTAAGAGTTAAGACTGGTTAAGTGCCAGTGCAGATCAATTGCACTGGTTCTTAACCCAAAAATATCTTAAGTGTATACAGAGAGTAGAGACCCATCAATTGTTTATATTATTCCAGATATTCATAAGAAACCATGTGTAAATGTGGTAAAAAAGCTATAAAAGAAAACTGATTTTTCAGTGTAGGACATTCAGCACCATTTTCAACAAGGCACAGGGTGAACAATATCGTACCTAAAACATAGCCGTGTGGACTTGATCCATTAAGTGGTTTTCCTGGAATCATGATGACAAGATTTATCTAAAAACTTCCAAGATTGCCACATGAATGCAAGGTGGCCACCGATAAGTTAATCAGTTCAAGAACTTCTTACGTTGTAACATGTGTGAAAATTTGAAGCAAATCCCTTAAGTTGTTTTCCTGGAATCGCGATAAGATTTATCTAAAAACTTCCAAGATGGCCACCAGAATGCAAGATGGCAACCAAAAATTTAATCAGCTCTAGAACTTCCTACCATGTAACATGTGTGAAAATTTGAAGCAAATCGGTTCATTTGTTTTCCTGGAATCGAGATGACAAGATTTATCTAAAAACTTCAAAAATGGCTGCCAGAATGCAAGATGGCCACCGAAAAGTTAATCAGTTCAAGAACTTCTTACCATGTAAGGTATGAGGTTCCATATCCATCCGCCAAAAGGTATGACCCCTATATAGTCCATTTAAAAACCTGTAGTATTGTTCTAAATAACACCATAGTTGGCTTCTAGGGTACCTACATAGTATGCCACTATTTGGTATCAAAATAAAGAGGAGGAGTTCAACTTTCATTTGAATTACGAAAATAGCGATGTAGGTCAAAAATAGTTCCGAGGTGAGCATGTTTACTACGCGTTTGCCCATCATCTCAGAATTGAGGAAATGGTAGCAAACGTGAGTTACAATAAATGGACGCTGATATCTCAAAAAGCAACCTGATTCCCTATAATTTGATGTAGATCAATCGAACCCCTATATGAACAGGTACATTTTGATATATAACACTATGGGGGGTAAGCGTTTTAAAGTTGATCACGACCGCCATATGTGCAAAGTATTGATGTGAATTTTCGAATTTGGTGTTGGATTACGGTACTCATACCTTAATATGAGGCCTAAAATTGTCTGCTAGTTGGCCAGAGACCAATATCTGAGCAGAATCGTTTTTTTTTCGTTCTGCGTAGGCCAAATAATGATTTAGAATCACTTCAACCCTTTTGTGAGTATAAGAATGGTCATAAGAGGCCCATGGAGGGTCATGCATGAAAGAGAGCCCTCTGAAATTCTGTCAAAATTGCAGGTTATTTCTTCATTTTTGCTAAAATTACATGATTTTGAGGGCCCATATCTCACTGAAATTGCTACAATGTAGCGATTTTTCATTTTTACAGGCTAGATACATGTGTCAGGTCAACAGAAACAGTAAGCATGTGTGATTTTTAAATTGCTACATTGAGCAATATTTATTTCAAAATAGAGCTGTGGGGGAAACTGCTATTTACTTAGATTTGGGCGAAAATGGCCAAATTTCAGTCAAAATCCTCGGGACATAGGGCCTTTGTCGTAGATTAAGTCAATGAAGCAACTCTTAGTAGAAGGTGTGCCATATAGGGAATGAAAGCTGTTTGTCCGACGTATCATTTTCTTCAATAAACTCAGAGATAGTCAGGTTAGATTTGTGACGTCACAGTGGCAAAGTTAGACTAGCATATTTAGACGTATTTGAGGTAGGGCAAATTAACCCTTTCTAGCCTGAATGGATAAATTTTTCACATATTCAGTCAGTTCCGACATGTTTATGCATTTTTGACTTAAAAATGATATTATCTGCCAAAAAAAGTTGCAGAGACAAAAATCAGTGTGATGTCATAAAACATTAAGGTATGAGGTTCCATATCCATCCGCCAAAAGGTATGACCCCTATATAGTCCATTTAAAAACCTGTAGTATTGTTCTAAATAACAGCATAGTTGGCTTCTAGGGTACCTAGTATGCCACTATTTGGTATCAAAATAAAGAGGAGGAGATCAATCAATCCAACCCCTATATGAACAGGTACATTTTGATATATAACACTATGGGGGGTAAGCGTTTTAAAGTTGATCACGACTGCCATATGTGCAAAGTATTGATGTGAATTTTCAAATTTGGTGTTGGATTACGGTACTCATACCGTAACATGTGTAAAAATTTGAAGTATATCCATTAAATAGTTTTCCTGGAATTGCGATGACAAGATTTATCTAAAAACTTCCAAGATGGCTGCCAGAATGCAAGATGGCTGCCGAAAAGTTAATCAGCTCTAGCACTTTTTACCATGTAACATGTATGAAAATTTGAAGTAAATCCATTGAGTGGTTTTCCTGCAATAGTGATGACAAGGAAGGAAAGTGAGATGCCGCCCGCCGGCTGCCTGTCAAGCAATATCCATAGATCCCAGCCAGGTTCTTTTTTAGTAGGGTCAGAAGCTCAAAGAATAATTCCGAAGATATGTCACTAAGAAAATTTCAAACTTCAAAATGACGGTTGTGCAGCCATTTCAGAAAAATATGAGACAAATCACACCTCAATCGAAGCGTCTTGTTATTCTTTACCTTTCTGATCACTAATGAACGGTATTCAAGCAATCCTGCATTGATAAGAGGCCAAAATAGTGATATTTTATCTTCGGGGTTTTGTCTGTCCAAATCTGAATGGTGCTCCTGTGATTCCAGAAATGTGACGTCAGCATTAGATATTTAAAAATTTGGACACACAAGAGCCCGGATTAAGTGAAAAATATTTGCCGTATTAAAAGTCAAATTACTGTGTCCATAGGTTATTTACCCGAACCAAACAAGTAGAAATAGAAAAAGGAAGATCTCAGCTATAAAATAAGTGCAAAATCTGTCACGGGGAAGCAGGTACCATTTTGTATAAGGAACGTTTTGAAAGGTGGTCACTTTTTTGAAATTTTCCAATTTAGTGTCGCATCTTCTGAATTATTCTTTGAGCCTATGAGATCATAATACAAAACGATCTTGCCAACATCTATGACAATATCGTACCTTTTTAGGTACGATAATAAAAACTTGAAATTGTATCAGAGTTTGTTTCCAACTAAATTCCTGTAGAATAATAATTGAAGTATGCATTGGTTGGGTTGGGTTATTTTGTCTAAGATTAAATGGCTTTTAAGTTGGTAAAATGTTCTACACTCGCTCTTTACCAAAATTTAGGCATTCCTTTCCAATGTTTGTTGGTATTGATTCAATCCATGAAAGGGCACAATGAAGTAAGTGCCTTCTCATTTCAAGAATAAAACATAGAATTGGGGTTAATAATATTAATTACATTGTATTAGTTCACTAAATCATTAAAATAATGTACTTCATAATAAGCAAGTCCCTTCCACCTAAGGATTAAACAAAATAATAAAACATGCAGGTTATATTATTTAAGTTGGGCTTAAGGTCATGCAACACAGAGGTAATGAAGGTTACTCCGTTCAAACCTTAAAGCTTATACACAGACTGAAGTCCCAACCACTGGCAGATCTGGGGGGACAAGGGCTCGGAGCCCCCTGGGTGGGCCCGAAATAATTTTAAGGGCCCAATTAGTGGGCCTTTTTGGTCATTACTGGGCCTTTTTAAGGCCTTATTTTTAAATCTTAGGCCAAATTATCAAGAAAATTTTTTTGTTTGTATTATTGAATGGAAACCTGTGTAATTGATGATTTGCGATCAACGGATGGATTCCATCTTGCAGTGACGTCATAATTAGGCCACATTTCTATAGCTGTTTGATTTTGAGAGATAATCTTCAGTATTTCGTACTTTATTGATTTATTTTTCACGAAAGTGTTCGATTTGACTAGATCAACATTCATTCTAAGCACATGCCAAGTCTAAGATCTTACTGACATGATTTAGATAGCAGTTAAGCGCCCCCCGATTTTGAAAAAAACAGGGGGCGCTTATAGGCATTGATGTTTAGTATGAGTTTCACCGAAACTTCACACATATAAAGGTATACTCATGATCTAGTCAAATCGGCATACCTGGTAAATATCCAACCCATGGTTTTCATAAAAGAAACGATAATATCTTTAGCTCAAAACTGCCATGTGTCCGCCATTTCCTCTCTCCATCATGTCTAATATCATTTTTTATAGGACGTCACACCAATAAGACAAAATACATGACAACAGTATCCATAAACAAAATACCTGAATTCTGATCGCAAAAGGTCAATTGTAGGGAACCATGCATTTTTGTAGAAAAACAAACATTAATGTAGGGACCCATACATTATTGAAGCAAGGCTTTGGAGGGAACTATGTGAAATTGTTGGGAACCATGCATTATTGTACGGAATCATGTGTTATTGTAGGGATCTGTATGATATTGTAGGGAACCAATAAGTTTTTGTAGGGAACATGAGTTATTGTATGATATTGTTATGATATTGAAGGGAATCATTGTTATTACAAGATACCATGCAGTATTGAAGAAAAACAAACATTATTGTAGGGACCCATGCAGTATTGAAGAAAAACAAACATTATTGTAATGACCCATGCAGTATTGAAGATAAACAAACATTATTGTAGGGACCCATGCAGTATTGAAGATAAACAAACATTATTGTAGGGACCCATGCAGTATTGAAGAAAAACAAACATTATTGTAGGGACCCATGCAGTATTGAAGAAAAACAAACATTATTGTAGGGACCCATGCAGTATTGAAGATAAACAAACATTATTGTAGGGACCTATGCATTATTGTAGAAAAAGAAACATTATTACCACCCTGTTGCCAGGCCAGTTCTAGGGGTTTTAGTGCAAGTTTAGAAGGCATTCATTTTACTGTATCGACCTGAGCAATATGTGACGTCATAGTAGTGGTCCATATTGCCTGTCAAGAATGCATTTAATGACCGGCAATTTTCCCCAGGAAATTATATATTGTTCAGTGCGTAAGATTTTCTTGCTGTTTCAGTCCTGGTCATTAACGGTGGTAATGATACTAATAACATCATTTCTGCGGGCAATATAGTGAAATGACGTTATTATACTATTATTGTAGGGACCCATGCCTTTTTGTAGAAAAACAAACATAATTGTAGGGACCCATGCATTATTGAAGTGAGACTTTGGAGGGAACTATGTGAAATTGTTGGGAACCATGCATTATTGTAGGGAACCATGTGTTATTGTAGGGAAACATCGCTATTGTAGTGAACGATGTGCCAACTATACCTGATGAGACAAAGGGGTAGGATTGTGGGGCCACATTCTTAGCCATGTACAAGTCTAAATGTTATGGAATTAGTCATGTATTAAACATTAAACATGCTTTTGTAATGCCACATAAACAAATGCAAATTAATTCAAAATATTCAAGCAAATCAGGTTAGATGAAGCATTATTAAATATTCCAATATATTAGTATCAGCAAAATATAAAATGGAGAAACTATTACAAAAAACATAAAAAATCAAATATTAGGTACATGCATCAACCAAACAAAGAAGTCTCAAAACAAGGCTCAGAGAAACAAGCTTGAATAACAACTTATAAACAAACATATTCATCACTCAATATTCTCAAAACAAAACATGTTCACAAAACATATTTTTGCATACCTTCACTTGTTTCCTCACACATTGAAGCCCAGCATCGACAAACCTCTCAAACATGTCCTCGTGAATTTTCTTGTGCATATCATTGAGTGTTGCAGGCCAGTTGTTGAGCCAAGATTTAAATAAAGGTCGCCACCCAAGTGAGGCAGGCTCCATGTAGATCATACCACATCTAGACACCTGAAACAGAAATTTGCATGTAAATACTTTTTGACAAGAAAGCAATCATTAAAAACTTTGTCATTATACTCCTGACCATTTAAGAAATTGTAATAATGACAACTCATAATATGAATGTAACACATCCATGGCAAATAGATACCTGTGCCAATTTGAAAAGTTTCAACACTTTTTCAAACTGCATTTTTAAGTATCCAGTCTCAACCATAACAGAAGCTTCATAATGTTAAGAATTCGTAAAACCCATTGTTCTCTAACTGTGACATCATTATTATATCCATGGTTACAACAATTGATTTACGAATTCGTAACTTTACTAAGTTTCGGTTAATGACCCCCATGTTACCTTAGTAGTTTTACAGTTAAATACAAAGCACACTTACTGTAGCAGGTGATGCAACCTCAAGGTCCATGGGTTCGAAAATGAGATTGGTTGTGTTGGCCAGCTGAATGATCTCTCCGCTCATAAGACACAACTTCCTGTTATCATCCAGCACTGTATTCATATTCTCAATCCAAACTGCATCTACAGGTCCATCAAATATCAGCCATTTACGGTCTGGTGTCTGAAATGAGAGATATTGAGCTGGTGTAACAACGCAGCAAATAATTCATTGGTCCATCAGCACAGAAAATATGGTAAAAATCTGGGTACTTGCATCTATGTATGCATCAAAATTTATGTGCGCATCAATTTAAAGATTACAATGCATTCAACATACATTTCTTTGGGGTGGTTGTCAAAGTTGTTCAGGCCAAATTCTATAAATCATGGATAAAGTCAAGTTGTCTACCAATAACCCTCATTATATCACACTTTTGTTGTTTAATCAAATGACAATAATCTTTAAGAGAGCCTCGGTAAATCTTATAGATAAGACTGACATGAGAACGTAGCAGCAAACACAGTTGAACTATAGCATTTACATATAAGAACAAGATACATACTGTAGATGATGCAAATTGTCTGTATGATATAGCCAGTATACCATCAGACCATTCATGGGAGACAGGGTCAAACTGTCCATACAACTGGCCCATTGTGATAGATTTGGGGTTTATCACAGTTATCTGGACTTTGTTTTCTTCCATCAGTCCCTTCTCATGTATATCAGCCAATGCTCCTGAAAGGACACGGTACGCACTGGTTTTCCCACCAAAAGGCTCACCGACGATCATGAAGCCGTGACGCACTATCATCATCTCGTAAATCTGGAAACAGTTGAGCATGAATTACACATGAACATTATCTTGAACAAAAAACTATTTAAGTATTTTTTATCATGATTAGCAGATTTTGAAATGTTTGAATTTTCAGGGACAGGTCATTGCATGTATTAATAATTAATAATTTCAATATGTAGGTGTCATGATATTTTAGACTATCCAATATTGACAATGTTATTGCCAATTATTATGAAAACAATGATTGTAATAATAATAATATAATATAATAATAATAAAAGTGGCAATATACTTGTTGTATCTTCTCCAAGAAGAAGTCTGTGCACTGAAGGTTCATCTTGGCCGCATTCTCTTTTACAGCCTCATTCAGTATCTCATAATCAGGGGTAGGGAGGGTCACTCCCGGGAACAGATCAGATGTGATGCCATGGAATAGTGGCAAATCATGGTTCAAGAATTTAGGCAAGTTGACATCAATGATTGATCTCAACATCAAGATGTCTTCATTTTCTTCTGGATATTTCAACTAAAACAGATATTTAGATTATTTAAATTTTGTTCAGAACTGAATCAAATTCAAGCATGTTTTAATTTATTCACTAAACCATCATACTAGATGTATCCCTTAGTCTAAGCCTCCACATGCACATGTATCTTGGCACATAAACATTTACAATTAACAAAGAACACAAGATAATTTGGAAATCATTTACTCACCTTTAAATTTCCAGCAGCTGTAAGTACAGATTTGACAGCACGCATACCATAATCATAATGGTGCTGGGATGACAGTTGTTCTGAGCATAACCTATAGGTGGCAACAATCTTGACAGAGAGAGGACGTGCATTCACAAAACCACAAGAGTAAAGTACGATCTCTGAGATCAGAGCATAATCAGGGACCATCATAGCCACTGTACGGAACAAAGCCTGGAACCATAACATACCATTATATAATTGTTAAATTAAGCGTACATTGTACTTTTTATTTAGCTAGACTTTTGTATTTGCATTTACATGTGTACATCTGTTCACATCACGTCTATGTATTTGAGTGCTGTAATGAGATTGCACAGACTGTTTAAAAGTTTCATATTCTGCAATCAAATGCCTTGAAGATATTTCAAGAAAATTGCATTTTGACAGAAATTTAAAAGTATTTTGAAAAATAGTAATATTAGCATAAAGATATGATATAAAAACCTACAGTACCTTTAAGTTATCTGGTAAATCTGATCTCCCAGCGTAGCCAGGGTTCATAGTGATGAACACCGAGCATGTGGGGTTCAATTTGATCTCAGTGCCTTCAAATATCATAGTCTCTGAGCCAGAATTGATCCCTCTTTGGATGGTGAGAATCTGCTGAGCCACTACAGACAATACCTCAAGGTCGATACGATTGAACTCATCAAAGCATGACCAGGCTCCACATGAAGCTAGACCCTGAAATATTCAGAGGATTTTATATTAATTTGATGAGGTTTTTTAGGAAACATCAAATAGGATACATTATGATTTAGTGTTCATCATTTCAAAATTACAAATCTTCTATATTGATTGCTTTCCAACAACTGCCTATTTACCTTAAAGAACTTTCCAAGGGCAATGTAATCCAGACCATCAGAGCAATTGAAGACAACACATTGCTTTGCAACAGCCTTTGCCAAATCCTTGGTGGTCTCTGTTTTCCCTGTTCCAGCAGGACCCTCAGGGGCACCACCCAAGTGAAGATGTAGGGCTCCAAACAATGTCCTAGAAAAATAGTGCATATTTTCAATGGAAGATTTCTGGACCAACCAAGTACAATATGAATCAACAACGTTGATGTAAATTCATTTTGTACTGACACAGCCAGTTGATTTCATATCATTGCAACTAAGTGCTGATACATATAGAGTTTGATGATATCCCATACAGAATATACACCATCAAAATTGACAAATGAAATCGTTTAAAAGCTCATCAACATCTCACCTATAACATCTATCAGTGAGAGGTGTGATGACCAGTCTTCCACTGTTCCCTAGATATTCATAACCATAGGCCAACATAGAGTTGATCATCCTAGTCACCATGTCACCCTCCTACACAGAAAACATCATAGAGCCTATTAGAGATAGTGTACAGGGCAAAACAGAAATTTACAAAATTAGCTTGTAAAACTCGACAAATTCATAGTTCAGACTTTTTGAGATTTTGTGCTACAGTTTTATTTACTTTTCTTTCTAAAGGATTGGTTTCGATATGGTGAACTGAATTCAACAATGTTTTTCTCTTAAAGGTGGAATGCCGAAAATATAAACACGATTGAACTTAATTCTGGAGTTACTTGAGAAATTTCAGCTCCGTATGATATAATTTTGCAGATTTATAGCTGATTATAAGTAGTTGGTATGGCCATCACTTGCCGCTCGAAAAGCAGCTAATCTGGATGGATATGACTTCAGTGAAGATTCAAAGAGAGGTTCAGCATTGCGTAATCCTTAAAGCACTTTCCTCATATTCTTCAGAAATACATCCTAACTGTATCTATTTTCAAGAGGCCCCCTCTCCATCAATTCCCCTACCCTATCTTTTACAATTGAACCTATATGTTCAGCGTAGTTGAGATCTGGGCTATTTTCTACATATTAATCATTTCCAAGATTTGACCTTAAAGCAGTAATAAAGTAGCAAACAAAGTACTGAAGTAGCAAACTTCGAAACAATATAGCTTTTTTAATTCAAAGTTTTATTAAATGAAATTTGATGAGTAACTCCAGAATTAAATTATCTTTCAAATGAGATATGACATGCCATGTAACATTTAGGAGTTTTTGTATTTTAGTGCAATTTGTTTTGTTCCTTTTTACCAATTCTTGAGAATGAAATAAAATATCTTTCCGAAGCTTGTTGGAACAAAATAGCATATAACACCCCGACATTTGAACTCGGAATCCTACAAATACTCGGACTTCAGCAAACATTAGGTTTGGGCAAATTAGGTTCAATTCTTATGCCGGGCATAAGAGTAGATCTGTTCTTATGCCGGGCATAAGAGTAGATCTGTTCTTATGCCGGGCATAACAGAAGATCTGTTCTTATGCCCGGCATAAGAGAAGATCTGTTCTTATGCCCGGCATAAGAGAAGATCTGTTCTTATGCCCGGCATAAGAGAAGATCTGTTCTTATGCCCGGCATAAGAGTAGATCTGTTCTTATGCCCGGCATAGGAGAAGATCTGTTCTTTAGTCTGCATAAATAGAAGATCTGTCCTTATACTTTGCAAAAGATAAATGACAGTAAATTTGTTCACTTCAAGTTTACGTTATTACCAGTATTGGTCATTATTTCAATGCTCTGATAGATTTTGTACACCAGTACAGCAGTAAATAACAAAGAAATTTTGTATTTATTTATAACAGTTCACTTTATATTCAAATCATTAATTTGATTTAATCAATATATCACTGTATATGTATTCTTTTGAAGTTAGTATAGATAATTATAATGGTGTTTGAATTTTTAGTCAATTAATTTTTTTGCTAAGTTGGTTTTGACTTTAATGTATTGTCAGTAGCACTGTGTTATGGAGCTTCAAATGTAATTTCAATTCTCTGTTGACTTGAAGGATCCATAGATCTGTAGATTTGCAGAGCTTTTACGACAACATTTTACTTGAAGTTGTAATCCAGATGTAACCATCCATATCATGAAGTAGCCATCCTTAGCTCATAGTCATAGGAGGGATTTTAGGCTTATTCATATAAAGTACCTTCCCAAATGATCTCCAAATTGATTGAATTATATGCTGGAGTCAGGACATCAAATGGTAGATGTAATCAATGTAATTGACTGTACATAGTACAATAATTGGTATACACATTGTACATATACATGCACTGTGTAGCCAGTGTGCAGTACAGCAAAAGTTTCCTTTGTTTATGTTGGTATTACCATTTACCATGGTCCTCAGAATGTAAACACCAATATCGGTCCATCCATGTGAAGAGGGTGGACTCTAGCCTATTGTCTATAGTCGCTACAGTCACAAAGAACAACATAATGATGGAACAGAACAGTTTAGGCCCAGATCTGCAGAGTCATATGGTGTAGGGAGCCAAGGGGTAAGTACATTTTCAGCAACTGCCTAAATTGCAATACATCTGTTGTGTCTTTTGGCACCTTTCTGCTTTTCCAACATTCTGAAAATGACAAATGACAAACTAATTTTCAGCAATGTACAATATAGAAAATGTCTGTTCCTATCCCTGTCATACGAATTCAAAATGAAATCTGTGTTAGGCTATCCTAATCTTCATACAGTATTAGAGAGACAGAGACTTTTAAATTCATGTAATTTTGTGCTCCAAAGAATGAAGACAGTCATGAATTTATTTTCAGCTTTGAAATTGAATTGACATGATTGAGGATTGATTTACAAATTACATTATTTTAAATATTTTCCACTTCTACAGGCTTATTAATTGTTTGAAATCAAAAACATTCATGAAAACATACCCAGAATTCTGCAACAAATTTGTTCCAAATTACATCAGCCAGTTGATCTTTTGCTTCTTCCATTTTTCTGTGCTGTCTGCTAAATATTTTGACCTTGGTTGCCATGACACATGTTTGTTTATATGTTTGTTTGATGACATCAGATTCTAAGAATTCTCTATCTTGAACTTTCTCTGCTTGTCATATGCTTGGTTGCCATGACACAAGAAGATTTGTTTACATTGACCTGGCTTTGACCCTGTTTGTTTGATGAGTCATAATTCATAATTTAGCAGAAGACATATCTAGGCTCACACATGCACTGACAGACACACAGCCTTGACAGAAAATCTTTGTTGGAAAAGTGTCCTAGGCAATTGAATACTTGTAGATCTTTCTTTGGCAGATTGGTATGTAAGTAAATGTATATTACTGAAATAATGTTCATTATTTATAAATGCTCAAATAATTTTTAATGAAATTCATAGAAAACCAGAGAGATGAAATGTGAATGTTTCACCATTTTTTCTCAAAATGGAACAAGTGACTTGACTGATGATTTCAGATTTGGCTTTGACTTGTCATTGAGTTTTTTCTAAATATGAGATGATGTTCATTAGTTTATTGAGTTCAATACAAATGTGGGTTTATTTATAGGGCCCTAGGAGGGGGAGTAGGTGGTAAAGCAAGAGTTAATAATTGGTCATATTTAATTTTTTCTTATGTAAATACTTTTTCCTCTAAATTTGAAAGTGTATGTAATGAGTCTACATTAGGAGAAATGGTCCTATCACCGCATGGGTAGGGGAAATGGTCCTAATTATGGCACAATTGTCCTAAATAGCTAAAATATGCAACCACCATGTTTTAAACCAGTGTTACGAAAAACAGTTCAACACCATTACTCCAAATCTTCATGATTTATTCAATTTAAAGGTGTTATAACCAAATGCCATAAGGCCATGAGAAGAAGACTCTTTGTTTTGCGTCCTGGCAAAATCCAAATCATGCAAGGGTGCAAGGAAAACAAACACAAACTCAAGAAAAAAACACTTGTTTGCTGGGAAATGCAGGCCTGTCAACTGTCCCGCAATTTGCGTATTTGTCACGCATTTGCTGAAGAATTTGAAGTCACGCCAGTTTTTTTTGCGTGACAGAAAATGTCACGCAAATACGCATTTTACCTGGTAATTGTCAAGCAAAAATATTTCTGTAGAAAATTTTTCGAAAAATGTTTACGATACGGTAAAAATACGAACGTCGGAAAAAAACCGAACGCAATTTGTTCGGATTTGTCACGCGAATCCCGTATATGTCACGCATGTTCATTGGAAATTTTCGTACCTACCCCCCCCCCCCCCCCGCTGACGACATCTCGAGCGTAGCGAGCGCGAAAAATTTGAGGTGATCAAAGTTTGGCAAAGGTGCTCAAACTTTGGCCAAAGGTGTTTAAAAGTTGGCCAAAGGTGTTCAAAATTTGGACAAAAGTGTTCAGATTTGGACTTAGGTGTCCAACATTTTGAAGTCACTCATATTAGGTGGTCCCAAGTTGACAGCCCTGGAAATGTATACATTTTATGGGCATAAAAAGGAATGGCATACCAATTTGCAGTGATTACAAACACATATCTTTACATTTTATACAATATATTTAAACATAGCTATCATTCAAGGGTAAAAAATAAGAAAATTGCACGATGAGAGCCAAAGTAGTCAATAACACCGTCAATTTTGTCATGCGTCAAATTATCGTCCATTTCGTCTGATTCTGATTGAACGAAATGCGATGGTACTTTCAGACCCTTGTGATTGCTATTTGGATGTGTTTGTTTTTTTCTGATTTACTCACAATCGTGCAAGCAATTGGATGCAAAACAAAGAATCTACTTCTTATGGCCTTATACTGACACACATTGTAAAGTTTTCCTGCGCCAATGTGTATATATCTGCGTGTAACCTTTGGAGACAATGCAAACGCAACTAAATTGATAGATAAATTAACGATCAAACACTCCTCAAAAAAAGTTAAGGACCGGTCTTTTTTTCTCATAGGTTTACATGTTAAACCCCATGTCTGTTTGAACTGTTATTTTCAAAGCCCGAAACGAAAGAAAAACTGATAATGTAAATGGATATGTAGCTTGACTCTATTCTCTATATTTCAGAAAATTTTCAATTCAATCTCCGTTTGTCAAAAATTGATGTCAAATTTGAGGAATTTAATAATAAAAATGGCAGGACCAATGTAAACCAATTGGAAGGGGTTGGGTTGCCAAGCCAAAAGTCATATGAGAAAATATCCATCCATACAATTCTTCTCAAAAATAAAATTTAAATAGACAATTGAATTTGCTAAATTTTCCACAACAAAAATTGATTTGTTTCTCCAGGTTTTACAAAGTTATGAATCTCAAAAGTCAAAATCATTTCTCGATAAACCTCCCATTGAAATAACACAGGGGTCAAAAATGAGTTGTCAAAAATACTGTAAAACGGGTATTGTTAGCGAGGGGTAATTGTTAGCGATTGTTAGCGATCGCTATAGTTTCGCTAAAAATTCTCATTCGCTTTCAATATCTGAAGGATAAATAGCCATCCATAGCCAAAGATAAAAGGTGTTAATTGAACACGGTTCAACAACCAATGATATTGCTTAAATTCTCTTGCTAATGCATTTCGCTTATTTGATTTTTTAAAGATTAATCTTCATTTCGCTAATTTGATTTTTTAAAGATTAATCTTCATTTCGCTAAGATTGCTCACGCTAAAACCCCCTAAAATTGAAAAATCGCTAAAATTTCCCGGTGTCAAAATTACCCGTTTTACAGTATGTTGATGCTCTATATCTGTAATTCTCACAAAGTAAGCTTAACACCAAACATGCAGTTCTAAGTAAAACAATTCAATTGTCTTTAATAAATGTTTTACCAAATAAATATCAAAAATCTGATTTGCTCCTAACCCACCATTTCCCTATAGTTAACATGGGTTCTGCCATTTTTAAAAATTCTTCAACTTTGAGTTTGACATCAATTTTTGACATATTGTAATTGAGAGATTAAATTGAAATTTCCTGAAATATAGAAAATAGAGTCGAGGTACTATCCATTTACAATACTGTACTCCGGGTAAATTTCGACGCCATAAAATTTCGCGATTTCTCAAAATTGCAATTTCGCGGCTATTTAATTTCGCGGATTTGAGTTGATGACATTTTGCGGATTGCACAAGTTGAATTTTTTTCAGATAACCATGAATCATTGATGCGTATCTGGATATTTTAGCCCAGTCAGAATCCGAATGATGTTTGTATTTTCCACGTTTAGGGCATTTATTTGAATATTCTTGTATGGCTTTTTCAACTTCAATTTGTAGGATATCATTTTCGTCAACAGTTCTTGCCTTTGTTGGCCTAACAACAAAATGTTAGACATTTAGTTTGAATTATCGCCCAACAACAAAATGTTAGACATTTAGTTTGAATGATCGCTCAACAACACTGGAGGAAACGTTTTACACCGAATGAAACATATCAAAAGTCCCAGGCCAAATCCCCGGGGATTTAAAATACCAATTTCGCGACGATAAATGTTCGCGATTTTGGTACTATCCATGTTCGCGATTTTGGTACATTTGCGAACAAAGCGAAATTAAATCGCACGCGAACAATACCCGGAGTACAGTATCACACCCTATGCAGACAGAGCCTGTGGGAAATATTGGGTGGGGAGCAAATGAGCGGAGGGTGCGGAGCTAACGGTCATTTTTGAATTTAAATTTGGGATATTTCTGGAACTACTGTAGATTGGGTTAATTTGGCGCTACTTAATTTGGCGATTTTGCCATTTTTGGCATATTGGCGGCTATTTAATTTGGCGGATATGCAAAAAAAAATTTAATTAACTTACGCGTTGTTTGCGAATTTTATGTCAATTTTTTCTTTTGAGGACCACTGGCAATATTCACCACGTTTGTACATTTTTGTGAGATCATCCTTTACATTTTGCACCTCGATTGATGCTGCTACTATACTGCACTTTTCCTTTCTAGTTTTTCCCTGAGTATTAATAAGTGACTGACCAGTTCTGAGCCAATTTATGAGAGACATTTTTTCATATTTTGGGAAAAAACTAAACCGGAAGTGACCTAAATACACTCGACGAAATACCCTAGATAATTCCCGGGGATTCATTCTAAATTTTGGCGAAGATTTATATTGGCGAATTTTTCAATTTCGCCAAATTCGCCAAATTAAAGCGGGCGCCAAATTAACCCAATCTACAGTAAGCCATTTTGGGACTTCAAATATACCAAGATATGTGTATTTGACACCAAATATCAATACAATTGTGAAAATAGTAGCGCAATTCATTCTATAGCGACGCAGTGTGCCTTAAACCTTTCCCAGACCTATATATTTTGAAATTATCCTTTTAATACTGAGTCCCCAGCATTCATAAAAAATGGTGTTCAAGGTACACTATCTATACAAATTATTTTTGCATCTTGGAAGCCAGGCAGTATCAGTGTGATTTTATAAAAATTCGGAAATGTTTTTCAGATATGAGCCCCCTCTAAATATTGGGTGCGGAGCAGCTCCATAAACGTAGCTCCGCACCCAATATTTAGAGGGGGCTCATATCTGAATCCGCTAAAACGTTTTAGTGGAAAGCACTTTACAAAATCGCCATTCTGATTACACCAACATTTCTAAAGCGTCTTAGGAATTATATATTGGAATTACACCTGTTTTTTCTAAAACACCTTTCGTGCACTTTTAACGATGTAGTTATGGATAATGTCCAGCATACATGTATGTGTACATCTCCTGTAAATGTATTCTTTTTACATCTAAGACAAAACTGATCTTCCATAATTTGATTAAAAATGCATGACATTGCATAATTTTTATTTATCTTTTATTAATCATGAGAAAACATACAGTGATCTCCCCATGTCACTTTTACCGGGGGCTCCCCCTACTTGAAACCAAAGGCCCCCCAGTTGGCACCCAGTTGGAATCTGCACTTTAACTTCTGATTTGAAAAATGAGTGAAGTAAGCACCTACATTGACATGATTGAGATATTGTGAGCGTAGCGAGTGCTGATATTTTCAGACTTGAAATTTTGCACCCAGTTGAAAATTTTTTTTGGGGAGAACACTGACATAATAAAAAGGTACCTGATTTTCTCGCATATAAGCCCTGGGCATGTTACTGAAAGAAGGGGTAATTTCGTCTGTTATTTTACCTCTTATTTTTCGCCCATGGGCGTCTAAGTGTACTACTTTCGATTTTTGGCCCAGTTGGCGTAAAGGTGAGAAGAGCTGATGAATACAATGGACTACCGTACCTACTGTTGTAGTCCTACCGCATGTTTTGTAAGAATGAATGAATGTAAGAATGAATGAAGGAAATGTCAACTACAACCTTGGACTTAATGTTGAAACAAAGTAACAACAGAACTATCTGCCAGTGACAAAATACTCTTGAATTTATTGAAAAAATCAATGAATAGTCATTTTTTATAGACCCATGGGCGTATAAGCGTACTACATTCGATTTTTGGCCCATGAGCCTAACTTTAGGGGGGCGTATATGCGAGAAAATCCGGTATAAGAAAAACATGTACATATTCTCTGAAGATAACACTTGATTTCGATGTGACCTGGCGACCATCATCCATTTTTCAATTTCAATATAGCCAGATAGCAGCGTGACCGGATGTCTTATCATGTATCAAATGTATCAAATATTTCGTTTAGGGCAAATGTTAAAAACTAGTAAAAACCCGGGTAAGGCTTCTTACAAAAAACCGATCGGTATTACACTGCACACTTAAAACGCCTAACGACTTATGCCATTTACTAGTGACAAGGGTTCTTGGAGTTTTAGAAAAGCGCTTTTGTAAAACCGCAATCGTGATTACACCTAATTCTTAAACCTGGTTAAAACCGACGACGCTTTTGTAAAACGCCATGTGTAATTCCAGCAAATCTCACTGTCACAGATAGAATTCAACTACTGTAGATTGGGTTAATTTGGCGCCCGCTTTAATTTGGCGAATTTGGCGAAATTAAAAAATTCGCCAATATAAATCTACGCCAAAATTTAGAATGAATCCCCGGGAATTATCTAGGGTATTTCGTCCAGTGTATCTAGGTCACTTCCGGTTTAGTTTTATCCAAAAATATGAAAAAATGTCTCTCATAAATTGGCTCAGAACTGGTCAGTCACTCATTAATACTTAGGGAAAACTAGAAAGGAAAAGCGCGGTATAGGAGCAGCATCGATCGAGGGGCAAAATGTAAAGGATGATCTCACAAATATGTACAAACGTGGTGAATATCGCCATTGATCCTCAAAAGATAAAATGAACATAGCCAAACATGCCCATTTACATGATAATTCGCAAACAGCGGGTAAGTTTAACAATTTTTTTTGCATATCCGCCAAATTAAATAGCCGCCAATATGCCAAAAATGGCAAAATCGCCAAATTAAGTAGCGCCAAATTAACCCAATCTACAGTAATTCCCATTGTAAAGATTGATGATGACATCACAGACTGTAAACGCATATAGACAGAAATAATTTCAAATGCATATTGGGATATTGTTTGCCAGGGCCAACAGAACAGTTTCAGCTATAAAAGCCCTGTATACACTGCAAATAGCGTTTCAATCGTTGCAATTGTTTCAATCAATTCAATGGTTTCAATGCTTGCATCATTTCCTACGTTTCAATGCTTACGTCATTTTGAAAATATCAATCGTTTCAATCGATACGCCTTTGAAATCAATTTAAAGTTTCGCTGTTTGCGCCTGTTTCGCCGTTTCAAGCATTTCAATCATACGATTAATTCATAAAGGAACTGGCGAAATGATTGAAAAAAAAACGAACATGCACGTTTTTCATTTCAAGCATTTCGCCGGGGCTTTTCAACCGTTTCAAGCATTTCAATCAATACGTCTCGAAAAATAAAATGACAGTTTCGCTGCTTTCGCCGCTTTTGCCTGTATCGCCGTTTCAAGCATTTCAATCAATTCGCCTAAGCTGTTTTAACATTCTCTTTCGTTTCAACCATTTCAAACATTTCGGCCTTTTCGCCCCCCCATTTCAAGCAATTCGCTTGCCAGTATATACACCCCTTTTATTAGGAATTTTTAACTTACATTAGTTCAGCAATCTATGTCAGAATGATGGGTATTTGTTACAGTCCATTTTTTTATATAATCCGCTGTTTAGGGAAGTAGGCCATCCCTCACACCCCCACAAAACAATTGAAAAGTTCTGAATTTATTTTATGTATTGTCTCAGACACTTTAAAAGTGCCCAGACATCATCAAATAGCTCCTTGATATAGTCAAAGTTTCTGGGGAACTAATACTTGTTCCCCCTCTGTCATCCTCACCCCACCTCCCCCTCGGGCACACACCCCCCAATTTTTTTATTGACTCATACACTTTAAAAGTGCCCAGAAAGCACCAAATATCATCTTAAAATTGTAAAATTTTCTAGGAGAGTTGGGCACCCATCACCCTCACCCTTTTATCCTCTTTGACAACCCTTTGATTAATACACTTTGAAAGTGCACACTCACCCCCCCCCCCACAAAACAATTGGGAATGTTTTGAAGTTGCATTTGTTAATATTAAACACTTTAAAAGTGCTCAGAAATCACCAAGTGACATAATGAAATCATAAATAATTCTGACACCGCATCCCAAAAACTAAAGCATTAATTTACTCAAACACATTAAAAGTGCTCAGAATTAACCAGATAGCATATTGAATTAGTAAAATTTTCCTGTGCTGCCCATTCGCCCCTCTAAAAAGAAAATTATTAAAAAATCTGAATTTCTTTAAATTGATTCTATTGCCTTCTAGCACACCCTCCCTAGTATTCCAATGTTTCTCCTAATTGCTCATACAATATTTAGTCTAAAACCAATATGAAAACAATAAAATACTACAAAATAGGCTGAGTGGCCTTAATTTAGAGAGTAACTGACCCCCCCCCCCCCTGACTTACGAGATTTGAGTTATGCGGAAAAAATGACAATTTTATTTTCTCTATTAAAAACTGCACCCCCTTGGACATGTTGGAGAAAAGTGTCTTACGGGCCTGTAGTTTATCTTAAATATGTTTAGACCACAAAAAGGGGGATAATTTTGTTGATATCTTTGCAACATATTTGTTTTAGAACATCTTTAATATGAGCAAAGGATTTTTCGAACTTAACTTACTTTTTATGAGTATCATGCGGGGCCTGGATATATACCGTGATAAGAAAATGAGAAAAATATTGACAATTTTGCCACCTGAGTGAATTAATCACTTTTATAATCTGACATCACACATTTTTGAGAATGCCTTAAGAGTAAATGTTATGTATGGTTTGAGTGATCATGTCAATATAATGAACTTTTCTTATTTTTCAGTGTTTGCTGAAGATGTTCCCTGTTGTGCAAGTACCTGTACAAATCATGATATTACCACACAATCAAATAAAATGACATTGGAACTCCCGCCATCAGCTAGGCCTATTGTGAATGTGGCTAGGAAGAACAGCAAACATTGACTGTGTTGACTTATTTAACCAGGCTAAATTAACTTGCCCTGCAAAGTTCCTCATAAAAATACATGTGTGAATTAGAAGACCCAGCCAAGATAATGAATATATGAAAATACAATGTACCCAAGAAGCGTCTCATCTCCACATCTCACACTGTCCATGAAGTGATTATCCTCTCAGCTATTTGTGACAAAATGATGCAGTAATGGAATCAGAGCCTTATTATTCAATGCTGATATCAAGAAACCCAAGTAACTGTGACTATGCTCTAAATGGCAAAGAAACAGTAACAGTAGATGAAGAATAAAAATCAGTGAAGCAACAAAGACTGTTGACTATGATTATGAATGTTAACACAACTGTAATCAGTCAAATGAAACTTTATACATTGTGATACAAGACTATAACTCCATCTCATCCAATCAATTTGTGATAGCGAAAATCAATTGGCAAGGGATTTTACATGAAAAAGCCAAACCCTAAAATCCTTCATGATTCATATGACTATGAGCTAAGGATGGCTACTACATCAGTGTATTGAAATGACAATTGAAACTCCCTATGATACAGTAAATAATACTAGACTATTGGGATTCAAGTCAAAACCAACTTGACAAAAAATTCAAACACCAAATAAATTTATAACTTCAGCAGTTAGTATTATACAGTAATATATTAATAAAATTAAATAAATGAAGTATTATTTGAATATAACATGAACTATTATAAATAAATACAATGTTTCTTTGTTATTTACTGCTGTGCTGGTGTACAAAATCTATCAGAGCATTGAAGTAATGACCAATACTGATAAAAAATTGACATAAACTTTGTTGGCCATTAACTTTCCCTCTATTTTCATTCCTGTTATAATGATATTTGTAACAAATTTGTGACACGTATACTTGAAGTGAACAAATCTACTCTCATTGTCTTTTGCATTTAGCATAAGGACAGATGTTCTATTTATGCCGACAAAAGAACAGATCTACTCTTATGCCGGGCATAAGAACAGATCTGCTCTTATGCCGGGCATAAGAACAGATCTGCTCTTATGCCCGGCATAAGAACAGATCTACTCTTATGCCCGGCATAACAACAGATCTACTCTTATGCCGGGCATAAGAACAGATCTGCTCTTATGCCGGGCATAAGAACAGATCTACTCTTATGCCCGGCATAAGAACAGATCTACTCTTATGCCCGGCATAAGAATTGAACCTAATTTGCCCAAACCTCATGTTTGCTGAAGTCCGAGTATTTGTAGGATTCCGAGTTCAAATGTCGGGGTGTTATATACAATATTTTCTTAGACCTCTCAATATTAAAGTTATACAAAGGAAATTTTGGTTGATTTTACAAAAAGTATTCAAAAAATTAAAACAAAACCCCCCAAAATAGATAGAAATTAAGATAAACCTTTTATTTCATAAACAAGATACTTTTTTTAAATCAACCAAACTTTCCTTTGTACAATTACAATATTGAGACCTAAACATGTTGTGTTTATGTCATTTTGTTAAAATGAGGTTCGGATAGATGTTACATTTCATTCAGAACATATGATACCAAGAAAAAAAGAAGTGTCTGATGTGTTTTCTAAAACAATATAGAGAAAAGTATATACATTTTTTTCAAATAATATTGTTACCTTTCAAAAGATGGCCATTAAATTGACGATGTGTAAAACTTTCAGAATATTTTGATGACTAGTTTAAGAGAAACGTGTGTTCAAAATCAAAAAGTTCACCATATCAATACCCATCCTTTGGTTTCATATCAACAGTTGTATGTCATACTTAGAGCATAGTAATATACATGTTTGGAACAAGTAATACATAAAATCTATACTAAGGAAACGTTATAATGCAATACATCAAGGGGACAAACCCACCTCCCAGTAGTATCTTAGCTGAGCCAGCCACTGGAAGTCATTCTCCTCACTGATGTCTAACTTCACTAGTTGTGCAAGCACATCCCTGGCATGTACATCCAGCACAATGAGAGCCTGAAGAGTGGTTCGGTTCTGTTTAGACAGCTTGCCTCTAACAAGCTCCACAATATCATCAATCTGGGAGTTGTTTAATTCCAAAAAGGCTTGTCTTGCCTCAGGGCCATCTCTGATAGCTTTGTGTACATCTTCTGTCCAGTAGAGTTGTGTAGCAGCAAGGACAGCTTGCCCCATCCATTCACGCACCCATTCAATTCTTTTCTTGTTCGGGTAGTCATCTATTGCTTCTTTAACAACCTACAAAACCAACTCAATTGGAACCTCTATAGGCAAAGCATTATTAATTCACATAATTAATAATTTACTTGTGGATCTATATATATTTTTATACAGTCTGTACTTTTATACTGTTAAAGTAGTGAGGCAAAGTAAAATAAAAGCAAGGTGCATTTCTAGAAAATCATCAATAAAGAATATAAACATACCATTTTGACAGATGTAAGCATGAGTGTCTCTAGCTCCAGCAACCACTTCTCCACCTGTCCCCTAGCCTTGGAGGTAGAAATGGATTCCTTCAAGGGGACAATCTCACCCTCACTAGACTTCATATGTGTGATATCTAGGATATCTGTGAAACTCAAACTGGCAATTCCTTCAAAACACTTCTTCAAATGAGGCTGTACGCTGCAATGTAAGATTAATCAATTCAATATTGTTATAAAAAACACAAGGTTAACCTTTGAAATATAATAGATACTTTGGGTTTAATATTAATGCTGCAAATCAGTTGATTGAAGTTCATGTAAAACTTTTGTTTAAATGATATTTATGATATAAAACATTCAGTCTGATATTTATTCACATACCGAGTTGGATCCTTTGTCTCTGACAGAATCTCCAACAACTCGTCATTGGACAGAAAGAAGAAGCGTGGGAAATACAATCGCTTCTTCTCCAAATACTCATTAAGTCCCTTCTGGATCAACTCCAGTAACTCATTACTTTTCCTCAGTCTCTCTAGGATCTTGTCAATATTTAGTACTGACAGTACTTTCTTGTCCAAGATGGCGGATT
The DNA here is from genome assembly GCA_903813345.2 of Owenia fusiformis. Lineage (NCBI taxonomy): Eukaryota > Metazoa > Annelida > Polychaeta > Sabellida > Oweniidae > Owenia > Owenia fusiformis. The sequence continues at coordinate 32,517,523 of CAIIXF020000007.1, forward strand.
TCATGATGTCACGCCAATTTTTGTCAACAGTTGTGAATCGACGTCCCTCTTCAGGCATCTGTGCCATGATGTCTGGGGAGCTGAAGATGGGTTCAAGATAGAGCCAGGTGGCCTGCACCTTCAGCCACTCATCAAGGACATCTTGTAGGGTCACTAGCTTGTATTCCCAGTCCCTAGAATCAACAATTCCGCATTTTAAAAATACGTGTATAAAATAATTTGCTCTTTCTTTAGAGCAAACCACATTAACAAATAGGATAATTATATTGGATCAATGTTTGTCTAACTAACTTATGTTTGTCTAGCTCTTTGTCAATACTAAAAAATTAGTTAAGGTTAATTTAAAACACAGGATCAAATCCTATACAAATGTCTCTAGTCATTTTACTCCATACTAAGTGGCTATATTTCTTGCTACTTCTATTTTCAGATCTTGCATTGAAGTTGAAAAGTGTAACATAATATATTGCTTACTTTATTTCTGCTTCAAAGGGTTTGATAAATGGTGATCCCCTCATGGTCTGAGCTTTAACAATGTGATCATCTAGCAACAGCTGGATCTCATCAACAGATGATAGAATACTTGTGCCTGTCTCTCTGTATGGGATCATCACAAACTCCATCTAGACATAAAGTGGATTCAATGTGTAGTTAATCTAATAATATGCTTCTACTTTAAGTCCTAATACTGACAGCTGCAAAAATATCACTGTTTGGGGAAAGGATAAATGCCAATGATGTTTTGTCAGTCAGAGTACACCGATTTATGTCAACTGGGTCTCCTGATAAGAAATATAGACCAGCTCTATTATGGAACCTCAAACCCTAAGCGTGAGATGAAAAATGTTTTTTAAAAATAGTGGCACACATGGCTTTTGTCATTAATCATGACTCGCATGTTTTCAAGAGAGCCACAATATTTTATTCCAAACACTCAGAAAAAACAAAGGCTTTCAAGAAAAATTTGAAAGCCCATATAAGAAGTTCTCATAAAAATATGAAGTATAAACTAAAATAGAATGCATATATGAAATTTATAGGTTCTTGATAAAAGTATAAACTAAAATAGAATCTTACCGGTTCCCAGTCAATCTTCATTCTCTCCATGGCCTTCTCCAGAGAATACTCTTTGCTGGCAGCCTCACTGATTCCCTCAAACTTGGGAATAAATGGCTCCAGGTTCATGTCCACTAGTTTCGACAAGCAATAATCATCGTCTGGTTTGAGAGGGTAGCCCACTATGTCAGAGATTTGATCCCAATGGCGATCTCGCAAACCAGGGTTGAATAATGTTTGTATAAGTGGCATGTGTTCCTTGAATTCTTCTACCTTGGCTTTAACCTATTGTTGAGGAATAAGAGCATTAGTAAGACCAAGTTGCAAAATAACTGCAACCTATATTTTTCAGCATTTGAAAAATATGTCATATATTATTTAAATTTGACAAGTAGCTTCGAAATTTCTGATGACCTACTCCAAGTAAAATAAAACACATGTGTACCTGGCCCTGTGTGTTCAAAAAAGTCAGAGTCATTTCTTACAAAAAGGTGAATTACATGGAAGTGCTAAAGTAAGATTTGTGTCAATATAATCTTGATTCCAATTTACTTAAACAGTCACCCAATGAGATAGGTCTTGTCATCACATTTTGATTAGAATTTATCCTGCATCACTCTAAACTGTACATGTGCTTACTTTTTGTGCAATTTTCTTAGCAGCAGGGACACCATCAAAAACTTTTTCAAGTTTGTAGAGAGCACGCCATATATTGCCAACATCTTGTTCTGTTGTATCAGGGTCAACTCCACTCATTGGCCCATCCATCCAATCTCTGCAATTAAAGGAAATGGAATGAAGTATAATATGGATGAATGAAAGACATTCAAGAATGGAGATATTTTGATAATTGATATATGAATCCTTTATGATATAATTCAAAAATGTTTTGTATAATTATTGGTTGAGGTGTATCCTAATTCCCTAAAATATCATTAAGTATTATTCTTGATCCATTGTTTTTACATTGGAATCATGAGTTATGTTGGAGAATTTCACCCATTGGATCTCCTTATCTTCTAGTTCTAGTTAATATTACTCACTTATATTTAGTATTGAAATCTACTGTGCTTTCATAAAGCGTTAGATATGGCTTCAGCTTGTTGATAGTTGTCATACGCTTAGGGTACTGTGTTGTCTCCCATCCAAATGACTCTTCCTCAGTGTTAAATGCCTCAACTTTGTCAGCAGCTGCTTGAAGTTTCCCATCTAAAGCCTGGCACTTTCTTAGATAACGACTTATTTCATTCATATCTCCAAATGTCTGGAATTCTTCCACCTGTTTGGCATATCCATCAATTTCTTCATTGAACCTTTCACGTCGAAGCTGAAGGTGAAAATATGTATTTATGATATACAATGTATTTTTAAAAGTTTTTAAGTAATTCAAGTTGACATTCATGGAGATTGCAGAAACTGTTAGCAAATGTATAATTAAAGGTGTGAAAACTTTATTTCTGAAACTATAATGTAATGCATATGGCTGGCAACTGTCAAATGGAGATGGTTACACAATGCCATAAATTCAATATTACTGGAGAAAAATTCTGCTTCTGAATCTTAATAAATGATAATATGTAGCATATGTATACCTTGAGTGCTTCTTCATATTGGTTTCTCTTCTCTCCAATGATCAACCTATGCTCTTCAAAGATTGCAGGCATGCGTCCATTCCACATGAATGTATTACTATTCAGTCGCATCTCTGCCGGGGAGAATGAGGCATAATCAACCAAAAATGCTAAACGATCTTTGGCATGGACTAGCTGCTCCTCCAATTGGAATATGGTGACCTTTTCTACATTGTCTATGAAGGCCATCAGCTCCATGAGCTTCTCTGTGGTTGGTGGAGTGGTGAGGGCCTTCTCAGCTATTGCCTCATACTCATCACATAAACTAGGAAATTGAATTGTAAAGTGAAGTAGATCCAAAAGAATGGTAATGATTTTTTTGTTTTGATGAACTTGTCCAATACAAGGTATAAAGATGCAGGGAATATGATAATGAAATTGTACATGCAAGCACTCTCTAGTAAATCAACTGAATCTGTTGAAACAAACTTACGCTTTGTTAGCTTCTTGGTGGTCTCTGGACATCTTGGCCAGTAGTCTACTACAGAGAGTATCTGCTCTCTTTGCCAGGCCTCGGATCAACTCATCGCAATGAACCTCAAACATTCCCAGTCTGATCACCTACAATATAACAGACAATTAGACAGCTTGGTCAGTAACACAAAGCGTATCTGCTCTCTCAAATCTGATTACCTCCAATTGTTTTTGAGGTTAATGATGATACTTCAGAAATTATCAAAATATTACATATTTAAACAACTACAGAGTATACAATATACATGTACTGTAATATATATAGGTTATTTAATGGGAGGGATGAATTTTCAATAAAACAATTGTTAGCCTCATTTTATATGGTGCAGTATACAATAGTTTAAAAGCCTTAAGTGAAAATTTGCCAAAATATCATATTTTCAACTGACTACAAAAATGGTGTTTTTATTTTGACATGATATCCTCTGAATATCACAGTAATTAAGAATAAATAATATTCGAACATGACTGTATTCATGCCAGTGACCAAAGTCAACTTTTCACCAGGGTATATTCGTCAACACTACCCCTGGTAATACGAGTAATGTGTGTCGTCATTACGGCGGGCTGTAGAAATGACAGACCATTAAATGAATATTCAAAAAATTTTGGTGAGCTTTCATGTTCGAATCGTAATATAGACCTCAGAGCAGGTGTTATATCTACAAATACACCCCTAAGGGCAAGGCACAAAAGCTTTCAAACCCCTCACTCCCTTCGGTCATTCAGGGTACAGAATACGTTTGTGCCTAGACCTGCAGGGTGTATTCGTCGATATAACACCTGATCTTTGGACTATATTTCTTAAATAATCTTGTTTCATATATTATACTATCTCTGTTTTAAATTTTTATAAATTGATTTTGAAAGTGTACCCCACATGCAAACATTTGATAGTCCATGTACATTGTACACAGAAACTAGAAGGGTGAAAAAATTAAAAATTACAATGCATATGTATCGTGATGTATTTACATAACAGATAAGGTTGAATATGAATTCAATTGAGATTTGGTAACTCATTCATAAAAACAACATATTATGGCATTATTGTAAAAAAGAGGATTTATAAAAGAGGATCATGCATTTTAATGTAACTTTTTGAAAACATGCTATATAAAGAAATAAACATAGATCGCAAGTAAATGTACATAGATATCAATTATTTGTTTTGCAGAGAAAAACTGCAAATAAGCAAATAATTTCTGTTCTATGCCGTGCACTATTGAAATCAGTTTTATTGGTTGGTTCATTACCCTTGGATTATGAAGCTATATAAATAATAAAACATATTACTTTTATGGAGTCAAAATTCTGCATATTTTACACTCAGTTTAAAGTTATTGATTGACTACTACTATTTTCCCTACATTTATTCAAAACATGAATCTTGGAAATTAGAAAACTCTTAAAGTAAATGTATCAGCAATGTTTATGTAAAGGGTGTTTCATCAGATTTCACTGACAATTCATCATAATTTACTAGTTGTATTCTCATGGATCTAAATGACCTGATGTCAAACCTAAAAAATTCAATAAAACAATCTTTTCAGTTTTGTACAGTATATTATAAATTGAATATCTCACCTTCCTTGAATTATATTGTATCTGGTCCACTAGCTTGTGGTACTTTCGCACCTCTTTGGCATACTCATTAAAGGTGTGGTCCTCCTGTAAGAACTGTTCCACATCTGCCTCAGCTTGTTTGGAGATGAGGAAGTTATATTTGTCATAGAGCTTGGAGTGATGTATTGGCCCAGCACTCTCTTTCTCAATGACTGCCTTGACACTCTCCTTATGTCTTGTAAGGATGTTCTCCAGTATTACGGGACTTAAGTACATGTGGTTCTTGTCTCCACCCTAAATTAAACAAATATTACATTTTAATGATTTATTGTACAAGATGTTTATTTCACTAAAATCCAACACTTTGTAAATAAATAATAATGCAAGATATGAACCTGCAAAATGTCACAATCGACCACTGGTTACAGATGCCAACTGTCAAACGTTGAACACAAAAAGAACCATGGTGACAAAATAGTACAATAATACCATTACCATGATACGTTTATATCTATGGACACAATTCTAAAACAGTGAATTAAATTCTGAGACCAGAAGCAAAAGTAAATTCTGAATTGGAGAAAATTATATTGGTGTCAACTTTCACAGTATTCATCTTTAACCAGTGTTAAGGCATTTATACAGCCTAGTAATATATTCATGCTTGTTTCCTAGTCTCATATCCTGACAGTAAATATGAAAAAGAGTCCCGATGAAATAAAATAAAAAGCAAATTCAAACTTACCCATTCTGAATAAAGTTTGGTTTCTACTCTAGGGACGATACTGGCTGCTTTGATCATGACATCATACACATTCAAGAGAACTATTTCAAAATCTTGAAAGTTTGGCTCATATTTGATCTCTGTGTTGTCTAACACAAGTCTCAAGATAAACCCTGAATGTTCATAGGCTCTAGTAGAAGTCTGCAAACAAATTAGGGAAAATTAAATTCTAAATTGTTTTACTGGAGGGGTTGTGTAAATCTGTTATCATTTGACATTAACATCGTTGCAGTTCTCACAAGCACTGTGTTGATTATATCATGACATTAAAAGATATGTTTTGCATTTTAAATAATGTTTGTCAATCTACATAGACCGTCATCAAGACTTGCTATTTAAACTAATCATATATTAAAGAGCAATACAGTGCACCATAGAAATATTTCCCTCAGTCCCTCGGGTAGATATATCATATTTCCCTCAGGATACACCCTGTATCCAAAACCTCCCATTGAATAATCCTCATATACTACATGTATGTCGTTCAGATAGGAAGAGATGCCTACCTTTGGCTGTACCAATAGGTTTGAATAGTCATTAATAGAATCCAGGGCAAGATCCTGTAGATGCTGGGTCATCATCGTGGCAGCACAGTTGAAGAATGACTCCAGCCTCTCCTGGTCATGGTTGCTAGGTACTTGCTTACGCTTGTTACCCTGAAAACAAAGGAGAACGCAATGAGAAATCATTTCATGCAAAAATATGGTGGAAGACATTTACAAAAGTAGAATATTGAAAGTACAAACTGTGCAAATTGTTATTATTAATAATCATATAATCCAGAAAAGAAATGTTTGTTGAGTTTCCCATTAAACATAAATGTATATTTTCTGTACATGAAAATGCATAATGTATGAAATACCATGTACCAAAAGTTCTTTCAAAATCATGCAGTTTTTCATCATTCTGAGCACTTAACAAGTGATTTTGGCCATTTTTGGGCCTAAATAGTCAAAAGTGAACCCCCTGGGATTCTTTAGAAAGTGAACCCCTTGACAAATCCTGGCAACAGGTATGTAAGAGGAAGAAGGGTGAGACTGTGTATCTCTGCATCCTGTCATGGGCTTTCAAGAGAAAGTCGATGATCCTACATGTACAATTACGTTTTCTATATATTAAACGTTATTATCTTTACTCATTGTTGTATATCTTCTAACCCCTGTTTCTCTCTTACTCCTCTCCCAAGCCTTTTCATACAATATAAGTAAATGTACAATCACAGATACCAACTAATTATACAGGTACCTTAGTATACCAGTACCAGTAACTTGGTTTTAACACTTTAATTAGCCAATTAAACCTAATTAGAATGACATGTAACACAATTGGTAAGTTACTCGTAATCTGGTACTATATTGTTTTGATAGTAAAAGTAGATAATTAGTTGAAATAAGAACTAATGTAACAGGCCCGTAGCGGTTTCAAAATCATGCAGTTTTTCACAATTCTGACTATTTTTGTTTGTGATTTTTGGCCAAATTTGCCTAGGTGAACCCCCCTTAGAATTCTTTGAAAAAGTGAACCCCCCTTGGAAAATTCTGGCTACGGGCCTGTGTATATAAGAAAATACATTTGGATGGACTCTAACAATGTTTACCTGGTAGAAGATGTTCTGAACCTCAGGGAACCATCTCTTCAACAGTTTCTCCTTAGCAGACTCCACATGTCTCATACACAGGTTCTGGAACACAGACAGCTCCATGGAGTCAGGCCTATTGTGGAACTCTTCAATGTCAACAAATCTCAATTTCCTGGAAATGAAATAGTCGATTCATTGAACAAGATATTATATAACACCTAGGAAAGGCAAAATTTGTAAGATAGTACTATGTAATAATAATACTTTTTGAAAGAAATTCTTTAGACAAGAGTCTAAGGATCACAAAAAAGCCAGAAGCACATGACCCATACACAAAACAGAACATTTGGGTATTTGTTTATCTTTTAGCAAATAATATCTTGAACTGTAAGTCCGTAAGACATAGTTGTATGATGTCTTTAAGACCTTAGGGGAGGGTCCTTACATGTAGTTTGGGGCCCGCAGGTTGGGCCAAATTGCTTCAGGCCAGGAGTCTGGTCAAGTTGTAATGACATTGTTATAGTTTGATGTGAGAAATGAAAAAAACAGTTCTTGTATACTGCAACGTTTCACTGCAAATTCAGCTTAATATCAACACTTAATCAGTCTGACATATTAAAGACTACTTAATACTGTACTTCTAAATGTATATTAAATTGCAAAATTCAATAGTACATGTATTGTTTTCAAAAGATTAAATATCATTGGAATATTTCAATATAAAGTTTACAATCTCTGTGCACGTACAGTCCTCATTAATCTGATAATATTTTGAGATGCTTTCTGATTGGTCAAACAACTAGAAGTCACGTGGTATCACACGTGCTGACCATGAGGTGGGTCTTGATTTTGAATACGGTTTTGTGATAGCCATCACAAACTGCTGTAAGGATCATGACGGTCTCGAAACCATAGATATTATACAATTGTCCATTATACACTCTACAAAGTTAAGACAACTTAAGTCAATCGAGAAACCAACATTGGGTTCATCAGAGATTTGTGAGGGGGTGTGACCATACCCGCGAACTTCCTTCCATGAATGGGCCTGAACTGGTGTTTCTTCAAGTCTGTTGTTATATTAAGTCTATGATTCCTCTACATAACTTACCAAGATATTAATTTTACATAAACAAAGTATGAAATTTCCTATTAAGAGTCTGTACTGTATACAAAGAAGATATACAGTGGTGGGTACTTACCCAAATGATGTGTGCCAGAGGTCCAGTACTTGCATCATACAGGGGTTAGTTACATGTAAATCAGAGGCACAGATTGCATAGCTTTCTACATAATGGTTGTACCAGGGTTTGGGCACAACTTCAAGCTCCTCACGGTGTGGTGGGAGCTTCTCCTTGTTGTCATCTTCCTTCTCACGTGGGTCTTTCAGAACAAAGTCAACTACAACATAACACAACAGATTAGTACAAGCAAATAATAAAAAACGAGGGTTTAAATTGTGATGATGCATGGAAAAATAAAAACCAGAACAACGGCAACGCCAAAGCGTAGCGAATCCCATCGAACAGAAATGGCTGGCATTTTTACAAACAAAATATATAGCCTAGCAAATATCATAAAATAAAACCCATAAGAAAGGCCACCATTCGAAATCGATCCACTACTTTTCAAGTTATAGGAAAAACGTAAAAAATGGTGGCCATATTTCAAAATGGCTGCCTACTACCCAAAGTGTCATTAGACAGGGTGCCATGCTTATAGTGTTCACATATAAAATATGAACAAAATCGCTCTACTACTTTTTGAGTTATAGTAAAAAATGTTAAATAACACACGTAAAAATGGCGGCCATTTTGAAGCCTACAACCAAAAATGTCATTAGACATTGTGCCATGCTTAAAGTATTCACATACCAGATATGAACAAAATGGTTCCACTACTTTTCAAGTTACAGCAAAAATCGTTAAATGACGTGCAAAGGTGGCCATTTTTCAAGATGGCCGCCTACTCCCCAAAATGTCATTAGACATTGGGCCATGCTTAAAGTATTCACATACCAAATATGAACAAAATCGCTCCACTACTTTTTGACTTACAGTAAAAAATGTTAAATAACACACGTAAAAATGGCGGACATTTTTCAAAATGGCAGCCTACTACCAAAAATGTCATTAGACATTGTACCATGCTTAAAGTATTCACATACCAAATATGAACAAAATCGCTCCACTACTTTTCAAGTTTTCAAATGGTATAATGACGTGCAAAGGAGGCCATTTTTCAAGATGGCTGCTGTGTTTTTCTTCTGTATTTACATTTCTAGCTTAATCAATGTCCTATATAACTTTTTTACATTTAAAACATATTGCTATTACAGTTTTATATGCAGTCCCTTAATTACTGAAAAATCGGCACTAAAATGGCCACCATTTTTAAATGAGAGGCCATTTTGAAAATCAGTTTTTGAGCAGAACTTCTACCCCCATTGGGTATATGTCTACAAAATATGAACAAAATCGGGCCAATAGTATTTAAGTTATTGCCCGGACGGACGGACGGACGTACGTACGGATGGACATATGTACAGACGGATGGACGGAGGCGTTCACTATATCCCTCCGAACTTTGTTCGATGGAATAATAAGAAAGAATTAACTAATCTTACCTATTGCTTTCTTGACACTCAGTAGGTAGTCTTCTCTCATTTCATCTGAGAGATTCTCTATGGTGTCATTAAGACCATTCTATAATAAAATGAACCATTTTTTTTAATATATGGATTCGTTGTATCATATCCAACCATAGAATGTGTAAAACACATATCAATTAGTGCTTAAACATACATGCCCATTGTTGAATTATGAACAACCATTGTTGCCATATGCAGAACCATTGTTGTAACACACACAAGTTGATTGTTGTAACACACATAACCTTTGATTGCTGTAACACACACAACCAACTGATTGCTGTAACACACATAACCATTGATTGTTGTAACACACACAATCAACTGATTGCTGTAACACACATAACCATTGATTGTTGTAACACACACAACCACTGATTACTGTGACACACACAACCATTGAATGTTGTAACACATACAACCAACTGATTGCTGTAACACACATAACCATTGATTGTTGTAACACACACAACCACTGATTACTGTAACACACACAACCATTGAATGTTGTAACACATACAATCAACTGATTGCTGTAACACACATAACCATTGATTGTTGTAACACACACAGCCATTGAATGTGGTAACACATACAACCATTGATTGCTATAACACACACAACCATTGAATGTTGTAACACACACAACCAACTGATTGCTGTAACACACATAACCATTGATTGTTGTAACACACACAACCACTGATTGCTGTAACACACACAACCACTGATTGCTGTAACACATACAACCAACTGATTGCTGTAACACACATAACCATTGATTGCTGTAACACACACAACCATTGATTGTTGTAACACATACAATCAACTGATTGCTGTAACACACACAACCATTGATTGCTGTAACACACACAACAAACTGATTGCTGTAACACACATAACCATTGATTGTTATAACACACAACCACTAATTGATGCAACACACACAACAATTGATTGTTGTAACAAACACAACCAACTGATTGTTGTAACACATAACCATTGATTACTGTAACAAAAACAGCTATTGAATGTTGTAACATACATAACCAACTGATTGCTGTAACACACACAACCAACTGATTGCTGTAACATACATAACAATTGATTGTTGTAACACACACAACCACTGATTGCTGTAACACACACAACGATTGATTGTTGTAACAAACACAACAAACTGAATGTTGTAACACATAACCATTGATTACTGTAACAAAAACAGCTATTGGATGTTGTAACACACATAACCAACTGATTGCTGTAACACACACAACCATTGATTGCTATAACACACATAACCATTGAATGTTGTAACACACACAACCAACTGATTGCTGTAACACACACAACCATTGATTGTTGTAACACACACAACCAACTGATTACTGTAACACACACAACCATTGATTGCTATAACACACATAACCATTGAATGTTGTAACACATACAATCAACTGATTGCTGTAACACACACAACCATTGAATGTTGTAACACATACAATCAACTGATTGCTGTAACACACATAACCATTGATTGCTGTAACACACACAACCACTGATTGCCGTAAGACACACAACCATTGAATGTTGTAACACATACAATCAACTGATTGCTGTAACACACATAACCATTGATTGCTGTAACACACACAACCACTGATTGGTGTAACACACACTACCATTGATTGTTGTAACACATACAACCAACTGATTGCTGTAACACACATAACCATTGATTGCTGTAAAACAAACAACCATTGATTGTTGGCCAGTGATGCCAACGGCCTTGGCCCATTGTCGGACATTGTGAAATGATAGTATTGATAAATAAAACATAACCTATAAGAAAAAAAAAATTGATTGTTGTAACACACATAACCATTGATTACTGTAACACACACAACCATTGAATGTTGTAACACATACAATCAACTGATTGCTGTAACACACATAACCATTGATTGTTGTAACACACACAACCACTGATTGCTGTAACACGCACAACCATTGATTGTTGTAACACACACAACCATTGAATGTTGTAACACATACAATCAACTGATTGCTGTAACACACATAACCATTGATTGCTGTAACACACACAACCACTGATTGCTGTAACACACACAACCATTGATTGTTGTAACACATACAATCAACTGATTGCTGTAACACACATAACCATTGATTGTTGTAACACATACAACCAACTGATTGCTGTAACACACATAACCATTGATTGCTGTAACACACACAACCATTGATTGTTGTAACACATACAATCAACTGATTGCTGTAACACACATAACCATTGATTGCTGTAACACACACAACCATTGATTGCTGTAACACACACAACCATTGATTGTTGTAACACATACAATCAACTGATTGCTGTAACACACATAACCATTGATTGCTGTAACACACACAACCATTGATTGCTGTAACACACACAACCATTGATTGTTGTAACACATACAATCAACTGATTGCTGTAACACACATAACCATTGATTGCTGTAACACACACAACCATTGATTGCTGTAACACACACAACCATTGATTGTTGTAACACATACAATCAACTGATTGCTGTAACACACATAACCATTGATTGCTGTAACACACACAACCATTGATTGCTGTAACACACACAACCATTGATTGCTGTAACACACACAACCATTGATTGTTGTAACACATACAATCAACTGATTGCTGTAACACACATAACCATTGATTGCTGTAACACACACAACCACTGATTGTTGTAACACATATAACCATTGATTGGTGTAACACACACAACCATTCATTGACTGTTGTATTATTAATTATTTTTAAATAAGTATGGTTCAATTAAAATATGCTACCTTCAATTCTGCAGGAACAAGGCTGAGCACATGTTCCAACCAGGAGTCTTCCATTGGAGCTACATGTTCTGTGTCTATGCCATTGTGGATGTAATAGTAGTAGCGCTGGAATAAAAAAAATTTAAGTATAATTCAGCGTAACCTTTTCAAAGAAATACCCCTTGAAAATTTATTACATTGGTCCAAAAAAAATCCTAGAAGACGTAACATATTTTACCATGCCGTGCACCTACTCATAAAGCAATTCAATAGTGAACTTTCTCTTGAATTTTCTAGCAGAAATTGCCTACTTTCCCCTCTGTTCCGATTTTACGATCACTGGGCACGAGAAAGCTGGGCTAAACATCTAACGCAAATCATTCAATATTCATGTTTGCAATTAAAAACCTTGAAATGATATATTCGAATTGCAAGGCAATGCTTGAATGTATCAAAAATGAATCTGAATATAGTGATATAATGTCTCACTGTTTAGTATTAAAGGTGTGATCCCAGAAAATTCTCAAGAGTACAAGGGTTAAGGTCTAAGTGCAAAGACCTCTTACTGTTTATGTACCAATAGTGAAGTACATGTATATATCGTCACACATTTAAAAAAAAGAAATTTCTATTTTGACAAATCAGTTTCATCTTTAATTGGTGAAGTTTCTATTTGTGTTTACAGTGAAAACCCGGGAGGTAAAAATTGATATCTTGATTTACCTTTCAAGTATTAGAACAAAGCATGGTCTTATGAAATGTCCTGTAAATGAAACATAACAATTTGGACTAATACAAGGATTTATATTAGCTTGTGCATCCTTTGGATATAATTCACTCTCTCAATATTTACAGATTGTGATCCTTTCAATGGATTGTTTTATCTTCAGGAAGACAATTTCAGAACTGGAATTTCCCAAACTCCCCTTATTTCTTAAATAGACTTATCCATCATAGACTCGTCTGGAGCAGCCATACTTTCTTTATAAGGGATGGTTTACATAACCCTTTAAGACTTAAAACCAATGTTTGCCACATGTAAATCACTCACCAGAATGTCCTTTTCCGCAGATGTGGGTGAGCCAGTCCTTGAGAGGGGTGGTAGGTCCCCTTCAGGGGATGCAGGCTTGGGAGGGTCCTCTTCCTGCATGATGATGTCCACAAGTGCCTTACGGAAGTTTTCTCGATCCTTTTTAGGATGTGCATATTGACTTTGGTTTCCATTGGCTTGGTTAGTGTTTGGAGAATCCCAGGTCTTGCTTCGGTTCCTTTTACTTCTTTTTGTATCTCCTTAAAAAATTCAGACTTAGTTTCAATTCAATAACAGTTACATCTACTTAACTAATTCTTATAATTTCAACAGAATTGAAAATAGAATAGAAAAATGTAATAAAAGTTTAACTCATCAATTATTATTCATCAAAACCACTGGTAAGTGATCAGCCTAATTCCTGTTACTACCCAGGGAAACACAACATCAACACACACCAAGCAGATAACTGCTGTACAAATCTATTTTTGATGAATACATTTATGTATGAACTGTATACTACAAACCTGACCCTTTGAAATGACTTTTTGATTTAGAATATCTTTTATTTGAATATTCTCACAGCTTTGAAATACTTGCTGCATAGCTGACTTTGTCATGAAATAACTAATTTTAGAAGTCCTATTTTCCAAGGGGTCAGGTAAATGAGGTATGTGCTGTTTGGGTATTGTGATAGTTTCGATTTTCAATGCTTAGTCCATATTTAGTCCACATTATAGAACTCTTGAACTATCTTTGGAATCTGATCACTCTCATATCTAAATCACTTTTAAATGATAGGATTTAATTTCACTACTGGTTAGGAATGTGTGGGAATGGGGCCTTGCAAATCAATAAAAAAAATGTTAAGTGCAATGATTTTTATTGTCCATGCAATATCCGAACCATGCATTCTATACTCCAGCTTTGTATGTATGTGTAAGTAGATATACCAGGGTTCTATTTACAACTACTTGTGATTATATTCAACGCTAGTGAAAACCTACCATTCTCATCTTCATATGTTATTTCTAACACTTCCACCGACACATCCTCAACTCAAGTTTCAATAAAAAAAATTGGTACATTCAATAATATAGTTATACCCTTGATTTAAATCTTACTGTATTGCATGTATATTCAAGTGTTCAAACAAAATCAAATGAAATGTTACATCACAGACTCATTTGTAACACTATTGTGATATATTTTCTATAATCAACATACAACTGTTTCCAATACAAGAAAAACACATCTTACTTGATGTGAGTTCTCCTATTAAATCGATTCCATTTTTATCCTTATCCTCTGATGGTTTACCATTTAGGAAGAAAGATGGTGGGTTTGACTGCCATTGAGGTTTACTGCGTTTTGCTGGTAGAGTTGGTAAGAACTTGATTGGATCACTGGTTCCCTTTCCTCTACTTCCACCAGCCCGGGGTGACTAAAAACAAAAATGTATGCCTACATGTAGAGCTAGCCTAATAAATAGGGCAAAGAGGTATAACGACATCAGTAACATTTTATTTCAATTTGAGGTAACTTTGACATATGGAATAACTTTGTCACATTGTTGTTTATTTGCTCTAATAAGAGCTACATGTACATCTGTACCATTAAAAGTCTGTACCTCGTCAGTCAAAAAAATGGATTTCTTGAAAAATTCAAATGTGTGTATTAAATCCTTCAGTGTACTTACTTATGTGAATCCCTGGTGTTTAGCTTTTAAATAGCTAGTAATGGAAATATTAGAAAATGAATCAAAAGATAGAAAGCTGGTCAAATATTTTCTTGAAAAAAGTTTTGTCTCACCCTCTGTTCAAGTGATGTCAGAGTTCCAAGAAATTGCCAGAATTCGATGAATGAACTATAGTGAAGGGGTGATAAATATCCAAGATTATAACAGATTCAAATGTGATAATCCAGTTTACAAACTATTCTAAACATATGTAACTTCACATAATGTAATAAATGTAATTAACAATCTCAAGTATGATAGTCAAGTTTATAAAATATAATGACTTGTCATGTCGTGTGATTTTTTAGGATCATCCAACATTTTGAAATTTAGAGGATAAGAAGAAGACAATTTTCCATTTCGCGGTTCGCTCTTTGAATCGGAATGTTCGCAAATATGGAGCAAATATGTACTCAAAAAGGACTAAATTTGATTGGTCAATATTTTCCCACGATGCATTTTGCGTAGCTATTTGCGTGACCCGAAAGTTCTAAATCAAACTAATTACGCAAATTTGTTTTAACACCCACACGCTAAATAAAACAATGACACCATTGGAAGTATTCTTCTTTGTCATTGCTTTAATAGTCAGTATACCGAGTTTAATCACTAAAAGATTGTTCAATGAACAACAAAATTGGGAATCGAGTACTATAGAATTGCTTTCGAACCACTGAACAGATTGACCTAGATAATAGCGATGCGTCTTCTTTGGTCAACTGCTCAGTTGTTTGTGGGTTTTCAATGTAACTCTATAATGAAATTTAAAGACGAGTACTTTTATTCAGTTGTTGCATCGATGTTTCAGTTTGCTGTGTGGTAAGATTGTCATGGAAGTGTTGAAAGTAGTGCCTTACGGTAATGCCGAGTTGTCGGCAGCGGCAGTAGATACTCTCAATTGCCGGTAATAAAATCCATTGCCGATAATCGCCATGCTGCTGCAACATGATGATTGGCATTGCGATCCATTGTCAAATTTACGAAATAATGTTCGTTTAAGAATATTTTATCAATCATGTATATTTCAATCTCCACATTTGAAGAGCTAATCTGTCAATCAAGTGCAAAGCATTCGTAAAAGGCGGGAGGATAAGCAAAACCCCACCCACTTCTGTCAATCATCTCCCATGCCGCGAGATTAACAAATCACGTGACGTGATATTTCGGTGAAGTAAAAACAAACACAAATAGTTTGATCAATCTTGATCGAATTCACTCTATATTATCATTCAAAGACTTCCTAACAATACACAATCACACACGAGATACACGATGATACAATATATCCACTGTAGTTGATGTGAGCGGGAAATCAAGCTGAGAAATCGGCTTCGTTAAGGATTTTTCCAAATATTTTAGTTTCACTTTCAGGTTTTTCCCCGGGATTTTAGGAACATTATCAGTATCAACGATTATCGGTAACGGTAAGGTAATGGAGGTGAAATTTACCGGCAGTGAGATCCATTACCGTTGCAAGCACTAGTTGAAAGTCGAATTGGAATTTTTTTCTTTCTAATATGGCAACTAGTCAACTGATCACGTGACCTTCTCTTCCGGAATATTTTCTCACTTTTCAATCATAGTTTTCACCACGCTATGAACGAATACAATGAAAAAAAATCTGTTTTATTAAGATTAATAAGAGATCAATTGTTCTGATAATTTTTTCTGAGCTCGAGTTCGGGAATATGAACGAATATATGGTTTGAAAAATAGGTGTGAAAATCCCCATGTTAAACCTAGGGGGAAAACGAGGAAGTATAAATTTGTTCCTCCACGAACTGCACCATGGGAAATATTTTGACCTTATAAGGAAAGATTTTCGCATCTCCTCTTTTGAAGAGGGAACAACGATCTGCTTAATTAATTGGACATAACTCTACTCAGCTCTCTGACCAAAGGTGAACATCGTGTTGGCCAAAGTTACCTCATATAGAGAAAAATTGAATAACAGGGCAAAATGAAAAAATAAATGGATTTTTATCATTGACAAGGTTCATGCTGAGAATGGTATAGACAAGTTGATGGTGACCCAGCATAGAATTGTCTAGTTTAGTATGTATCCAACAGACTGACTAGAAGTCAGTCTGTTATGATGTACTACTTTCCTGTGGAAATTGCAGTGAAATGATTTGCACAAAATTATCAATTGGAGGAACCATTTCTTCAATAAAATAAACATAACAAAATTTCAATGAAGTAGTAAGGTACAATTAAATGCAATAAAAAGTAACACCGCATATTGTCAAGTGGAAATAAAGCTAGTTGAAGTAACAAATGTGCAAATTAATTTTACCCAATCAGCCATTTTGAATAGCACTTCCTATGTAAACAAATATTTAGAATTACCAAACTTTAAAATAGGTGCCTTAGACTGTATCCTTCGTCTGAATAAATTCAGACTGTAAGTCACCTATTGTAAAATGTGGTGTCGTATAAATGTTGCAAATAAGTTTGTTTAATGATAAAATGATTACCTTATAAAGAACTTACCATATTATTTTTTCGTATATTGTCCTCTTACTGAAGATATTCATAAAATGTACAGACGCTTCTTGTAGCGAAGCCATTGATTAGGTCAAGCCATTTTGGCAATGCCAATTCTCACGATAAATGAGATTTAGCCAGTGACGTCAGTCTATTTGTAAACAAATAACACGTGGAGCGGACGGAGCAACATTACGGAAGCGTATTGATAAATTCCATTTGTGCGGGAATTTATTAGATCTAGTCATTTATTATCATTATCCCGATTAATTTTCGTCATTTATAGTAAATAGAGCGGAAATATTCATGAAGAAGGCCGAGGTAATCAAGTGGTCATGTGTTTGAAGTTAAAAGTCAAAGTTCAAAAATTTGCATATCTCGTTTGGATCTTGTGAACTCAAACGTCCTTGACATTGATTTCGCGATCTACTTATGAACACATCCTGAAGTTTTGGTGAGTCTGAACATTTCATTATTTTATATCAACTTGTACCCGCCTTATACAAATATTTTTGCTTCTAGTTTAAGGTTCAGCTGGAAAGTAACATTTTGGTAAAAAATTGCTATACCTGCACATGTTATTTTCTGGTACATAATTAAGTATGAAGGCATGTGTGTATTTCCTTGCTTTTTTCAGGAAAGTATCATTACACTGTTTTCTTTTAGAATATCTGGAAACAGGTCAATGGTAGCTTCTGTGTTGTCTGGAAACTTTGAAAGAAAATTTGGAAAAATAGAAAGTGTGAAATATCAGAATTTCCCTGAGTTCTCATTGAACGCCTACCACATATTCTAAAAGAAGACAATGTAATGATACTTTCCTGAAAAAAGCAAGGAAATTGACACATGCCTTCATACTTTATTTTGTACCAGAAAATAACATATGCAGGTATAGCAATTTTTTACCAAAATGTTACTTTCCAGCTGTACCTTAAGATGAACATCTCTTCAACATATTCAGCAATTTTCAAGTTTCAATAAACGAGAAATTTATGTGAACAAAATATCGCCGCGATTTCCATGCCAAGGGTATCAATCATAACAGACCGAATATTATATTCGATCTGTTGGATACATACTAGAATTGTTTTCATGGCCTGAGTTCGTCGCTAACATGCTAAATATAAGAGTTAGCTGACGTTTGGGAGTCTGACTTACCTTCTAAAGGTTAGAACCCGAGTCTTAATGAAACAATATCACCTTTGTTCCGTCAACCATGGAGCATTTGCCACAACATCCAAGATGTAAATCATGGACCGTGAAAATGAATGATTTCCTTGTAAGTTCCGGAAGTTTCAATACGAAAAATTACCGAACATATGTGAAAACGGAATATTTGTTCGTTGTTTTCACGATTTACAGGTTCGTTTGTTCTTCAATGTTTTGGTCTAAATTATAAAGCATCACCAACAGGTCTTACTCTATTAATCGACTAATACAGCAGACGGCTCATATTTCTAAGTAGCATTTCGTTCAGACCAATAAGGGGCGGGGTCAAAATATCAATGTTCATATGGAGACGAAAGTAATTTCGTTTGGACAACAACCCCCCACCCCCCTCTAGACGAAAGCTTAGGTCACTTCAAAAAAACATTGATTAATAATCGTATCCTATTTGCAAGGTTATTATTACGGTGAATTAACACACGTTCGCAATTTAACTGCATTGAACTCTTCAAAAGGAGGAGGGAAAAGTACGGAATTTATTTGAAAAATGATCGAATTATCGTCTTTATCTACCAATATTTTGGACCTATCACACAAAAAAGCTCACGAACTATTGAAAACAAGCCTTTTTATCAGAATATAGCGCCAGAAAAAGTGGGTAAGTCCAATTATTTTTTGTATATCAGATCCGAATTATCGATGTTTTTTTGGTCAACGAAAGTGCCCAAAAACCCCCTCCCCCTCGCGAAAGTACTTTCGTCTCCATATGAACATCGATATTTTGACCCCGCCCCTAATGGGAGTGTAGATCACGCAGTTTCGTTCGTTGCGTACTTCAATTGAAATTGGTAATTTTAAATATTGGCTACTTCACTTAGCTTGGCGGATGTAGAACATTGCTTAATATTCTTTTAATTTTCACACCAGACATGCTTGGTTGACACGTCAACAAAGTAAAGTTCAAGGGTCAATGGGTTATTTCGTGATAACTACAACACCTTCCCAGAAGTCAACATTGATGAAAAATGAAAAAGTCGGAAAAGCATTTACACTTATTTCTATCAAATGCTGTGTTTATGCATCATCATCGACGCAACAAAGGTGATATGGTTTCATTAAGATTCGGGTTCTAACCTTTAGAAGGTAAGTCAGACTCCCAAACGTCAGCTAACTCTTATATTTAGCATGTTAGCGACGAACTCAGGCCATGAAAACAATTCTAATAGGTGCCTTATAGTCTGAATATAATTCAGACTAAATAGGATATAGTCTATGTCTAGTTACTAGTGAGGCCTAGGATCAGTACTGGGTTCCTAGTATCTCAATATTTGGCTAGTCTATCAAATAATAGAGCCTCTAGTTATTTGGCTAAATAAAGACCTAGTAAAAGATCTAGGCTAAAACATCATGATCATCATCACATGGTTATGGGAAGTCCTCCATATATTACTTATATTATTTGTCAGGTTACGCAGCTTCCATCCAAAATAAAAAATATGTATTTTTAAAATAAATTATTTGTCTAGTTTTCGTTAAACAAATATCCTGAGACACATAGGGCCTGTAGAAAACACTAAACAGAAAAATAAAAAAAATATTCATACCTCCAAATCTGCTTTATTGGTCAGATAATGCACCAAATCATAATGGTTGTTCAAAATAAAAATTTAAGGGGACGGAGCGCCTTATCTCGCGAGAATAAAGCAAATCACGCAAAGGCGCGTGATTTTTTCGACCAATCAAATAGCTTGAAATTTACCAAACCATTTCGTCCAGTGTTTCACAACCCATGACACATGCGCAGTAGAAATTGTCAATTTACTGAGCGGACCTTTCAATGGCCTGGAGAAATTTTACTCACGAGAATTGATGATTACTGAACACATATAGGCATAAGAGGTGAGCAACCCAGTTATTTTTGCGTATAAATGTTTCAAGAATAGCATGATATCAAATAATCTGTACATTATGCTACAATTCATTCAAAAATTGAATCTAGAGGACAAGTGACTATATTTTTTTCATATTTTTTAATTTTTAGCCGCATAACCTGGTGTACATACCTCCTAGATGGAGGACTTCCCACTATCCGTGCATCATCATCATGAAATTAAAAAAAAATTAAATGTTGATGCAAACTTTGCCTACCTGTGTGTCAGCCATTTGCTGTGTTTTTTAAATCAGTTGTTGCTTCTATTGAATCACCATTGTCTAAAGACAAATTGATTAAAGCATGATAGCCTTTCTTTTCTTTATTATCACGAAATTCATTAATATTTCAACGAGAAAAAGTTGCAAGTAAATTTCCAATATGGCGGATGTGTTCTTGTTGCTAGGTGACTGCAAGCTGAGACTACTAAACTTTATTCTGATGTGTGTATGTTTACAGAATTGATATATAATATTTTTGTACACTAATGAATTGAAATCTAATTTAGATTCTATTTTATTTTCTTAATTAAATAAAAATATTATCTTATTGATAAAAACTAAAAAACTAAAATGCATCTTAATTACGACATTGATTTCGCAGCTGGTCACTTACGGCATATACAGTTTCACAATTTCATTCTGATTCAGGTGGGTCAGAAGCTGGTAAGTTATGTTACTTTAGCGAATCCAACAATTAGTTTGCAAGATGAAAGCATTTTTGAAATTTCCTTCTTATTAGACATCATACATATCAACTATTTTTAGCTCATTTGCACTGAATTTCTTTAAGAAAAGAGTTGAACATGCATGAACAACAAGAAAATCAAGTGAAAATCAAAATGACACTAGAAAAATTTACTCGAGTCTCTACTATTTTTTTCAAGGCCTGTTTGCGTCGCTAACATGCTAAATATAAGAGTTAGCTGACGTTTGGGAGTCTGACTTACCTTCTTAAGGTTAGAACCCGAATCTTAATGAAACCATATCACCTTTGTTCCGTCAACCATGGAGCATTTGCCACAACATCCAAGAGGTAAATCATGGATCGAGAAAATGAATGATTTCCTTGTAAGTTCCGGAAGTTTCAATACGAAAAATTACCGAACATATGTGAAAACCGAATATTTGTTCGTTGTTTTCACGATTTACAGGTTCGTTTGTTCTTCAATGTTTTGGTCTAAATTATAAAGCATCACCAACAGGTCTTTCTCTATTAATCGACTAATACAGCAGACGGCTCATATTTCTACGTAGCATTTCATTCAGACCAATAGTGGGAGTGTAGATCACACAGTTTCGTTCGTTGCGTACTTCACTTGAAATTGGTAATTTTTAATATTGACTACTTCACTCAGCTTGGCGGATGTAGAACATTGCTTAATATTCTTTTAATTTTCACACCAGACATGCTTGGTTGACACGTCAACAAAGTAAAGTTCAAGGGTCAATGCGTTATTTCGTGATAACTACAACGCCTTCCCGGAAGTCAACATTGATGAAAAATGAAAAAGTCGGAAAAGCATTTACGCTAATTTCTATCAAATGCTATGTTTATGCATCATCATCGACGCAACAAAGGTGATATAGTTTCATTAAGATTCGGGTTCTAACCTTTAGAAGGTAAGTCAGACTCCCAAACGTCAGCTAACTCTTATATTTAGCATGTTAGCGACGCAGACAGGCCTTGAAAAAAATAGTAGCTTACTGCTAGACGTAACTTCATTGATTTCGTATGTACTGTGCTACACGCACCTACACGCACCTAGAATTCATTTTTAATAAATTTTATAAATATTTCTAAGAATATTAATTATATTTAGGATGAAGCGTTGCTTGTCTGGATTTAGATATTTCAAAATTTCATTTCGGAGTTTGACACATGGTGGAATTTTCTCGCTGTAGCTAAAAATGGCTTCCGGTTCTGGACGTGAATTCAATATTTGAAATTATTCTCGCTTAAAGAAATCAAATAGATTCAGACGGGGATGTGAGCTGATGTTCTTCAAATCTATACATAAAGGTATATTTCATATTATTATGCCATATTTACTGTGCGTGTGACACAATGATTTACAATATTTATAATACTAAGGCAGCTCAATCTTCCTCCTCAAAGCCGGAATATAGAGAAGGCTTTGGACCGAAGTAAAGAAAAATCATAATGCTATTTTGACAAAACTGATCCACTTTTTATGGAAATAGGCTACCACAGAGAAAGACAATGAACAAACTACATTTTACTGCTTGTTTTCTGTTAGCTAGGTAACATGTTGACGTCACAAATTAAAAATATAATAAACACTGTGATGTGTGACGTTTAGCTTTCTTGTCTGTTTAGTTGATAGGGCAATAAGTAACTGATGTCATAGTTTATGTAATATTACGTCATATCTTCATCACAAACACAACATATGACGTCGTGATCGTTGCTTTGATGATTTGCCATATAAGGTAATAATGGCAGACTTTGGGTCACGTGACTGGTCGACAGTCGGTCCATAGAACGAATGGCTCCGCCCACTTCGTTGGGGGCCTTCGTAAAAAACTTGATCCTCAATAATAGGAAAGTATAGTCTATATACAGAGTGAAGTCTTGATCCCATCCTGGGAGTGTCAATAACACTGATTCCTCTATCCCTACTTGGGAGAGCCAATAAATAAATCTCTATCCCTGCCTGGGAAATCCAAATACACTGCGCTCTTATATTCCGTAGATATGTCAGTTTGAGCGAAACTTAAACAAGGTATAGAGTCCTATCTCTTAAAGTCTAGTCTTCATCATACTAGTAGTTTCTCTTGGATTGTCTGAGGTTACGTCCTGAAATCATAAAGCAATAATTAGCGATATGAGGGTGGGAAAGGGTGGGAGTAAGTGAACTCTAATAAGATTTGCTCATGAAATTACAATTCATTGGCGAGATATCTTAAGAAATTAAAGAAATTAATTTCGCAGCGATCTTATTAGAGTTCACTGATGCATGTTAAAAGTTACTAACCTCTGAACGATTGAAGAGAAATCGTTAGTTTCTCGCTTGTAAAACTTGTAAAAAGTTGAAACATTAGTCCAATTTGCTGTTTCAATAATTTGACTAGTTGACAAGCCTGATACCCAGGCCTTAGATGTTGATGCTGCCCTTGTTGAATGTGCTTTGAAAATACCTGTATCAATCCCAGCATCTTTCATTACCTGTTTGATTCATCCTGCTATGGTACAGGCCTTAACTGGATTGAAGGGTTGGACATTAGATAAGAACAGTTTTTGTTCTTCTGTTTTCCGGACGGACTGAGTTTGTGTTAGTTTTGTTTTCACTGTTTTGACAACGTCAAGATATTGATTTTCTTCAAATTCCTTGAACTTTAAATTTGTATAAGGTCTCGACTGAGTTGCTGTTTTCGATAAACCATCCAGCTGAGCAATGATTTCAGAGCCTTTATCTAGAAACAATTTAGGATTTAGTTTATGCAGTTCTGATCCCCTACATATGCTTGTAAGTGCCATGAGTATTGCCAATTTACCTGACAGCTGCTTTCTGTTCAAAGACTTATTTTCACCCAGGCTTTGAATGTATTGTAATACTCTGTTGACTTCCCATGTGTTTTGATACCTAGGCTTTGGTAGGTTTCATTGAAAAAAACTTTCATTAAATCATGAATTTTGGGATGTTGCCCTACCTTATGACCATCTATTGGTTTGAGATATGCTGACAAGCTTGATCTATATGTGTTTAAAGTAGAGTATGACTTACCTTCCTGGTACATTTCTGTCAGAAAATAAGCTACATTGACCACAGTGGTTGAAATGGAATCAAAACCTTGTTTACCACACCAGCTAACCCAGACCTTCCAGGGGCCATTGTAAGCAGATCTAGTACATGTCCTTCTGGCTTTAATAAGCATTTCTGAAGTTTTCTCTGAAAAGCCTTGGTTTTGATACTAACTCCTGATATCCTCCAAGCCGCTAAGGTTAGACTGCTCTGTTCTATTAAAGGATGTACCTGACCTAGTGGCAATGTCAATAGATTTTGATGAGAAGGAATTAAAATTGGACATTCCACAGCCATTTCCAACAGCTGAGGGTACCAAGCTGCTGTTTGCCATGTTGGAGCTATGAGAATTAGTACTGCTGACTGTCTCCTTACCTTTGCCAGTGTCCGTTGTATCAGGCAAAATGGTGGAAAGGCATATAATAGCTTCATGCTCCAATTCTATCGCTGTTGCATGAGGATCCATTTTCCAACTGTAATACATCTCTTTCTGAGCATTCAGTCTGTCTGCAAACAAGTCTATATGTGCTGTTCCCCACTCCTTCTCTATCTGTGAGAAAATGCTCTTCTCCAGCATCCAATTTGATGCACCTTATTCTTGATATTTCCTTGATGCCTGGTCTGCAATCAGGTTTGATTTGCCGGGGAGGTACTCCGAAGTAATGGTGATCCTTTTCATGAGGCAGTATTTGAATAATTCCTGACTCCTTTCTAGCAGATTCAGTGACTTTGTTCCCCCCATCTTGTCTATGTATGTTAATGCTGTTTTGTTGTCTGTTCTTATGTGAATATGACAATTTATTTGATTCTTGGTGAATGACCTGACTGCCATTTCTATGGCTTTCAATTCTAATATGTTTATGTGTTACTTTGATTCTTTCAAACTCCACTGTCCCTGAATGACATTCCCTTGTGACTCCGCCCCCCAACCAGTTAGAGAGCTGTCCGTGGTTATTATTATGACCGGGTCTGTCACTTTGATTGCTTTCCCGTTCCAATTGTCTATTTCTTGCTCTCACCACATAAGTTCTTCCTTTACTGGTGTTGTCATTTTGATAACCGAGGAGTATGACTGATTGAAAATTTTTAACCCTTGAGTTTTCAACCTTTGAAGGTGACGATAATGGAGGGGAGCTGGGATTATTGCCATTGTACATGCCGACAGTTTGCCTATTACCATGGCTAAATGATGGACTGTTGTGAATTGTTGTTTCCACAAATTGTGACATACCTGCTTGATTGATTCTGCTTTCTCTGGGGGAACTTTCATGTTCATGTCTATTGAGTTCACAATGAAACCTAGATACTCTATCTTTTGGCAAGGTTGAATCACTGATTTTTCCCAAATTATCAGGAACCCCAGTACGCATCTTTTAAATCCAACTTTATCATGAAGTTGTTGGGCTGTATTAAGTTCTTTAACATTGCTAACCCTTCCATTTTGAAATGTTGATATTTCACATACTGATTCAGAGGTTTTAGGTTCAATATTGGTCTTTGAGACCCATCTTTTTTCTCCCTCAAAAACAGATGGGACAAGTGTTGATCTTTGCTTGACTTTACAATTTCTAATACATTTTTTTCTATCAACTTTTTTTATTTCTAAGTCTATGGCTTGATTTTGAGTCTTGTTGAAGCAAGGCCATGATATATGATTGTTCATTGGTGGTTTTGCTGTGAATTCGATTTTGTAGCCTCGAACTATGTTTAGAATTTCTGAATCTTTTGTGACTTTTGCCAATTTTGAATGAATTTTGGCAGTCTTGCCCCTACTGTGAAAATGTGTGGTATTTTCTGAAACCCAAGTTTCAACAAAATGTTTACCTGATCTACCTGATTTGTGTCCTGCTTCTGTCCAGTTTGGGATACTTGACTTAAGCTGATTAATTGATTTGTCAACATACCTGTTTGAGCTTTGGTCTTTATCAGCATCTCTGGCTGTGCCTCTACCTCAGCCTCGACCTCTGCCACTACCTCTGGATTTGTCAGAGTGGCTTTGCCACCCTCCTTGCTGGTTTCTCTGATTGGTACTTGAAGAGTGGCCCCCACGAAAGGGCTTGTTAAAATACCTTGAACCTGTAGATTTATCACTTTTAAGGTTCTTCCTCAGATATGCCATGTCTTTTCTCTCTTTGGCTCTTTGAAACTTTTCTTTTCGAACAACTCTTTTGGTGTTTTAATGAACCTCTTTTCATTGATTCTGAGAAACTCATTGATTTCTCGTTTGTCAAAGCTCAATATTGGAGCCAAAAGCTCATAACGTCTATAATAAGATAACATTTGGTTTGTTTGACCCGCAATAAGAATTGCTTTTTGAATAAGTGTGCTTATCATTTTCTTGTCCAGATCATTAGACTCTAACAGTTTCCAAATAGTGCACAAAGGACCCATAACATCTATCAGTTTGTTTTGAACTGTTTGCCAATGCTTGTCATTTTTATTAGCAGCTTTACTCGAAAGTTTTGTAATCTGACAATTTACTCTTTGCACTTTCAAAGTTTCACACTTTGGTAACGGAACCTTGTCTACCATTTAATCATACGTTTCTCTAGTCAATGTTTCTTCTGCCCAATATTTTTTTATAAAGGCAGAGTGTGATTTTTCCAACTTCCACTGGTTCTTTTTAGACTCCAATAACGGATCAAAAAATGATTTGTCAGTGCTAGAATCTGAGCTTGAGTTTGAGCTTGAGCTCGAACTATCACTATCATCTGAGCTACTAGATGATGTATCATATTTCCTTGATTTTGTTCTATGTTTCTTTTTAGGAATTTTAAATGAATCCAAACCTCCAGCTGATCTAAAGCTAATGATGTCATCATTTTTCTTTCTTTTGACACTTTTTTCAAGATGATCTACATTTTCAAGTGTTTTCCTCTTGTTTTTCCTAACATGCTTTTGGTTATCAAGACCTTTGTTAGCTTGTCGACTATCTATGCCATTATTGTTTTCATCAGGGCTATCTAAGCCTCTAGACCGGCTATCTAAGCCTTTGTCACTGTATGTGTCATGACCTCGGCCATCTTGATTTTCTTGAACGGAACAAACTTGTTCTCTTTCTGACTCCATTATCTAAATGATTAGAACTTTCTGATACAAATGTTGTTATCTAAACTATCAATACTACTGTTTCAAAGTTATCAATAATGATAAACCTCAGATTTACTTACATAAAATGAGAATTTTTTAAATTCCAGCGTGCATTTTCCATGACACGAAACATGTTTACTAGTTGAAAGCAACGGTACAATAGGCCCGGTTATAGGTTGAGATTGACCACAGCACATTCAAGCGTATTAATTTATACTAATTAATAACTTTAAAGTGCTAAATTGTTCATCGAGTGAATGTTTTTTTGACCCATTTCCAATATGGCGGTTTGTTGTTGTAGTGCATTTAATGCTGCTTTTTCCTCAGCAGTTGGTCACTGTGTACTTTGTTTGTCTCTCGGTGCTCTCACTCTGTTCTTTTCACTTGTTGCACAGCTTTATAGTTTATGAGTTTTACTTTATTATTATACTTAGTACTCTTTCTTAATTGTTTCCTTGTTTCAGATTGTTTATTTTACATTATTTACATACAGTCTCTATCTGTTGTTTTTTAATGTTATTACAGTCTATTTGTTTTCTTTACATAATCCATTAGATATGATCTAATGTATGTATTCTGTTCTCTAGTAAGAGATTTATTCATTCCAGTCAATAGCTTTATATCCACTGCTGGTTTCACTTTTGCTACTAATAGAACTTTTTCAATGGAGAAGAACATCTGTTCTCTCTCCTCAGTGTACATGGAGCAGTCATACAAATAGTGATTCACTGTCTCTACTTTGTTATATGTAGGGCATAGTTTGCTAACATCAAGTCTTATTTTAGCCATGTGGCTGTTCAGATTGGTATGACCTGCTATTATCTGGTTAATTTTACAGAATTCAGCTCTTCTGTTTTCAAGTAATTTGTTGTCGGTACCTACAGTGTCAATAACTCTCTGGGTGTGTTTTTACCTTGGAATAGCTCTCATGTTTATCTGCCATTTAACTAATGCAGTTCTTCTGATACAACTGTAGGATTCTTCCTTACTTTGAGTTATAGTGGTGTCTGGCAGGGACGCTGCTTCCTCTGCTGCTCGCTTGGCATATGTATCTGCAAGTTCATTACCAAAAATACCAAGGTGACTAGGGACCCAGTAATATATCAGAGAATTGTTATTTTCACTTAAATTAAAGGCCAGGAGCCTGCTATTTTGAATACATTGAGATTCAGTTCTGGGTTTGGTGCTGGTGAAGGTGCTCAACAGTGCTGGTTGGTAATCGCCAAAATTATGTATTTAAGAGTGACTTGTAGAAGTGGAATTAAGGAATTCAAGTGCCAGGTGTAAAGCCTGAATTTCACCACAGAAGTTGTTGCTCTTATTGCTAACCGCTCTCTTTAGACATATTGGCTCAGATTTACGTAACCTGCTAAAAATACAATCGCGCTGGCTCCCATAGGACCAGGGTTTTTAAGGATAGAACCATCAGAAAATACAATTACATGTATATCATTTGTGCCAAGATTTGTATTTTATTTGTGATGATTTCACATTGCTCTTTCTTTGATATTCTAGAAATAGAGCATCCTTCTTGAGAATTTACAAGGTAGGATGGGAACAGTGAGCTCGGTTGGAACTCTTTCTCAAAAATTACATCTCTCGAGTCACTGTTAAATTCTTTGAGTCTTGACTTAAGTATACTGAATAAAGTTGGTCTTTGTTCAGTGATTCTACTATTTGACTGGTTTGCTACGAGTGAGATACGCAATGAACAAAATGAATTTTGAGAATGAGCTTGGTTCGGACAACCTCCGGAGATTTACGAAAATGTCCGAACAGAAAACACCATGTTGGAATTTGGCAGAAAAAACATTCACTTGACTAGCAATTACAAGTTTTGATCAAAAAGGAAGCACTTCAGCCCTCCAATATTTGCACAAAAGGATGATAACGATGTATGACATAGTTAGAGAACAAAAGTAAGCTGCTGATCAACTCAATTCATGTTTCCAATCCTCAAGTTTAAATAATGTCTGAGTTTCGATAGAATGTCACCCCTCCGTGCTGCCATGACCGTTGCAGTGTTATCGTGAAAGCCTGACTTTAACATTACCACAGTCATCAAAGCCTTGCAACCATTGCCACAGTCATAATAGGCTTTAAACATCACCACGGTCATGACAGGCCTTCACATGTTGGTCTCAAGTTGTTCGATGTATCTTGGCTTTGGATAAGCATAAACACGGTTCTTGAAGTCACCCCAGAGAAAATGTTTGGGTTGTCAAATCTGTTGAATAAGGAGGCACTCACAATGTCTTTACACAGCGAAGAAACTGCTTTCTTGGGAATTTTTGTGTGGCCCTTGCTGTACATGGAGGGGCTCAAACTGTCTGGAACCACAGTGTTCTCATTTGGGTATCATTCAGTCTCCGTAACTCTGGCAGATGGAATGCCATTATCAATTAACCACTAGATCATTTAACGATAATTATCCCACCGAACGAAGTTCGAGAGGGATATAGGAAAGCCGTCTGTCCGTCTGTTTGTCCGGGCGATAACTCAAATACCGTTTCACAGATTTGATTCAAATTTTATAGGCTTATGCCTTATGGGTGTAGGACCTCTGCTCGAGAAGGAATTTTCAATATGGCCACTGAATTCAAAATGGCCGCCATTTTTCGTAAAAAATTTAATCTTTAATAACTCAAATACTAGTTTGCGGATTTGGTTCAAATTGTATATGATGATGCCAAGGGACACAGTAGATCTGTTCGAGTTACAATTTTCATGATGGCCGCTGAATTTCAAAATGGCGGCCATTTTTCGTAAAATACGTAATCTTTGATAACTCAAATACCATTGAACGGATTTGGCTCAAATTTTATATGATAATGCCTAGGGACACAATAGATCTGTTCAAGAAAGAATTTTCAAGATGGCGGCTTGATATTCAAAATGGCGGCCATTTTTCGTAAAAAAGGTAATCTTTGATAACTCAAATACCAGTGAACGGATTTGGCTCAAATTTTATATGATGATGCCTAGGGACAAAGGAGATCTGTTCGAGAAAGAATTTTCAAGATGGCCGCTGAATTTCAAAATGGACGCCATTTTTCGTAAAAAACGTAATCTTTGATAACTCAAATACCAGTGAACAGATTTGGCTCAATTTTTATATGATGATTCCTAGGGACACAGTAGATCTGTTCGAGAAATTTTTTTCAAGATGGCAGCTGAATTTCAAAATGGTAGCCATTTTTTATAAGAAAAACGTAAATTTTGATAAGTCAAATACCAGTGAACAGATTTGGTTCAAATTTTATATACTGATGCCTAGAAACACAGTAGCTCTGTTCGAGAAAATTTTTTTAAGATGGCGGCTGATCTTCAGAATGACTGCCATTTTTCATTTTCGTAATCTTTGGTAACTCAACTGCCGTTCGGTGGGATTTGCTACTCCGTGGAGTTGCTGTTTTTCTAGTTGACCTGGTTCTCTGTGATTGTTCCGCCATCTTCAACCTTCTTACAATTTTACATGGAAAATGAAGATCTATCATTAAACAAATATCTTTCAGTATAATATTAGATCGATATCGAACGGTCTCTAGCTGAAATAATAAAGATAATCGGGGAGAATATATCATTCAATTGCGGGGCTCCACTAGGGAATTTTGCAATATTGTTTACTGATTTTATTTATTCATTGATTCTTGGTTCATTTAGCGATCTTTACCGTAAACTCTCCAATAACAATCCTATCCATTATTATACTCCGTTCTGATGTTGCAAATTAGTCATATTTGGCAAGAAAACTTTGCCATACATGAAATTCCCGGGGATTTTTACTTCTTCCATATATCTAATCGAGAGTGCAGTGTTCTCCCCAGGATTTTATCTCAAGTGGGTGCAAAGTTCTTATTATCCCACCACCTAACGAAGTTCGAGGGGGATATAGAGAAGTCGTCCATCTGTCCGTGTGTCTGGGCGATAACTCCAATACCAGTTGATGGATTTGGTTCAAATTTTATAGGCTTATGCCTTATGAGTGTAGGACCTCTGCTCGAGAAGGAATTTTCAATATGGCCACTCAATTCAAAATGGCCGCCATTTTTCGTAAAAAATGTAATCATTGATAACTCAATACAAGTTGACAGATTTGGTTCAAATTTTATATGCTGATGCTCAGGGACAAAGGAGTTTCGCACAAAAATACATTTTCAAGATGGCCACTTAATTTCAAAATGGCGGCCATTTTTCGTAAAAATATGTAATCTTTGATAACTCAAATACCAGTGAACGGATTTGGTTCAAATTTTATATGATGATGCTTAGGGACACAGTAGCTATGTTCGACAAAAATTTTTCAAGATGGCCGCTTAATTTCAAAATGGCGGCCATTTTTCGTAAAAAACGTTATCTTTGATAACTCAAATACCAGTGAACAGATTTGGTTGAAATTTTATATGGTTATGCCTAGGGACACAGTAGCTCTGTTCAAGAAATAACTTTCAAGATGGCGGCTGAATTTCAAGATGGCGGCCAATTTTCGTAAAAAACGTAATCTTTGATAACTCGTATACCAGTAAACGGATTAGGTTCAAATTTTATATGATGATGCCTTGTTCACAATGGTATAAACTAATTTTGTGCCAAATTTCATGCTTCTATCACAAAGTGCACAAACATTTCAACATTTACACTAGCTATAATAAGCATAATATGTTTTGTTTGGTGGGATTTTCTACTCCGTGGAGTTGCTGTTTTTCTAGTTTCATAATTTAGACCAAATTTGGAAAAATATGCCTATTTTTCATGTTTTTCTCATTTTCAAGTGGGTGCAAATTGATTCTCAGGTGGGTGCATGCTAGAGCTGGCATCATATGTCGGAATGGTCGATTGTCAGTCGAATGCTCTCTGCGACACCCATGTCGACACATCGCCTCTTGATCAACAGTCGGAACTCACAACATGATAAGCTATTTCCCTATGAATTAAAATATTTGTTACTACCTGCTGTATGGTGTATTTTAGTGAAGTTTTACTGCCTACATTTTCAAATTTTCTTTTTGTTTTGATCGACTTCCTGGTCTCGAATTAGGTCTTGGAGCCCCTCGAGATTTACCCTCGAGATTTATTTTCAATGGCTGCCCGGAAATAACAACAGAAATTGTAGTTTTATGTCTATTTATTGCTTTTTCGTCAAAGTCTGATACTTAAACATGGTTTACCTGTAAGTTAAATATAAAACATACAACTGAGGATGACTATTGTGCATCGTATTGCTAATTACAAGCCTAGAAAATCTAAAATTCAGATTGATTTTCTTCAAATTTTTTTTCATTTTTCGAATATCATTGGACCCGACAATGTCGATATCGTTGTCGATAGAGAGTTCCGACATGTCGACATTAAAATCCTATTCAATGCCAGCTCTAGTGCATGCCTATGACCAAAATCTCAAGTGGGTGCAGCGCAATTGCTGCTGAGGAGATCACTACAGTGTAATATCTTATTATTGCGCTGGTAAGTCATAAGCATAAAGATCAAAATCTTCACTATCTGATTCTCTCAAATAGCTACCTGGAAGCTCGAGGCCTGGGGAGTTCAGATTGAGGTCTGAAAAAGTGAAATTTTAAAGCTCCAAGGTCAAGGCATTCTTCCTTAACTGGAAAAGTAGTTGAAAGATGTTGTTGAAATTGTATATATATGTGAGTCAGTCAGTCCACGTCCAGAAGTCCCAAAATTTGCCATGTACAGTTCATGTCCAAAAGAAGAGTAAGTCATTAATCCACTGGCCATTCATGTATGTCACACAGATGCCATTCCTTTACAGGTAATTAACACCCATTGGGGGTGGATGTGATGAGGAAATATGGCAACTGCTGCCCTTGTAGAGATAAATTTCTCAGACTTGGAGTTTTTTGAAAGATGTGGCGGGGGTTCATTTGGCAGCGTTTACAGGGCCAAGTGGATTTCTATAGACCAAGAAGTTGCTGTCAAGAAACTCCTGGTGTTAGAAAAAGAAGTAAGAAAACATTATAACTCAAAACTTTGCATTGAATCCAAACTTCATTTTGATTATTGTACTCTTCATCTTGTCATAAATGCTGATATAGATGACCAACAAACAATTTGC
The DNA here is from genome assembly GCA_903813345.2 of Owenia fusiformis. Lineage (NCBI taxonomy): Eukaryota > Metazoa > Annelida > Polychaeta > Sabellida > Oweniidae > Owenia > Owenia fusiformis. Next base: position 32,551,406 of record CAIIXF020000007.1, read on the forward strand.
GTTTCATGAACTATTTCAGAAACAGTAAAATCATTGGCAGGAAGATGTTCTTATTTTATTATGTCACCACCACAAGTGCTGACATATTGTTATAGTCTCTAACTTATTTGTGGACAGTGTTTGGCATTCAGTAGTTGGGGTTTGGCAGTCTGCAGTCAGCATCTGTAACAAATGGCAGGTGGTAACATTTTGCATGCTAATGCCTTGGTAAAAGTTATTCTCTTGATGACAAATTGCTCTTATGATGTTAATACTTTATCTTGTATTATCCATTCTACTTTCAGGCTCAGATTCTGAGTCTTTTGAGCCATAGAAATATCATCCGATTCTTTGGAGCTGTGACTAAGGCACCTAACTTCTGCTTAGTAACTGGTAGGTGCTAATTTACATATTGTGCAGTTGGTGTTTCAATATTAACTGTCATTCATCAGATTAATATTTTAGTTGTCAATTATTCATTTTCTAGCAAAGGATAGGTATCGATATGGTGAACTGAATTCAACAATGTTTTTCTCTTAAACCAATTATTGAAAACATTCTGTAAAAAAACACGGTCTTTTATGTAATGTTGAGCGATTGGCAACAATTTAATGCAAGAATCATTTATATATAATTTATATAACTGTTTTTGTTAACATTTTTTGTTTTTTAGTGCAATTGTTTTTTGTTCCTTTCTACCAATTCTTGAGAATGAAATAAAATGTCTTTCCGAACCTTGTTGGAACAAAATAGCATATACAACATTTTCTAAGACCTCTCAATATTATAATTATACAAAGGCAGGGTTCTCACCAGGAAATTTTTAGACCCCGGATTTTTAGCGGTATTGTGACTACTTTTTTCACGGTATGGCGACAACTTCTCCCCCATGTGAGATCAGAGATATTCTATAAGTAATATATCAACATACTTCTTAAGATTATCTTGCTATTTTAATCCCAATATTTATTTCTAAAAGGTTTCTGACTTCCTATTCCTTGTTTGTATCCAGTTTTATGTATTTTCTCAAGAGTTTTACTGCAAATAATGTGACAAAAATGTAAAATTAGACTCCGGAAAAAACACTTTAGACTCCAGAAAAGCTGTTAGACTCCGGAGCAAGAGGGTTTTAAGACATTAGACTCCTGAGAATCTCGGGAGTCTAAAAGCCTAGTGAGAACCCTGAAAGGATATTTTGGTTGATTTTACAATAAGTATGCAAAAACTTAAAAAACAAAACCCCCCAAAATAGATAAAGATTAAGTTCAACCTTTTATTTCATTAACAAGATACTTTTTTAAAATCAACCAAATTTTCCTTTGTACAATTACAATATTTTATTCCAGTGAGGTTCGGATAGATGTTTCATTTCATTCCGAACATATGATACCAAGAACAAAAGAAGTGTCTTATCTCATGTGTTTTCTAAAACAATATAGAGAAAAGTATATAAATATATTTCAAATTATGATGTTACCATCCAAAAGATGACCATTAAATTGATGATGTGTAACCAATGTTAATGCTACCAGGGGGAATCGTAACTACATGCCTCACTATTTATACATGTTTTTTCTGTTTTGAAAAATTCAATATGATATGTATCTTTCTTAGTTTTTCAATGAAATCTACAAATATTTTGTTGCGGTTTTATCTTTACATCGTCATTTTTTGAACGAGGTACCTTGAAATATCAAGACGGCATGCCATTCTCATACTTATAGAACTTAATATGACTGTCATTCATCATATGATTTATTAAGCAGTAAAAAATTTGCATCATGGGTGACAAAATGTTTCTAATTTCCTGGTGAATGTCGAGTCTCACATCATACGAATGTAATTTTAGGCGATCTGTCTGCATGGGGTATAAAGGAGACATTGAACCAACACCAAAACAATGTATTTTCACAACTGTCAATAATTGCACACCATTTATTACAAATATATAGGATTGAGAACACTTTTGACATTTGATTTTAATTTTATGAAAAGTGTTCACTACAGGGAGTGGCTGATTTTATGACCCAATGGCTAGCAAAATGGTAACTACTTGTGCAAACTGGAGTCTTAAGAGGTAGCAAGGACCAGTGTTTGTCTATTAGAGAGACATATCTGTTCAGTTTTTTGTTCAATTTCAATTTATTTATTCAGTTTCCGGAAGTTTCCTTTTAGCATGAACAATTTCATAAGATCTCACAACATCACAGAGTTGTAGTGAATTGAAATGCCTTTGAAAATAAATATTTTTAAATGCTCTTCTTGATGCCAGTTTTTCCAGTTTAGAGAAGTAAGTACAGGATGAGCCCAAAAAATGTAACCCAAACAAATGTGAATAACTCAGTCATTCAGCATGGGTTTAAAATCATATTTGGCAAAATTGAACTTTGTTCAATGTTTTTTCTATTAAGTTTCATTGGTCTATCTCAAATGACCACGATTTAATGGTTATTTTACAAAAGATCCTCAACTTGCCAGTCTCAACTCTGGAGTCTAATTTGAACATACCAGGTGACTAGATGCTCACAGATATCATGTTTAATGGCTCTAATCATCAACATTTAAAATCATATTTGGCAAAATTGAACTTTGTTCAATGTTTTTTCATTCTATTAAGTTTCATTGGTCTATCTCAAATGACCACGATTTAATGGTTATTTTACAAAAGATCCTCAACTTGCCAGTCTCAACTCTGGAGTCTAATTTGAACATACCAGGTGACTAGATGCTCACAGATATCATGTTTAATGGCTCTAATCATCCTTCTTATCTCTTGTTTCAACTCTCTGATGCTTTTCCAAGGGAGTAGCCATGATTTACCAAGGGCGGTTCAATTTTTCCCTGGCCTGGGGGTGCGGATTTTAACGAAGAGGGGGGAGGGTTCAAGGCGAAGGGTATAGGGGGGTTCACAAGACAGAAACAGATTCATCAAACCAATCAAATTACAGAATATAGTAGGCACACTCATCAAATAGCTCGTATACATTCGCATGAAAATAGTCATCTTTCTAAGAGTGAGGTTCTTCCTGGGTTTTGGTTTGTTGATCTTTCAGAAAAGGGGTTGTGACTGGCCGGATGTTTGTTTTATAAAGAAAGTGGGGCTCAGGGCAAATGGGAGTGCGCATGAGGCCCACAAACCCCCTCTCATGCCCATGAATCTAGAGTTGTAAATGTGGACTATAATATTTAGTAGACAAAAACAAACCATGCGGGGTTTATGAAGTGAATTTATTTCTATAACCTGATTGGCTCATCGGGCCATGACACGACACAAATAGTATATCAAAGTTAAGGTAGTTAAACACAATGACATTACATCTCCCTTTTTAAGATTATTTTTATACCTAATGTGAAACATATATGAAAATATATAGGCCTTGTTTGCTCAATGTGAAACATTCATGAAAATTATATTGGCCTTTAAGTTTATGTTTGGAAACATGTTTAGCAAAAATCACTGATAACTTTATACTCAAAAGTCTCTTATAATAAACTTTTATGTAGAAATATAGACATGTATGAAATGAGAGATGTAAGAATCCTTTTCAGCATACTATTGAATAAAAATCAAATTGTCCATAAAAATGTCTTTGTTCAAAACACTATATATGATAAACTGCAATGTATCACCATTGCTTAACACTACAAGTCTAATCTGTGAAGTGGTTTGCGATCCCTTAAAGGATAACGTCTCTCTATCACACTCTTTGGCGAACTGGTAGTAGATGTAGATGATTCATTTTTCACAGATGAATCAGTTTTAACAGAGTCATTGTTCTGATCACACTGGTTTGTAACACTAGTGTGAGTACCATGTTCTGAATAATCATTCTGCTGAATTTGTTCTGGATCATGATTATGCTGGATTTGCTCAGCACTAGTAGGCATAAGATGTTTACGGTTCCTTCTATAAACTCTGTTTGGTGTTTTAACAATATAGGATCTATTACTATGCTGTTTATCAACAACTCCTGGTACCCATTGATCTTTGAGTCTGAACTGAACCTTGTCACCATTTTCTAACTGAGACAAATCATGTGCATTTCTATCATAGTATTTCTTCTGAACCTGCTGTTTCTGAACAAGTTTTGAATGTACATTTACATGATTCGGATGACTTGGCTTCAAGAGTATCTCAGGTGTAGGTAGAAGTGACCTGAGTCTCCTACCAAATAACATCTGAGCAGGAGACAAACCAATGCCATCTATGGGAGTGTTTCTGAACTCTAATAAGGAAATGTGTGGATCATCTTGGCTTGCTTCAGCCTTCTTTATTAAGTTCTTGACTATTTTGACACAATTTTCAGCTTGACCGTTCGACTGACTATGATGAGGGCTAATCGTCTTGTGTTCAAAACCCCAGTCTTTCGCGAATTGACGGAAAGTTTGAGAATCATAGCACGGTCCATTATCAGAGATGGATTGGTTTGGTATGCCATGCCTAGCAAATATTGACTTCATTGCTTGCACAACACACGAACTAGTCTTGTTTTTGATTAGTTGCAATTCTGGATATTTGGAATAGTAATCTACTACAATTACATAATCACGCTGATTGTACTCAAGTAAATCAGAACCAACTTTAGACCAAGGACGATTCGGTATTTCATGAGACTTCAATGTCTCCTTACAGTTTTGTGATCTATTGATTTGGCATACAGAACACATCTTGACTATGTCCTCAATTTGACTATTCATGCCTGGCCAAAATAAGACATCTCTTGCTCGGTTTTTACATTTTTGCATTCCAAGGTATGATTTGTGAATGAGTTTCAACATTTCAGAGCGCATAGACTTTGGAATGATAACACAATCATTTTTGTACAATACACCGTCATAGCAGGTTATTTCATCCCTAATGTTAAAATAAGGAAGTGCTAGACTTGGTAATTGCGCTTTAGACTCGGGCCAGCCATTCATTATAACTGACATGACCGATTGTAACTCAGGATCATTCTTGGTTTCTGTTTGTATTTGTGCATACTTGACATCAGATACATTCACCATGTTTAACATGTTCACAGTGAAGGCATCATCATCATTGTTTTCATATTCATCGAGGTAAGCACGTGATAAAGTATCCGCGAGACTTCCGAGGGCTAACTTTTTCCCTGGAGTATACACAACATTGAGCGAATACTTCTGTACACGGAGTAACATTCTCTGTAATCTCATTGGTGCTTTACTAAGTGGTTTTTTGAATATAGTTTCTAATGGTTTGTGATCAGTTTCAACTTTGACATCAGTCTGACCATAAAGATATTCATGGAACTTTTCACAACCAGCCACAATAGCAAACATCTCTTTTTCAATTTGTGCGTAGTTTTGTTGAGATTTGGTTAATGCACGTGAACCAAAAGCAACAGGACCATTATCTTGCATTAGTACCATCCCAACTCCTGCTTTACAAGCATCAACAGACATGGTGACTTCTTTGTTAACATCAAAGAATCTGAGAATGGGTGTTTTTGTAATCAACATTTTCAAATGATCGAAACTGTTTTGTTGCTTTTGAGTCCAATGAAATTCAATTTCTTTGCTCAACAATTCACGAAGTGGAGCAGTTAGCTCAGACAAGTTTGGAATGAATTTGCCTAGATAATTCACGGAACCAAGGAATCTTAATATCCCTTGTTCATCGGTTGGAACTGGCATATTGACAATAGCTTTGATCTTGTCTGGGTCTGGAGAGACACCGGAATCACTGAGTATGTGTCCCAAATACTTGATTTGACTTTGACTGTACTGTGTTTTCCTTTTATTCAATTTAATACCCCTCTCACGGGCTCGCTGAAGTACAGCTCTTAATCTTTCATCATGCTCACTTTGAGTAGAACCCCAGACAAGTACATCGTCAACTACAACATCAGTACCCTCAAGATCATCAAACATTTGTGACATGTCTCTTTGAAACACTTCAGGTGCTGATGATATTCCATATGGTAACCTTTTGAAACAATAGCGACCAAAAGGTGTGTTGAATGTACAAAGTTTTCTCGAATCAGGACTGAGTTTCACTGACCAAAATCCTTGACTTGCATCAATAACTGTAAAGACTTTGGCACCTGTCAATTTGGTTACAACTTCTTCAACTGACTTCATAGGATGATGTTCACGCATGATTGCTTTATTCAAATCCTTTGGATCTAAACATAATCTTATTGAACCATTAGGCTTTGTAACAATTACCATACTGTTTACCCATTCAGTTGGCTCATGAACAGGTTCAATAACATCAAGTTTTTCCATCCTGTCTAACTCAACTTTGACTTTATCCCTATATTTCAATGGCACTTTACGTGGTGCATGAACAACAGGCGATACATTTGGATCTAACTGTATACGATATTCTACATTTTCAATACATCCTAACCCTTCAAAGACATCTGAAAACTCATCAAGAACGGTCTTTGGAGATGCACTTGATTCATGAAACGTAGAACTAGATTTAGATCTCTTAACACGATCTGGAGATTGCTCTCTAGATTTTACATGAGTATTTGACTTAGACACCCCCACAGAGAGTGACTTTTCACTACTACGTTTTGACAAATCCGTTCGCAATTTGACAGTCTTTGACGGCGAACGCGACTTAATAGACGGTGTCTCGGAGCACGGTTTTACAAACTGAGGCGCTACACTTGACTGAGACTGGGAGTACGGCAAAACAGACGGTGAACCATCAGACGAAAGATCAAACTTTACAGACTTGGAGGGCTTTTTACCTATACCCTGATTTACACTGATCAAACATGATCTTGATGGCTTTGGTTTGACTGCTGGCTCCTGGACAACACTGAATACTCTCTTCACCAGACCCATCGTAACACAGTCTTTGGCACAGATCAGAGTAGGAGCTTCTGAATCTACAACATGAAAGACAAGGTTATGGTTCTGACCCTCATTTTTACAATTGAGATAAACCTGACCAATAGTTTTCAGTTGGTTACCACCGAAGGTTCTAACCTTTACTTTCTTTCTATGAAGTTTAAGCTTCTCTGGTGATTTTTTCTGAATACTTTGAACAGTTTTCAAAGAGATCATGTTTATATCGGCACCTGTATCTAACTTACATTGAACATTTAAGTTATTGATAGTCAACTTTGCAGTGAAATCAACTTGCTTCTGAGATTTGATAGAATATACAGAGTTTACAGACACCATACCAACAAACAGCTGATCAACATCACAGTCAGAGTCTGAGTCTGTATCTGAAAAAGAGTCACTATACTGGATCTCGTCTACAGCACGGCCACGATGACGACGCTTGTTACGACCACGACAGCTACTGGACTTCGAACCTGGCTTACTACGGGAGTTGGACTCGGAACGGCGACCACTACTGGATTTCATATGAGGCTTAGAATTGTCAGGTTTTGACTCACAACAACGACCAAAATGTCCCCTGCGTGAGCATCGGTAACACGTTACACTGCGAGCTGGACAGCTTTTCCCTTTGTGTTCATTATGTCCGCAATTTCGACATGGGACTGACAGCTTAATGACATCAACCTTTGCAGGATTTGACTGTTCCTTAAAAGACTGAATAGTCTTGTTGGATTGTTCATGTGCTCTACATTCTTCGACGCAGGTTTCTAATGTTAATTTGTCATTTCTTAACAGTCTGCCTCGTAGAGTGTCATTTTGTATCCCACACACAATTCTGTCTCTAATGAGACTATCATTAATTGTTCCGAACTCACAGTCCTTTGCTTTGAACTTTAATTCTGTAACATACGAGTCTACAGTTTCACTCAACTCCTGGTCTCTTGTGAAGAACTTATGTCTACTAAGTATAATGTTCTTTCTGGGTTCACAGTACTGTTGGAACTTTCCTTCCAATGTTTTAATCTTGTTCCTATCTTCCTCACTGATAGTAAATGTTTCGAATATTTTGATTGCTTCTTCCCCACACAAATGTAGGAACGCCGCACACTGAACTTCTTCACTTTTTTCAGTTAGACCACTGGCGAGAGAATACAGCTTGAACCTTGTTAACCAGTTCTTGTAATTCTCTGAAACGTTACCTTCGAATGACATTTCTCCTGGAGGCTTTAAATGTTCCATTTTGAGTACAATATCCACTATCAGACACCATATAATATTTAGTAGACAAAAACAAACCATGCGGGGTTTACGAAGTGAATTTATTTCTATAACCTGATTGGCTCATCGGGCCATGACACAACACAAATAGTATATCAAAGTTAAGGTAGTTAAACACAATGACATTACATGGACAATATCTTTGAAATTTCTCCAAAGATTATAGTTAGGAGATTCATATTGGGTGATTTTTCCGCATTTGGAGCATTTTTTAAAAAATGGCCATAAAATCTTGTCCATAAAAAGTAGACCAATGAAACTTAATAGAGTGAAAGAACATTGAACAAGGTTTAATTGTGCCAAATATGAGTTCAAATCCATGTTAGAAGACAGTTATTAACATTTGTTTAGGTAACATTTTTTGGGCTCACCCTGTACCTTAATTGACCCATGGATAGCACCAGAATCTAGCCAGGCTGCTCTATAGTGCAGACTTTTAAGAGCTTGAAGCTTAAAAGCTTATGCTTTATTATAAATTATATCACTGTAATCAAATTGGGGTATGGTATAGGCATTGTAAATTGTTTATTGATGTTTGCTTGGTAATTTTCTTCTAAGATCTTTCAATGGTCTGATCAAAATAGTCAATTTGTTTATCAATTTATCAGTTGGTCAATGTGGGCATTAAAGTTTAAGTCTTTATCTAATAATGTTAATGGGTGTCTGTCTTCAGTAGTTGATTGATTGATCACCAGATGCATATTATACCTGTTGATCAGGAAGTAAATAGGTCATAATAAGTCATAAATAAGTCATAATAACTTGAAACATCAAATTTAGCCTGAACTTTTTTTAAGAAAACATACTCAAATAAACTCACACCCAACTTTTCCATGAAAGACTGCTTACTTGAGTAACAAAAATCAAGAAAAAATAAAGAATTCAAAAAAATAACCATTTGACACTGCCAGTGAATCATTGGAGCTTCCGATCCAGAAATATTTCATTATCCCATGGAACGAAGTTTGGAGGGATATAGGGAACGCCTCCGTCCGTCCGTACATCCATACATCCATCTGTACGTACGTTCGTCCGTCCGTCCGTCCGTCCGTCCGAGCAATAACTCAAATACCGTTGGCCCGATTTTGTTCATATTTTGTACACATATACCCTATGGAGGTAGAAGTTCTGCTCGAAAGCCAATTTTCAAAATGGACGCTCATTTAAAAATGGCGGCCATTTCAGTGCCGATTTTACAATGTAATATGTAAAACTGTTATAGCAATATGTTTAAAATGTAAAAAAATAATATAGGACATTCATAAAGCTAGAAATGTAGATATTAAGAAGCACATGGCAGCCATCTTGAAAAATGGTGGCCTTTACTCGTTATTTTATGATTTTTGCTGTAACTCGAAAAGTAGTGGAGAGCATGGCACACTGTCTAATGACACTGTTGGTAGAAGGTAGCCATTTTGACGTTTTTTACTATATTTCGAAAAGTAGTGGAGCGATTTTGTTCATATTTGGTATGTGAATACTATAAGCATGGCACACTGTCTAATGATCACCTTTGGTAGAAGGCTTTTAACGTATTTTACTATAACTCGAAAAGTATTAGAGCGATTTTGTTCATATTTGGTATGTGAATACTATAAGCATGGCACACTGTCTAATGACACTTTTGGTAGAAGGTGGCCATTTTGAAAAATGGCTGCCATTTTTGCTATATACTTTGTTTGTAAAAGTGCCAGCCATGGCTGTTCGATGGGATTTGCTACGCTTTGGTGTTGCTGTTGTCTAGTTACCTTTTCCCACAAAAACAAACATTCATTCCTTTCTAAATGCGTTGTATTATTATATAAATATAAAAAGTATTTTCTCTGACTATGAAGACCATTCAGTAACAGAAAGCCTTTAGATTTTCACTCGAGTATTGCCATCAATTTCCAAATTGGCAGCTTCGCCGGAAATATTGGAGTGAATGTTTTCATCGATATTGACACATATACGTCGATTAACTCATATTCAGCCGATCGATAAATGCATGAGGAAAATATCAAAGTTTGATATTATGTTATCTAGTTGGAGTGAGTCCACTTTTAAAGAGAAAAATCATGAAATACCCTATTATCACCCATATATTCATCTGTCAAAATCCCTGGGATTTTGTCATTTGATACATCTCCTCCTGGAGAATTTAGGAGCCACACTGTGCATTTATTAGAGAAAATATGGTAATTCCCAAAGCCTGCAAAGGACTAGTCTCAGTTTGGAGAATGAAGTTCATCAGTCTACTGCACATTACGCCTGCTTTGGACAATTTTTTATTTTTATTTTTACATATTGTAGATTTAAATTTTTTTATTTTCAACCATTTTAGTTAACATTGATTTGTCCATCTGTCTCGGGAAATCCACTTTTGGACCATTTGCCTTATTAAACCTCTGTTGATATTATTCCCATTTTATGTTATTTTTGTTCAACATCAATACAAAAAACTCCCCTATGACTCCTGGTTCAAAAGCTCACCTATTTTCAAAATGGTCGCCTTTTTTGTCTCGCAAAATTTTCTTTTGGCCCATTTCCTAACTTTACAAATAATTTCAGGTGTCCTGCATTGTAAAAAGCCATGTCACTGTAAAGAGTAGTTGTATGAAATAATTTTGTTACAAAAATTGGCAAATAATTATATCCGTTTTTTTTATTTTAGTTAACATTGATTTTGTCCATCTGTCTCTCGACAGTCAGTCCAAAATAGTGGCTAGTTTTAAAACCTCTGTCTGTCAACAATTGGCTCTTTTTAAATCCTCTGTCGATAGGATTCCGGTTTTAAAATATTTTTGTTCAACATCAATAAAAAAAAACGCTTGTAAGATTTTTATGAGATTTTATGATTTTTATGAGAATACATGTATGTTTCTTTAAACAGCACAATTAAGGTCTGTTGAAGATTTAATAAGTATTTCCATTTTAGCTATAATTTAAAAAATTATAAGTGTACGTTGCAACTCGAATGCACGTTGTCCCATTTGACTTACTCAATTCACAGTTAATCCTAATGCAGACAACGTATTTTTCAATAGACTAACAGACAGGGGGGTCAGATGTATTTAAAATTGAAACAGAACAATTACAGAATTACTTCAATTTGATTGAACTATTAAAAGTTTCCAGATATATCATGAACAGGATTTTAAAAAGTCATATTCAATAAGCTAGTATAGATCAGTAGATCTATCTATCAATGTAACTAACAAAACTTAAGGTACAGACGCCAAATAATCAAACAGGCTGGAAGCATACTCCGTGGCAGTGCTAGTCTTCAACCTATTCTATTCCGAGACACTGGATGGGAGTTTGGGCTGGAAGCTAACACCAAATGAATAAATACAAAAAAAATTAACCACCACCATAACAATACTACCCTTTGCATTCGTTTGACTTCACTTCTTAAAAGAGAGCTTCGTCTTCACTCTTTCAAACTAAAATAAACCTTTGAACTCACCGCGCCAATCAGTTTTCATCGGCCAAATTTGACCGACGTTCTTTATATGGTCATTCCTTCTGACATCATCGTTGAGTCCGGAATTGACCAATGACATGCGCATATTTAATTAGAACACATTTGGCGTATGTTTCTTCAAGCTCGCTGATTGACGCATAGTTCAAAAGTGATTTACCCAAACTGTCACCGGTATCCGTCGTGGGGGCGGGGCTACTAAACTGTAATATGGTCTCTACTAGGCAGAGTGTAGTTTAACAAGACTCTGCACGCAGGGTACAACAATACTTTCATAAAATGAATACTTTCATAAAATGAAAAGGCAAAAAGGATACTTGAACATATTCGTTTAAGATCACTTGTTACTCATAAAAACCTTAATGAATTTTGAAATGAAATCATTACATTGTTTAATATTACGTATATCTCATGAATTTCAATTACAGGGACAACGTACATTCGAGTTGACAACGCACATTTCTGATTTTTTTTAAATTACAATAAATACTTGAATATTTATTAATCTCCACCCGTACTAAATTGTGTATTTTAGAGAAACATATTCTGTTAAAAATGATCGACAATCTTAGGCAACAGGGAAAAAATGATTAAGGAAATGTGAAAAACCCAACATTTTCCAACCGATCAATTTTTGTGGGTAGATTGACTACGAAAAAAACGAGCACTGTTCGAAAATCTTTTAATGTTATAAGAAAGTTAAATGTCTCCCTAAACGAATACACACGAAATTAAACATGAAATCTTTCAAGTATTCCCAATATTAATTTTAAAACCTACATCACACCTGCATCATTGTCTTTGCTTCAAATCGGTTAAATAGTGACATCGTACATCTAAAGTGAACTACGGTATATTTTGTCAATGTACCTTGTCAATGGTTGATGTGATGATAATATTTATAGAATTTTACTCAAATATGAACTTATCACTTTATCAGTTTCATTAGTTTCTAGAACCTAGAGGAGTGACCTTGGGTGAATTGTTGGTTATATAATGGATCCAGTTACGTGAAATAGCATGTTCTGATTGGCTGGTATTGGACACATCTTGCCTAGCTATGTGTGAATTATATATAATGCAGAGAAAGGAATACAGGTGGTGTAGAGTATGTAAACCTTGCGATAACAATTCAAAAAAAATTGTTTCTATATGCACTTATTTGAATCTCTCAATATCTTACCTATTTAAATTTTAAATTGGAAACTGCACTGTGCGCTCATTACGGTATATTAGAATATTGTATTGTCTATGATGTATGCCTTTGAAACTTCTTTATCTGTTAATAGTCACCCAAATACTTAAATCAGTGGAAGTTCTGATATATCTCTAGTATGTATCTTTTAATATTTGCCAATTTAATCAAGGGTAGAGTACATGGTAAATAAATATTACATTGTGACATATACAGACTCATATATGTTATTGTGTTCATTGGGATTTGCTACTCCCGTGGATTTCTAGTTGTGTATATTAATAGGTATTTATTACATGTTTACCAGTCTAAATATACTACATGTATAGTAATTCTGAAATCTGAGATCATTGTAACCTACACAACAGGTTTTACAGAGTTATAAGACTCCAATGTAATTCAAAACCATACTTTTGTTTTGAAGCTGTAAAAACTGTTTTGCTTTCTAGTTTAATGAAATGCCTAAAGGCTAGTGTTAGTCAGTAAAAACAATTTATCTCAACTGCTGTGCTGAATAAAGAGGATAGGGAATCAAGATTGTAATAGATAAACATATCGTCCTATAATAGGCAGATAATAAATTTGATCTTATGATATACCAAATTAAAGATGAGTAGATTCCCTATCCATTGGTATATAATATGACATGTTTTCATCAAAATAATCAATATTTATTTTTGAAATACAAGTATCCCATTTTTTTGGACCACATATTTTCAATTAACTTTAACTTATCTTTGTCAGAATTTATTTGAAAATTCCCGGGGAGCATTGGATATCGCTGGATATTCAACGGTAGTATTATCTGATTAGCATTCATGCCATGTAACCTGGTTTTGACCAATCATAGAGTTGCTAGCTAGAATGATAGTGATATCATAAAGTTTGTTATTTGTTATTTTATTCCAGAATATGCCAGCTATGGATCACTGTATGCCTTCCTTCAGAAACCAGACAATATTCTAAACTTTAACCACATTTTACAATGGGCCAGAGAAATTGCATTAGGTAAGGTTTGATGATATTGTATGGCCTGATCACTTGTATTCTGTCTATAGTAAGACATTTAACTTGACACTTATGGCATTATTTTTGCTTCTTTATTCATTAAATTCAAATATATTCGATATATGAAATATTTATATTCGCTAAATCATTTTTCCATTCGGTAAAAACGTTTATTTGTTTGTTACAGCAAATTAAGTTTTCAAAATAGCCAATCACTTAATACTATGTGCATTAAATTACATATTTCATTTGTTAAATGATATTTTTTGCGTAAATTGTTATGGTATTCCTTAAGAGTAACACATTATATGCACAATATTGAATTTCTATTTGAACCCTACCGAAATAAGTTTGCCTATATTTACCAAATGGTTTATTTTTCTATGACATAGTTAATGCATTTTACCGAAAGCTAATTTGCTATTTACCGAATGCAATAAAGTAATATTCGATAACTTGCGTTGTTGTTCGATATTTTGTCACGTGACTTCGAGATTTGCAAAATGGCCGTGCAGCTATTCTACATAGTACAAATATATCACGTGACTGAAAGTCTCGTAAGTTTTCGAAAAATAACAAAATTTATCGAATGTAGCATTCGGTATTTACCAAATATAAATAATTATCCCACAGAACAAAGTTCGTTAGGGATATAGTGAAGCCCTCCCTCCGTACGTCCGTCTGTCCGTCAGTCAGTCAGTCAGTCCGTCCGTCTGTCCGGAAGATAACTCAAATACTAGTTGACAGATTTTCTTCATATTTAGTGGAAAGATGTATATTGGTGAATAGTTTTACGCAAAAAAATATTTTTTCAAGATGGCCGCCGCTTTAAAAATGACGGGACTTTTTCGCAAAAATCATAAATTTTTCATTCTAAACCAAAGTAATTAATATTATTGTTTGAAATTTTGGTAGTGTATTCACAACATTTATCTATTTCACATATATTCCGTGTTTTTCATCCTGACCCCCAGGGGCCATGTATCGGGGGGACAGGAAAACAGAAATTTTCGCTAATTTTTAGATCTTTCTGAAGTATAGCTTTATTATACTCAAATGAAAAGCAATTAAGAGTAGATTGCAAATATTGTATCTTTTTTCTGATTCGAGCCTCGTAAAATTCAAAATGGCCGTCTAATGTACGATTTCGCAATAATTTTTCGGTCCCTTCAAAGTATGGCTATATTATACTCAAATTGAAGGAATTTTGGAGTAGATCACAATTATGGTATTATTTTTCAGATTTGTACCTCAGAAAATTCAAAATGGCTGCTTTGCAGGAATTCGCAATTCTAAAATCTAATTTTTTCATTTTCAACCAAAGTAATGAGTATAATTGATTGGAATTCGGTAATTGATATTTTGTTCGTTGGGATTTGCTACTCCACGGAGTTGCCGTTATCTAGTTTAAATACCGAATGTACAAATAATTAATTGAATTATAAGTGCGTTAAGGAAAACAAATCGATTCGCTGCATCACACAAATACATGTATAAATATCAAATGTGAATGTCAATATAAAGAACAAGTGAAACTATTTAGCGAATATAAATTGTATAGATTATTACATTTGATAAAATAAAAACATTCGATAGATTGGGTAAAGGTTTGGTAAATTGTTTGTTTTATTTGGTATTAATGGAATATTAATGTACCGAATAAAGAAGCAGTTTAAACACCATAGACACTACACTACACTTCAATTATATTTGCCTGTTTTTTTGCAGAGAAATAGATTAGTATTCTATAATAAGTAGCCTTTTGCCATCGAGATAAATTTTCCTTAATTTGAGTAAATGAAGGTAAAAAGGTCTTTGTTCAACTTGTTTCAAATTGACCAATTCGATTCTTTTAAATCATCTACAAGTTGAGACATTTGATATTTGACCTTTGGTTGACCTTTAATGATTTTTGAAAGGTCAAAATTGTTGACTTTTCAAATTGACTTTTTGAATTCTTTAGGTCAGCTTAATCACAAAAGACTTAATGAGGTCTGAAAAAGTAAAGTTTTCAAAGATCGAGGTCATCAAAGAAGGTCACAAACTGTGCTACTTGTATCTAAGCTTGTATTCGCTAATGCAACTTTCGGCTGTCAAATACAGGATTTTATGAGCAACTCATTTAAGATTAATACTTTTTCCTAAAAAATCAAATAACCAAAGTATCAATCTTTTAAAAAAAATTGAATGTATAAAAGTGACCATCAAACATATTTTACAAATCATAAATGGTTTATTTTCACTTTTATGAATTCAGTTATATTTTACATGTACTTCTTTTGAGTGTGGTTTTTTTATATGATCTTTTGCTAGAAAATATAATCCTAAACATTTATTTGTATTCTTAGGAATGAACTATCTACACAGTGAAGCACCAGTTAAGGTTATTCATAGAGACCTGAAGTCAAAGAATGGTAAGTTTGACTGCAGATGAGTTGAGACAATGACTTTTTATGTTCCCACAATATAGTGTGGGGCCATATTGTCGGCCTAGGCGCGTCCATCAGTTTGTCTGTCTGTCCGTCCGTCCGTCTGTCCATCGGTACGTCCGGCAGTTTTCTCCAAAACCGCAACAGATATCACCTTCAAATTTTCAGGAATAAATTATGGGTGCATACAGATGTGGATGAAAAAATTTTAACTCCATACCTACTTCCTTTCGGCCATTTTGAAGTCAAATGCTAAAATCCTTGTCTGCAAACTTTAAGAAAAACGGCTTCACAGTTGCCTTTAAAACTTTAACATCTTGTTCAGTTCACTTCATTCTACATCTGATTAGGTTTTGGACCTGTTAGTTCAGCAGCCATTTCGAATGTCTTAAGAAAAGTTAACGCGCGATAATACTTTGTATCATATTGAATGGTGTTTTTGAGTTTTCATACTTTAACTATTTAGTAGCTTAATAAATAATTTCAGGTGTACTTTGTTGTAAAAGCCTATGTTATTTGTAACAGTAGTTATATGCGTTAATTTTATAAAAAGAAATCTGCAAAAACTCATAATCACTTTTTTATTGTCGGCCATTTTGGATTTTTCGATCCTAAAATCTTGTCTGTAGAGTCTTATCTACGCGTTGAACCGCTTGGTAGATCAATTTCAAATTTTCAGGGATGATTCTTAGTATGAAAATCTAGATCTGATTAGTTTTTTGGCATTCTAGGTGAATGTCAAGGCAGCAATTTTGGATTTTCCGTCCTAAAATCTTGTCTACGCGTTTTCAGGTGAACTGTTTGGTAGATCAATTTCAAATTTTTAGGAATGATTTCTAGTATGAAAATCTGATATTACTTTTTAGTCATTCTGCGTAAATTTTAAGTTGGACATTCTGGCTTTTTCGTCCTAAAATCGTGTGTATGAAGGCTTGTCTACCCATTTTCAGGATAAAGTGGAAAACAATATTTCCAATGTTATTTTCCCGTAGGGAAAACTCATGCGATCCATTGCTTTCAGCTAACTTTGGTCACCCATAATGGATATCTTTAAAACTCCCGAAGGAATCACTTATTCCTTTAAAGGGGTTTACTGTGTGTCAAAATGCAACAACCAATGTATTGATGCAACAAAAATTGAAAAAGCAGGGGTGGAAGGGGTTGAAAATCAGGAATACTTTTCAGAAATAACATGTAGTGGGTTGTTTGCATCTGACCCTTTCTCAAAGTCGAAATCATTTTATCATCTCTTGGGGCGCTTTTCCTAGAGGTAATGCATTAATCTTACATACATGTATGCACCTGTTTAAATGTTCAGAAAATAGCCAAAACCCAACATATGACTGTCCGAAATCTGTTGCGATACTTTCCCTCCTCCTTTATAGAGAATTTGTGTTATTAGAGGTATTGGTTATATGAAATACCCCTAGTAAGTACATTGTATTATATATTATATTAACCAAGGAACTGCAACGATGCTGGCATTAACTACTTCAATTATTTATCCTAGACTTGGGCAGATGAGATATCTTATATGTACCTCCCACTTGGGGAAATAAAGCATTGTTATCACAGTGAATAAATATTTAAATCTAAAGTTATAGTTATTTTATTTATTGATTTCAGTGGTTGTCACAGATGACTGGACATGCAAGGTTAGTTCACGTGTTTACAATTAATATCACTGTTTTCCTCAGCAGTTTCTGTCAAAATTCCTTTCACAAATTTTGATTCAGAAATGTCAAAAAAAATTCATTCTAGAATTGTATGGGTTGTATTTGATGCCAATATTTTTTTTCATTAATCATGATGCAAATTGATATATTGATATTTTTTGGCTCTCAGAAGAAGGATAAGATGTTGAGGGGTTTGTAGAAAAAACCGGGTACCGGGTAGTAAATCCTCCATGCTGGGTTCATACTTGGTACCCGGTACCCGGTCAAAAACCGGGTACCCAAAAAACGAAAAATACTAATATACAACATAATTAGATCATTAGAAAACGTGTAAGATTTGTTTTGAATATACAAAAATGTATGCAACTTCCCTCAAAATTGAGCCAGAAGCTTCAAATAAAAAGCATTTTAAGGCTCTTTTCTTCCTCTATCATCATGGTCATATTTTCATCGGTTATTAGGCCTGTCAACTGTCCCGCAATTTGCGTATTTGTCACGCATTTGCTGAAGAATTTGAAGTCACGCCAGAAAATGTCACGCAAATACGCATTTTACCTGGTATTGTCAAGCAAAAATATTTCTGTAGAAAAAATTCTAAAACAGTTCGCCGATACAGCAAAAATACGAACACCAAAAAAAAACGTACGCAATCCGTTCGGACTTTTCACGCGAATCACGAATATGTCACGCATTCCGTTCAAAATTTTTCGTCACCTCTAATTTCAATAGTTCGTATGTTGGTACGTGAACAGTTTTGATTATGATTTAAATCTGTAAATAGCTATCGTTATTTTAGCAGAGAGGTGACGTGTGTTAATTTACATGATGCAACGTGTAAGATTTTGATTATTAATCATAATTTAAGTTATCCCAATTTTCGACGAAACGTCCACTGAAGTGTAAATTGTTACGTCTTACAATGTCATAGGCGATCGCACCCCACCCCATAACCTATGAAAATATGACCATGATGATAGAGGAACGAACCTTAAAATGCTTTTTATTTGAAGCTTCTAGCTCAATTTTGAAGGAAGTTACATACATTTTTGTATATTCAAAACAAATCTTACACGTTTTCTAATGATCTAAATATGTTATATAATCGTATTTTTCGTTTTTTGGGTACCCGGTTTTTTCGACCGGGTACCAGGTACCAAATTTGAACCCAGCATGGAGGATTTACTACCCGGTACCCGGTACCCGGTTTTTTCTACAAACCCAGATGTTGAGGCTTAATAATATGTTTGCTTTTTCAGACATTATATTTTTTGATATTTTCTAAGTTGATATCTTGACCCATTTCCTGATGTATCCTTTAGAAATGGAAATAATATGAAGGAATTCAGTTTGCAGTGTTCATTTCTGTTGCAGCTGTGTGATTTTGGAGCATCCAGGTGCCTGGGTAGCACCACAAGAATGTCTTTGGCTGGGACCTTTCCCTGGATGGCACCTGAGGTATGGAGCTTTAGGCATCAACTTTCACCACACACACCACAAGTTTTGTAAAGTAGATACCCCTGTTGTCTGGACAGTTGGCTAGAATAATTTTTTTTGTTTAGTACTACTTGATTATAGTATCAGGTCCCCTTGTTTTCTTCTTTATTCTCTATCTGACGTAATGGCGGGAAATATGTATGGGAAAGTAACCAGATTCTTGCTTGTACTAGGCACATTTTAAAGAAGATTCTGGGTGCCATAGTCATGTAATGTTTTATGGACATGCCTTCTTTAGTAGATAAAATATGTAAATATTTCAATGAGCTTTTGTCCGTGGATTACAGATATGGATACCCAACTGTAAGTTTCAAAAATTATCTTTCAAACACTGAAGCAAAGTATAGAATTTTTGATTTCGTCATTTCAGGTGATCCAAAGTCTACCAGTATCAGAAGCTTGTGACACCTGGTCATATGGAGTGGTAAGTCTGTTTCCAGATCTAACTAAAAGAGCAACTTTGAAACAGATATGTATCTAAATGTTTTCATTGATCAGAGGTCCCAGAAGACCTAATTTTACTTGCTGAATCAATGTTTCTTTTGATTACCATGGTTCCTGCAGGGATATTTATTATCCCATTTGAATGAAGATCGGGAGGGATATAGAAAAGCCATCCTTCGTCCATTGGTCTGTTTGTGTGTTTGGACTCAAATAATTCTAATGCCAATCAACAGCTTTGCTTAAAATTTTAAAGGCTTTTGCCTTATGGGTGAAGGACCTCTGATCTTTGGTAACTCAAATACCACTTGACAGATTTGGTCATTTATATTTGAAATTTTATATGCTGATGCCTAGAGCTTTGCTCAAGGAGACATTTTCAAGATGGCCACTGAATTTCAAAATGGCTGCCATTTTTAAAAACAGAATCTTGAATGACTCAAATACCAGTAGATGGATATGGATCAAATTTGTATGCTGATGCTTAGGGACAAAGGAGCTCCATAATGTGGAGAATCAAGTTAAAGCAACTCGCATAATTCAAAATGAGGCTACAACGCAATATTAGCACGAACACACACAAATTCGAAACCAGCCACAATATAAATGTTAACTTGTCAAATTTTGTCCCTAATATACCAATTTAAACAAAGGAATAAGTATCATCAATTTTTTATCGAAATACAAGTACTGTTAACAAAATAACTTCTACCTACATGTGATTTTTGGAAAGCGGGAAACATACCATTATTGAGAAGATTTGTGTTTAGAATAGCCGCAATCCATCCATCTGCCCAACACAGTCCGACACTCATAAAACATTGATGGATGATACTACATGTGTGATATACCATTGAAAAGATCACCCGAAATTACATAACTCACCAACTCTTAAGTATTTTGGAGAACTTAACCTATATTTTCATGATGTCTGAAATAGTTAGTGTCCCCTTCTCCAGCAGCTTTTAAGAAGGACCTCAGAAATACATCAAAAAGTTAAGTGATGATGATCTTTTCCTGAAACTATAAGAGCATGAATAAAGTTTATACTATCTGACATTTTATGATTCGCAGCTGAACTGCATTGCATTTGCATAGAATGCCAATGGAGACTATATTGTGTTGTTAAAATAACCTTGTTAATTTTGACACTGTACTGTGGTGAAAAGTTATGTGAGTCACAGTCTGCAGCTGTGTCTTCTATTCTCCACCCTGGAATATATATACATGTACAGTAAATACAGGGCAACACAAAAAATGCCACGCACATAATGTTGCATAACTTTTTTGTCTGCATGATTTCTGACTTAAGTCCCCTTCCATAATAAAATTAGACTGCATGGATTAACTCCAAGAATTTTCAGATGACTAGCTCAACTAGATGCACTTTTATGAGCTTTACAAGATGTGCTCTAAATATCAGGCATACCTGGATTTTATGGGTAGAGTTATTGGCGACCCTAACACATTCACATAAATGGCTCTGATCTCTCTGGCAATCTCTCTCTTTATTAGGTCTTCCATGGTTCAGGGGGTTGTTTCATACACATTATCCTTCAAGTACTCACAGTGATAAAAATTTGGAGGGTTCATGTCAGGCAAATGTGATAACAACTTTGTCAGTAGAATCCAAATGTGTGCTGCAAAGGAATGGAGCTGCTCCATTGAGTATAGTTTTAATCTACTAAAGAAAAAGTCGAAGTCCATGCAGACAAAAAAGTTATGTAGCATTATGCGAGTGGCACTTTTTTTGTGTCACCCTATATAATGGTGCCATTCTGCTGTAGGTTCTATGGGAGATGCTGACACATGAGGTTCCATTTAAAGATATAGAAGGATTCCAGGTTGCATGGCTAGTTGTTGAGATGGGAGAGGTAGGTCTGCATACACTTCATAACATTTTAATAAAATGGTACTGGCTCTAGCTATAATTTTTTCAATTTTTATTTATTGCATTACCACACATACAATGTACATGAGTTAATGTACTCATATTGTTGAGACATCGATATTATGGTGTTAACATTCAGTGTCTCTGAGAAATGATTACTGTACCCCTTTGTTATTGCTCCAGGTGGTGACATTTGATCATATAAATGCCTTTTTGATATCATTGGGCAATGTGACATCAAAACTGGGACTGTGAACGAGGGATATGTCAGATGTCTGTATAAGCCCTTGATGGTGAATTCCAATTAAATTATTTCTAGCTTTATATACCAGATCATTCATTCAATAAGTTTGTGGGAAAATGCTCTCATTTCAAATGTTTTTGATATTTTTTCAGGAAATTTTCACACATCATCAAAAAATATCTTGTTATTGATTTCTAAAATCAGCATCTGTAATTTGATTTGTCAAAAACAACGGTTACTATGTAACTTACTTTTGGGTAGGTGGGGCACTTTTACGTCGCATGTGAGTGAATCACATGCATTTCTTCTTATCTGCTTTTGATGTATACATTCTACTACTTTTCATAGTCATATGTATTGTCCCATTACTTTCCCTTGTGTTTAATGCAGTTGCTGGCGTTCAACCCACTGGTGATACTGTGCCCTGAAGCCATCAGAATCAATAAATCAAATACCAGTTGATGGATTTGATTTTATAGTTGGTGTAGGACCTCTGCTTGAAAAGGAATGTTCAATATGGCCATTCAATTTAAAATGGCAACATTTTTTCGTAAAAAATGTTTTCTTTGATAACTAAAATACTACTCAAATTTTATATGCTGATTGCCTAGGGCCACAGAATGAACTTTCAACAGATTTCAGAATGGCCACCATTTTCAAATTGTATATGCTGATGCCTAGAGACAAAAACGTTCTGCTCAAGTAGACATTTTCAAGATGGTTGCTGAATTTCAAAATGGCTGTCATTTTTTGTAAAATACGTAATCTTTGATAACTCAAATACCAGTGATTGTTCAAATTTTATATGCTGATGCCTAGGAACAAAGAGCTCTGCTTGAGAAGAACTTTTCAAGATGACAGGTGAATTTCAAAAAATCATTTTTTTGATAAAACAGATACCAGTGGACAAATTTGGTTCAAATTTTATATGCTGATGCTGCTTCTTACAGATCTTCTTACTTTATTGCACAAAGGTCTGTCTCTCTGTCCAGACATCTCCTCTTAGACCATTTGACCTTGGGCCCTCATAATTGGTCAACATACTAAGTGAGTTTCTGGGCATTCTACAAACGTCAGAGATCAAGGTCAAAGGTAAAAGGTAAATCTAGAATATTTGGCTTTTTAAGACCCTTGGTCTGTGCTGTGACAACCCATGATTTGACAACCCATGATTAGGTGACCCAAGGTCAAGGTCAACTTCATTGGTCAAGTCATTCCATGGTCAATATCTTGGTATTTGGCCTTTTAAGACCTTTGGTCTGTGCTGTGACCCTTGACCCCATGATTAGGTGACCTGAGGTAAAGGTCAAGTTAATGGTTCAAGGTGATTTCAAGGTCAAAGGTCAGTATCTTGGTATCTTGTGTTTTAATGCATTTGAAGGCTCTTGGCAATCCATTATTAGGTGACCTGAGGTCAAGGTCATTACTAGGTCAAAGGTCAGACCTTTGGTGACCAATGATTATGATATTTGGCTTTATAAGACCCTTGGTCTGTGCTGTGACTTTTGACAACCCATGATTAGTTGACCTAGGGTCAAGGTCATCTTCATGGGTCTAGGTCATTCCTAGCCGAAAGGTCAATATCTAGGTATTTTGCCTTTTTGTGCTGTGACCCTTGATGACAAATGATTAGTCTGAACTCATCCTTCATTATGTTGAAAACAGCAAAAAGCATTTTTACCACACAATTTCTAAATCAGATTCATCTTTTCTGTTTGGTTTGCTCTCCAAAGACACTGAATCAAATGGCAGCTCTGATCTGTGAAAGCTTCTGTTTTCAAATTTCAGCCATCTTGGAATCTCTATATTGTAATGTTGTCATCTGAGCAATAATATATGGTGTAAAGTTTACTAGAATTGTGATTGTGCTGTTATTTAGTTGTTCTTCATTAATCAATAATGATTTAAATGAGAACATAGTAGGGCAATAAGCCTTTGTTTGCACAGATTACTAGATTTCTGTAATGGTGAATTATGTGATGTAAAGTGTCCTGCATACCCAAAAATATTAAAACCCAACTTATCGAAATCAAATATATTTTATCATCTGATATGATTTATTGGAAGTATAGCCCTATTTTGCAGCGTTTGACCATCCCCTCAAGTTGTCCCCATGTATTTGCTGACCTTCTGCAAAGCTGCTGGGACACACAGCCAAAGGAAAGACCCACATTCAGAGAGATCCTGTACCAGCTGGATAACATGTTTGATGATGGTGGGGTTATCATTTTGTTACAATATTAGATTTTTTCTAACTCAAGACTGCAACAAAATAAAGCTTTTAAAATACAATACATAAAATTAGTATAAGCTTACAGTAATGCAGTAGTATTTGTAATATAAAACATGATCTGATGAACCTTTTGAAATAGATTTATTTTATATTTAAGACACTGAAATTGTCATTTTAGCTTTATAATGTATAGTCAGAGCAGGACTTGTGTCAAAAATTGAGACTACTAGAAGTTAGTGTTGTATGTATAAACATCCAGATAATAGTACTGCCATATAAAATATACTTCAGGTTTCATCTGTAAAAAAATAATTGACATTTCAGAAAGCCTCTCAGATGAAACCAACTCATTCTTGGAGCACAAGAAAGAGTGGCAGTGAGTAAATTAGATAATTGTAAATTTATTAAGTGCCAGGGCCAGTGAATATTAGTGAAGGAATAAGGGGCCAGGTCAAATAAGATTAATTATGTAAGGAAAAGCCAGGTTTACAGAAAAATTGCATTCTTAGAGGAGGGGAGGGTATATTACAAAAAATCTATATTTTGAAACAGCACCCTATTAGGCCTGAGTTGAATATGACATTCATCATCTGTTGTGTCAATCATTATGTACCAGTACATGCATAGATTATTCACTAGGGAGGAAATAGAGGTAACACTGATGCGCCTCAAGAAGATGGAGCATGATTTATCTACTAAAGAGAGGGAGCTGAGAGAGAGGGAGCAGAAAGTCACAGAGAGGGAGCAGCACCTTGAGCAACATATCAAAGCCGCTGTAAGTCTCCTCATTAAAAGTGAAATACGTCTTATTGCTAACTATTATGGTGATTTATAAGAGATCACCCAGATATAACCCCCTTACCTCGTTTTGATATTAGATTCTTTAATAACCATGACAATATTATGATGTCAGGTTTCATTTCAATCAAATTGCACGATGTGTGACGTCATTGATACAAAGTAGCAATGAGAATAAAGGTATGTAATACATCAGTTATGTCACTATGATGTGATATATGCCTTTGGTCTTTCCCAATAGAGCCTCCTAAGGTCGCCCTATATTGGGAGAACTCAGACATATTTCATGTCATAGTGACATAACCTATAAATATAATATGATGTTTATGCTGAGAACCACACCCACCTCAATTTTCATGCCAATCGTATTTATTGCATAATTTCAATCATTTACTCTTATCAGTTGAATGTTATCCATTGGTCCTATGACTTCATAGACTACTGTAATAAGTTGCTTCCGTATAATATTCCATTCTCTGGTAATGTGAATGTGTTTTTGAGAGATCTCTATTTTTGGGTGAATATGAAAATTATTCAGGTATGCTGATTGATTATTGGCAACTGTCTTCCTTAAAAAAGAACATTTTAATCAAATTACAAATATGGCAAGTACATGTCATATGTACAATCTACATTAACTTTGATTAACATTAATGTACATAAGGGAATATGAATCCAGTTAAGAAGAGCGGGAGAGGGTATAACCCTGATAAGTTAATCATGAGATTGCTCATATTTTGTTCTTCTTTATGTCTTCCAGCACCTTGACTCCCATGATGTGCAGGCCTGGAGAGATGTTGATGTGGTGAGTTGGTGCAATTACATCTTTTGTTAATGAATTGTGTTTGTATTTAGTAGCAAACCATGATAATGCTTACTCTTCAGGGATACATCTTGGTATGTATAGGTATTTTTAGGCTTTTAGTAGTGTGAGTTTGGTGGCCATTTTGAATTTCTTAATATTGCACCAATCTTGATGAAATTTTCAGAGTTTGTAGCCCAAACCTGTTCACCTTTAATCTGTGAATTTAAAGCGTCTTCCATTTGATTGGCCAGAGTTGTGGTTGCTATAGCAACCGAAACAACAAAAAGACGGGGCAAGTTTGTTGATGTCAGAACTTTCCAAAACATATTTATTCTTTCTGAGAGCTTTATTCATACTCTCAGATCTATTACTACCACAAATACAATAAAAAAAACAGTCCTAAAGTCCCATTGTTATGAAAATAAGCTATTCAACATAATGTCCATCTCTAGCTGTACACTTCTTATGCCTATTCACCCACGCTTTAAATTCAAAGAATAAAGGTAAAAAGGTTTGGGCCACAAACTCAATATTAAGAAAGCAATATTAAGAAAGTTACAATATCTATCATCTTATTTATTGGACACCCTGTACATATTCAAATGATGAAATCAAAGTTTATCAATTAGAAAATGGTTTCCTTATATTATTTTTATGTACAATGGTTAATAACATTACAATCTAAGAATAACCTTGTGGATGTGTTTGCCTGGTTTTCAGTCTGGCTCAGTTGTTAATACTAGATGTATGGTATGTGCATAGTGATATTGAAAAATGGAGATAAATGCACTTCAATTTGACCTTGGCTTGAACTCATTATGTGTTTTACTGATTTATTTTAGTGCCAATGGATAAAACAACTAGGCCATCAGGGTAAGTTATAACTTATTATAAGATGGGGTGGGATAGGAAGATTTGTCTGCAGTGAGGAATTAAGCTGTTTCGCTACTGAGAACAATTTGGATCAAATATTCAATGAATCGTACAGTGAAAACGAAACTTGATGAAACGAGGTGAAAATGAGGATTTAAATTGGATTTTTGGATGGTATCATTTTATTTTATTATTATATAGAATATTATTTTACTCTATTTTTCTCATTGATATCATTATCAATGATGTAATTGCTAGTCTATATGCTGGAATATGTATGTTTTGATGGTTTGAAATGGTAGAACACTATATTGACATCATTTACTAAAAATTTGATCAACATCTGATCACTGACTGTTTGACTATAATCGGTCAAAATTAGTCAATTTTCAAGAGATTAATTACAGATCCTAGCAATGTAGCAAATTTGCTAATTACCGGTCAAAAGAGTTAAAGCTAAATAAAAAAGACAATGTTGCATTGTAAAACCTAAAGAGAGCCAGTCAGTTAGATTAAATATTATGGCCCCACCACAAAAGGTGGTTATGGAGGATTGTTTCATAAAGAGACTGGGTAAAGTGTGCCTGCATTAAATGCTGTCCAGTACTTCAGTTGCGCTTGCCTTGACTAAACAATTGGATTAAGATTTACAGAATCTGTCCAGGTAGAATGTGTAAATTGCATATCTTTGCAGTAAACCTACATTTCAAATGAAAGGTCCTATCATTTAAGGTATTTAACACAAAAATATTTAATTAATGTGAATGACATATTTTCCCTTTCAGGGAATGTCTCCAGTCTAGTCCAGTATTCAGATGTGTTCTTACAGAACCATATTGGAGGGAAGCAGTTATTACGACTCTCAAACCAGGACATGCTAGCTATGGGGATAACATCTGTGGGACATATCATTGAATTAATGGTAAGTCACAGCAACTCTCAAACCAGGACTTGCTAGCTATGGGGATAACATATGTGGGACATATCATTGAATTTATGGTAAGTCACAGCAACTCTCAAACCAAGACATGCTAGCTATGGGGATAACATCTGTGAGACATATCATTGAATTAATGGTAAGTCACAGCAACTCTCAAACCAAGACTTGCTAGCTAAGAGGATAACATCTGTGGGACATATCATTGAATTAATGGTAAGTCACAGCAACTCTCAAACCAAGACATGCTAGCTATGGGGATAACATCTGTGAGACATATCATTGACTTAATGGTAAGTCACAGCAACTCTCAAACCAAGGCATGCTAGCTATGGGGATAACATCTGTAAGACATATCATTGACTTAGTGGTAAGTCACAGCAACTCTCAAAAAAAGACTTGCTAATTATGGGGATAACATCTGTGAGACATATCATTGACTTAATGGTAAGTCACAGTGACTCACAAACCTAGACATGCTAGCTATGGGGATAACATATGTGGGATATATCATGGAATTAATGGTAAGTCACAGCGACTCTCAAACCAAGACATACTAACTATGGGGATAACATCTGTGAGACATATTATTGAATTAATGGTAAGTCACAGTGACTCACAAAACAAGACTTGCTAGCTATGGGGATAACATCTGTGAGACATATCATTGAATTAATGGTAAGTCACAGTGACTCACAAACCTAGACATGCTAGCTATGGGGATAACATATGTGGGATATATCATGGAATTAATGGTAATTCACAGCAACTCTCAAACCAAGACTTGCTAGCTATGGGGATAACATCTGTGGGACATATTATTGAATTAATGGTAATTCACAGCGACTCTCAAACCAAGACTTGCTAGCTATGGGGATAACATCTGTGAGACATAACATTGAATTAATGGTAAGTCAAAATGACTCTCAAACCAGGACATGCTAGCTATGGGGATAACATCTCTGAGACATACCATGGAATTAATGGTAATTCACAGTGACTCTCAAACCAAGACATGCTAGCTAAGGGGATAACATATGTGGGACATATCATGGAATTAATGGTAAATCACAGCAACTCTCAAACCAAGACATGCTAGCTAAGGGGATAACATTTGTGGGACATATCATTGAATTAATGGTGAGTGACAGCAACTCTCTAAACAAGACATGCTAGCTATGGGGATAACATATGTGGGACATATCATGGAATTAATGGTAATTCACAGCAATTCTCAAAACAAGACTTGCTAGCTATGGGGATAACATCTGTGGGACATATCATTGAATTAATGGTAAGTCACAGCAACTCTCAAACCAAGACATGCTAGCTACGGGGATAACATCTGTGGGACATATCATTGAATTAATGGTAAGTCACAGCAACTCTCAAACCAAGACATGCTAGCTATGGGGATAACATCTGTGGGACATATCATTGAATTAATGGTAAGTCACAGCAACTTTCAAACCAGGACATGCTAGCTATGGCCATAACATCTGTGAGACATATTATGGAATTAATGGTAATTCACAGCAACTCTCAAACCAAGACTTGCTAGCTAAGGGGATAACATATGTGGGACATATCATTGCAGTAATGGTAAGTGACAGCAACTCTCTAAACAAGACATGCTAGCTATGGCCATAACATCTGTGAGACATATTATGGAATTAATGGTAATTCACAGCAACTCTCAAACCAAGACTTGCTAGCTAAGGGGATAACATATGTGGGACATATCATTGAATTAATGGTAAGTTACAGTGACTCTCAAACCAAGACATGCTAGCTATGGGGATAACATCTGTGGGACATATCATGGAATTTATGGTAAGTCACAGCAACTCTCAAAACTAAGACATGCTAGCTATGGGGATAACATCTGTGAGACATACCATTGAATTAATGGTAAGTCACAGCGACTCTCAAACCAAGACATACTAACTATGGGGATAACATCTGTGGGACATATCATGGAATAAATGGTAAGTCACAGTGACTCTCAAACCAAGACATACTAACTATGGGGATAACATCTGTGAGACATATCATTCAATTAATGGTAAGTCACAGTGACTCTCAAACCAGGACATACTAACTATGGGGATAACATCTGTGGGACATATCATTCAATTAATGGTAAGTGACAGCAACTCTCTAAACAAGACATGCTAGCTATGGCCATAACATCTGCGAGACATATCATTGAATTAATGGTAAGTTACAGTGACTCTCAAACCAAGACATGCTAGCTATGGGGATAACATCTGTGGGACATATCATGGAATTTATGGTAAGTCACAGCAACTCTCAAAACTAAGACATGCTAGCTATGGGGATAACATCTGTGAGACATACCATTGAATTAATGGTAAGTCACAGCGACTCTCAAACCAAGACATACTAACTATGGGGATAACATCTGTGGGACATATCATGGAATAAATGGTAAGTCACAGTGACTCTCAAACCAAGACATACTAACTATGGGGATAACATCTGTGAGACATATCATTCAATTAATGGTAAGTCACAGTGACTCTCAAACCAAGACATACTAACTATGGGGATAACATGTGTGGGACATATCATTGAATTAATGGTAAGTTACAGTGACTCTCAAACCAAGACATGCTAGCTATGGGGATAACATGTGTGGGACATATCATTGAATTAATGGTAAGTCACAGTGACTCTCAAACCAAGACATACTAACTATGGGGATAACATCTGTGGGACATATTATTGAATTAATGGTAAGTCACAGTGACTCTCAACCAAGACATGCTAGCTATGGGGTTAACATCTGTGGGACATATCATTGAATTAATGGTAAGTCACAGTGACTCTCAAACCAAGACATGCTAGCTATGGGGATAACATATGTGGGACATATCATTGAATTAATGGTAAGTCACAGTGACTCTCAAACCAAGACATGCTAGCTATGGGGATAACATCTGTGGGGCATATCATTGAATTAATGGTAAGTCACAGCGACTCTCAAACCAAGACATGCTAGCTATGGGGATTACATATGTGGGACATATCACTGAATTAATGGTAATGGTACAGTGACTCTCAAACCAAGACATACTAACTATGGGGATAACATCTGTGGGACATATTATTGAATTAATGGTAAGTCACAGTGACTCTCAACCAAGACATGCTAGCTATGGGGATAACATCTGTGAGACATATCATGGAATTAATGGTAAGTCACAGCAACTCTCAAACCAAGGCATGCTAGCTATGGGGATAACATCTGTGTGACATATCATTGAATTCATGGTAAGTCAGTGACTCTCAAACCAAGACATGCTAGCTATGGGGATAACATGTGTGGGACATATCATTGACTTAATGGTAAGTCACAGCAACTCTCAAATCAAGACTTGCTAGTTATGGGGATAACTTCTGTGGGAATATCATTGAATTAATCGAAAGTCACAGCCACTCTTTTAGAAAAAATATTTCAGTTCCCCTCACACAATACTGTGTGAGATAATCTTGATATTAGATGTATATGTTTACATTTAACATGGCACAAGTATTGTCATAGGAAAGACAATACTGCTACCAGATTATTTCAAGCATAAAAATGAGGAACTGTTTCAGAAAAAAAATTTGTTTGTATAGAATATGATATGTAATGTAATATACAGGGTGTCAAAAAAACCACGGCACCCCCCTCTACAGCAAAAAGTACTTAATGTTACATGGTGTGTCATATCTCATTTTAAAGACAATTTAATTCTGGAGTTACCTGGGAAATTTCAGCTTGAAATGGTATAATTATACAGATTTACAGCTGATTCATAGTAGTTGGTATGACCACCAGTTGCTGCTCAAACAGCAGCTTATCTGGACGGATATGATTTCAATTAAAATTCAGATAAAGGTGTAGCATTGTATAATCCTCTAAGCACATTCCTCACATTCTTCAGAAATACATCCTCACTGTATTTTTTTTCAAAAGGCTCTTTGTCCATCAGTTCCTATACCCTGTTTTTCAGAACTGAACCCATATGTCCAGTGCAGTTGAAATCTGGGCTAATTCTTTCATATTCCACTTTCTAAAGATTTGACCTTTAACCAGTATACTCGGGGTGGAAGGTGTGAGAATTGTGCAAAAAATGACTTTGTGAGCTGGATGGAGTTTCTCTGAATTTTTCATCATATTAGGGTTTCCTGCACAAGGGATTTCGCCTGCGAAGCATAGAACTCTTGCGAACATATCTAAATATTGGTCCGAAGAAGACATACCTTGAATTTTTTAGAAAAAATAGGCTAAAAATGGAAACTACAAAAAGTCAAAATGTTCAACTCAAACAAAACTCTAGCTATTTAATATTAACACTATGTATTATTTGATGTTTTTCAGATGTTTAAGGACCTTCATTAGTGTACTAGTGTCTAGAAATAAGATAATTAAGGACAAAATATGGCATTTTTGATCATTTTCGCTTTCAGCAGTAACATATAGTTCCTTATATCTTAAGTTTAATGTTCACTGGTCTTTGCAATTTTGATCAAATCTGTTCTTGTACATGTCTTCTTCCATTTCAGATACAAAAAATGTATATTGGACCACCAATGGTCATATTAGAGCTTTCAGATCTCCCCTACCCCATTTATTATGAAAAATTACTGAAACATATGAAAATGTAAAATAACTTGAATTTATAAACTTTAACAATGTTGTAGTTATTCTTTATCAATATTATGTATTATTTAATGTTTTTCAGATATTTCAGAACCTTTATTGGTATACTAGTGCCTAGAAATGAGACATTTAAGGACAAAACATGGCCTTTTTACCATTTTCGCTTTCAGCAATAACATATAGGACCTTATATCTTGAGTTAAATGCTGACTGGTTGGTGCATTCTTAGTCAGATTTGTTCTTGTAGATGTCTTCTTTCATTTAAGATATAAAAAAATGTATAGTGGATGACCAATGTTCATAGTAGAGCTTTCAGATCTCCCCTACCCCATTTATTAGGAAAAATTACCGGAAAATATTAATAAAAAGTAAAATAACTTCAAATTATGAACTTTTACAGAGTTGTACCGATTCTATGTCAATACTGTATTATTTAATCTTTTTCTTATGTTTCAGGACCCTCATTAGTATTTTAATGCCTATTCGCTTTCAGCAATAACGTATAGGTCCTTATATCTTGAGTTTATGCTGATTGGTTGGTGCATTCTTGGTCAGATCTGTTCTTGTACATGTCTTCTTCCATTTAGGATAGACAAAATGTATATTTGACAACCAATGTTGATATTAGAGCTTTCATGTCTCCCCTGCCCCATTTATAATGTAAAATGAAAAAGTAATTTCAAAACATAAACTTTAACAAAATTGTAGCTATTCTCTATCAATACTATGTATTATTTAATGTAACCTTCATTTGATTACATGTTCCTAAAATTTGGCATTTTTAGCATTCTGCATTTAGCAGTAGCATATAATTTTCCACAATTATAATTCTTTGATGATAGATTCATATATTGAATCTGTCTTCTTTGATTTAAGTTAAAGAAAATGTATGTAAGACAACGAATGTTTTTATTAGAGGACTAAGATCTGCCCTCCACCATTTAATAAGAAAACCAACACAAATGTTATTATTGTATATTAATATTCTTAAACTTTTCAAAAGTTTAGCACATTTATTAGCACACTAAAATCAAAAAATGACACATACATGTAAATGGGCAAAATGACCAATGTTTCACTTTCAGCAATAGTTGTTTATATTTTTAGTTGAATGGTGATTAGTTGACATATTTTAGATCATATATATTCAATTATGTGTCTTGTTATCTTCAAAGCATGGAAAATGTGTTTTAAACACAAATATACATATTAGAGATAAAATTACTACACTACCATATTTTCAAAAGATTACTCAAAAATAGCATAGTGCGAAATAATTTTGTTATTTCACAGTTTACTCTCATATGAATCAAAGGATATGTCTATATATAAACATGATTGTTCACAACTCTCGAACTTAATCCAGCAACAGCCTGATTTTTCAAATCTCCCTGGTTCTATGTTAGAGCTGCATTTAAGTCATTTTGAAGGTCTAAGCTGCTCGTGACACCACAAGCTATATATTCAGATATGTAAGATCTCTAAATAATTTTTATAGTTCTGAGAAACTCATCCTGAAATGTTTTCCAACAATGTGCACTATGTTGTTTATTGCCACATGGACAAGTAGCAATACACCCTTGACTAGAAACTTTGTATATGCAATTTTCCCTGCCTTTTGCCATTTTACATTTGCGAATTGCCAAGGACATATGTTTCTTGTGTTGCTACGAAGGTTTGTTTGTGAGTACTGGTACAAGACACCCATCTTTGATATATCTTCAAATAGGTATTGCACTTTGAGATTCAAATAGTAATTTAGAATGCTACCTTGAAGGACATAAGAAACTTTAAGAGCTCTTTTTAACTCTCATCCTTCTTTGCAAGCAACATTCTGTATCATCAGACGGAATACAAATTCTCTCAACATTGAATTCCTTTATCTTGTCTGCAGCACTGTAGTAGACATGGGCCATAAGGAGAGTGTCAACTTCTTCATGATCAGTATTTGATAGATTGTTGCAACCATCAGTTTTGCAAAGTTCAATAGCAGCTCTGCCATAAGTGAAATTCATCCCATAGAGATACAGGGTGTCCGGAAAGTAAAGATACAAACACTCTAATTTTAATAGATTTAGGTTTAGATTATAGAGGAACTATATTACAATTCATCTACCAACTTTTATAACATAAACGTGTTAAATTTACGATTGTCATGGTTACGGTGGTCAGGGGTGGTCAGGGGTATGCGGAGCAGTTCCATGATATCGCTAAATTATCATAAATTGCTAGAATTTAACCATTTGAAACAGTGTTTATTATTGTATTTCCTATCAATGTTTTGTTTAGTTCAATATTGATTCTTGCTGCCATAGTATTCTCTTTAGACTAATGATATCACTGATGCATATCATAACTACAAAATAAAAATATATAAAGTCACTAACCAGTATAATCAAAGAAACATTATTTAAGTGCTTAAAAAAGGTCCCTGGATAAACAGGAAAGTCAATAGTGCACCTCCTGAATGCACCAATTCACAAAGCAAAGAAAACAAACCTTACAATTGAATGTCTTGACATTAAACCTTTTTGTACAATGGCCCATATTACACTGATAAGGTCCCGTTGGACTCCTACATTAATGAAAATCTTAAAGCAATATTTGTTAGAAGTTCAACAAGAAAATGAGACTGCTTGAAGCCTATTTTATCAGTAATCTGAGAGATGGACATCAGCGGTTTTGTCAGGTCTTAAATCTCAGGTCAAGATGCACCATGAATGTTTAGATAATGTTGGGAAATACATAATACTGGATAAAAGTAGTAATGTCAAATGACCAAATAATGTTACAGTACTACTTCTTTTGCTGTTGTGGTACATAATTTGATGTATAATACAACAGATGATGGAGTGTCAAGATGATATGAGCAGGAGAAAAAAATTATAAAACATAATTGTGACGCTGCTCCACATACCATGGACTACCGTTACCATAACAGCCATAACTTTTTTCATTTTGAAACAAATTGTCATGACAGTTGCAGGATTAATTGTTCTAATGTCATTCTATAATCTGTAGCAATTTCATCTTACAACAGGTAAATCTATTGAAATTAGAGCATTTGTATCTTTATTTTCTGGACACCCTGTACAGTAACCAATATCCATCATGAACTTCCTAATTACACCACACTTAGGTGTAATATGGAAATCACCAAGCCTTTGACAACATTGCAATTGATATGAGGGAATTCAACCAATGTGGCTTGATCACTGGTTATAATTATCACAGTATTATACCCCATTACTTTTAAATATATTCCAAGTGTTCTACTATAATTGCATAGATTCATGAGCAGTTTGCAACATATTATAACCAGAAAAGCCCAATGGACAAAGATAGAGAATACCCGCCCCATTTGCAACTCAACTTTAAATGTCTAATTTTTAGACTTGTATACTCATGAAGTTCCTGATATATCTGAAAAATAGTATTGAACTAGAATAGCGACAACTTTGTTAAAGTCTATACTTTGAAATTGTTTGGTTTTTATATTTCTGGTTATTTTTAAAATAAATGAGGTAGGGAAGATATGTAAGCTCTAATATAATGACAGGCTTTCCAATATACATTTTTAAATACCTTAAATCAAAGTAGGCAGGCAAAAGAACAGATTTGATCAAGAATTCATCAACCAATCAGCATAAAACTCAAGATATAAGGAACTATATGTTATTATTAAAAGTGGAAATGATGAAAAATGGATGAAAAATGACAAATTTTGTTCTTAAATATCTAATTTCTCGACACTAGTATACAATGAAGGTCCTGAAAAAATAATTATAGCATTCAATAACACATAAAGAATGGCTACATCTTTGTTAAAGTTTATACTGGTAGTTTGAAGTTATTTTTTATATTTTCCGGTCATCTTCCCTAATAGATGGGGTAGGGGAGATCTGAAAGCTCTAATATGAACATTGTTTGTCCACTATACATTTTCAGTACCTTAAATGGAATAAGACATGTACAAGAACAGATTTAATCAAAAGTGCATCAACCAGTCAGCATAAAACTCAAGATATGAGGATCTATATGTTACTGCTGAAAGCAGCATTGATTAAAAATGCCAAGTTTTGTCCTTAAAGTCTCATTTCTAGTCACTTGAATACCAATAACAGTTCTGAAAAATATTAAAAATATTAAATAACACATAATATTGATATAGAATAGCTACAACTTTATGAAAGTCTATAATTTCAAGTTATTTTATTTTTTCATATTTCTCATTTATTTTCCATAATTGATAGGGTAGGGGAGATCTGAAAGCTCTAATATGAACATTGTTTGTCTACTATACATTTTCTATACCTTAAATGGAAGAAGACATGCACAAGAAAAGATTTGATTGAAAATGCAACAAACAGAAAGCATAAAACTCAAGATATGAGGAACTATATATTGCTGCTGAAAGCGAAAATGAAAAGAAAAAGCCACGTTTTGTCCTTAAATGTCTCATTTCTAGCCACTTGTATACTGAT
The DNA here is from genome assembly GCA_903813345.2 of Owenia fusiformis. NCBI lineage: Eukaryota > Metazoa > Annelida > Polychaeta > Sabellida > Oweniidae > Owenia > Owenia fusiformis. Next base: position 32,588,134 of record CAIIXF020000007.1, read on the forward strand.
ATAGGTTCTGAAATATCTTAAAAACATTAAATAACACATAATAGTGACATAGAATAGCTACAACTTTGTTAAAGTTTATAATTTCAAGTTATTTTATTTTTTCATATTTTTCGGTAATTTTCCATAATAAATGGGGTAGGGGAGATCTGAAAGCTCTCATACGAGCATTGGTTGTCCACTATACATTTTCTATACCTTAAATGGAAGAACACATGTACAAGCACAGATTTAATTAAAAAAGCAACAACCAGTCAGCATTAAACTTGAGATATAAGGAACTATATGTAAATGCTGAAAGCGAAAATGATTAAAAATGCCAAATTTTGTCCTTAAATGTCACATTTCTAGACACAAGTATACTAATGAAGGTCTTGAAACATCTGAGAAACCTTACATAACACAAAATATTGATATAGAATAGCTACAACTTTGTTTGAGTTGAACATTTTGACTTCTTGTAGTTTCCATTTTTAGCCAATTTTTTCTAAAAAATTCAAGGTATGTCTTCTTTGGACTAGTATTAAGATATGTTCGCAAGAGTTATATGCTTCGCAGGCGAAATCCTTTATGCAGGACACCCTAATAGAATAGAAAATACACAGAAATTCCATCCAGCTCAAAAAGTCATTTTTTCCTTAACGGAGCCTCTTAGAAAATTTTCCACCCCGAGTAGTAACAGAGCAGCAAACAAAGTACCGAAGTAGCAAACTTAAAAACAATGTAGCTTTTTTAATATAAAGTTTTATTAAATGAAATTTGAGGAGTAACTCCAGAATTAAATTATCTTTCAAATGAGATATGACACGTTATTATATCACTATCTAGCTAGCGACAGTATGATTGGTCAAAACCGGGTCACATGTCGTGGGATATCTGGCGATATTCAATGGCAATGCTAATCAGATAAGACAACCGTGAGATATCTAGCGATATCCCACGCTCCCGGGAATTTTCAAAGAATTTGTTTTCGTTCAGTGTAAATAATTTAGTTCAGTGTAAGTCAAAATGGCAGACGAACCGAGTAGATTCAATGTATTTCAATGTTAACCTATGACTTAATAATATTAGGGATGTTTAGCTAGACAGTGATATAATATTTTCGGTGAATACCTGTAGCACTTTCACAAGGTGATATTCCACTTGCCCTTCGGGCTTCGTGGAATATCACTTGTGAAAGATGTACAGGTATTCACCTCAATAGAGTGAAATATTTGTTCAATATTGAACATTCAGGAATTTTTGCTGTAGAGGGGGGTGCCGTTGTTTTTTGACACCCTGTACAGTAATATAATATAATATAATATACTAGTAATATAATATAATATAATACAATTTAATATAATATAATACAATAAATGATTGATATGATATTATGTAATGTAATGTAGCATAAAATAAATATATTAAAATAAAATCCAATATAATATGATATAAGTATCTATATATAATATATTATCCCATGGTTGCAAGGATATAGATCGAATATCACTGAAGATATATTTGATATGTGGATCAAGATATCATATTTTAGCAAAAAATTCACAAACCATCAAATATCACTTTTAAACTATCGAATATCACGTGTTAAAAAGTGAAATTCGATGTTTTGAAAAGTGATTTTCGATGGTTTCAATTTTTTTTTTTAAATCCTTTTTACATTTTTTAATTATTTTCAAAAATATTTTTGAAAAATTTCAACATTCTTTCACTATTTTTTTCAATTATTTTTTCACATTTTTTCTCAAATTATATTTTTCAGCTTTTTTCGCAGATGATGACTTCCCATGGGATAAATGGACAATTCTACGGTTTTTCAAAAATATCAATTATATCCACTCCTGGATACAAATATCTTCACTTATTCGCTACGCTCACTCATGAAGATATCAATATCCACTCATGGATACAAATGGTATTTTTTCAAAACCATAGGATATTCCTATAACGTATGTTTTAACACATGTTTTAAGCTTTTAAATTTTTAGAACTTTTGTTTGTTTGTGTTTCTAGACAGAGATTGAACTACTGAAGGCTCACAATTACAGACTCCTAAACTTTCCACCTCTAGTTAAGGTATGTGTTTAACATTTGCTATTTCATAAATTAACCATGTACAAATGCCATGTGATAATTTTGGATACTTGCAGATGTTGTAATGCTTTGTTTGTTGTTTAGGTTCTTATTGGTTAGGAGTAGAGTTTCAACCAAAGGGATTTGAAACAAGATAATCCAATGTAGATTTCACCTGGAAAAAAGGAATCTCAATCACATCATATGTTGCCTTTATACTTGCCTTGAGCCATGATAGTACAAAGAGCTCCATCTGCGTTTCGTGGGGGCCTTCCTAAAAAATATTCCTCATATACTTTTGCAGGCATTTAGAATATCTTATATTCTCTCTATATATCTAGATAATATTTGTATATTTTAGAAAGATTCAAGAAATAGGGTGCCATCACCAGTCAATGAGACTGTTGCCATCAATATTCTAATTGGCTGTCACATCAGATTAGGAAAATCTTCTGAGGTATGTCATAGGCAGGTTTGAAAAGAGCAGGTGAATAAATTGATATACAAATATGTATATGCCCATAAATATATCCATGATTTGGTAAAAGACCATAACTCTTTTTATTTTAACATTGTGAACATGTTCACTAATTTTTGTAACATTCCACATAGTTCAGTTTTTTCAGGGGAGAAAGGGATCATAGAAATATTTTATTTTAGATTGTATTTTTCTTCCAGACTCACAAGTGGAAGATGTATGTGGAGGTTGACCCTGAGAATGAAGCTGATGAACTGAAAGTGGTGACATGTATTAAACACATTAACATTGTATCTAAGGTGCCACCTTATGACATGTTCAAGATAGCCCACCCTCCATATATTATGGAAAAGTGGCAACTGGGCATCAGTCCAAGCATGCTGGTAGAATGCATAGTTGCATATGAGGTAAATCTGCTATGTATGAATAGGCAAAATAAAAATGCATAATATGCATGAATTGTAAAAAAGATGTCTGTTCTGACACCTTTCATTGCAGAGTGTCACATTGAGCTCATGTTCATGAAAACTTATGACTTGCTTTTACGCCATGCCCAAAAGAATAATTGCTTGTTTACTCACTTCATTTGCAGGACAAAGTCAAGAAACCCAGGAATACGAAACTCTCATTCAAACTGAATACTAGCTCAGGATCTCAAGTAGAACAGAAGGCAGTGACCTTGACACTTAAGGACCAGACGGCTTTGAAGAAAGACACACATACACAATGGTCAATGTCACGAAGTACCAGTAGTTCTGCCCTTCAAGGGGCATGGAGCACTAGAAATCTAGAGAACGCCCTCCAATCCAACTGGGAACCCCCAAAAGGTAGGTGCATAAACATTACTTCTGACGTGAGAGGTTAAATTTTGGGGATATCCTCTGAACTTTCTGAATGATTTACAAAACATCTGATGAATGATGTGGGGGTTGGGACAAAATGTTGACTTCCGTCAAATGATTTCATTATGGTATTTTGGGGTTTTAGGGTAAAGCCCATTCACAGTTCTTTTTGTAGCAGCATTGAATTCTTGTTTTCTTGGAGTTTATGTTCAGTATGCTTCTCTGTCCATGGCACTTAGTACATGTAGTGATGTATGCAAGTCTATAGTAATGTAGTCTGTAGTAATAAAAAGTATAGATTGGCTACAAGTAGATTTAGAATGAGTTCTCATCAGTTAGCAATTGAGACTGGAAGACATACAAAGCCAAAACCAAAACCTATAGAGGAAAGATTATGTAATATTTGTAAAGATGTAGAGGATGAATGTCACTTCTTTTTAACTTGTACAAAAAATGATGAGAATAGGCAAATATTATTTACAAAAGCCCGTGAAATTTTACCTAACTTGGATTTACAAAGTGAAAATTTATTTGTCAATCTTATCTCTAGTAAAAATGTAACCTTGCAAAGACATATTGGCAAATTCATTTACCATTCATTTAAGAATTTAACATGGTCATAATGCATTGTGTGTGCACCACACTATTATTGTTACCTTATATGTTTTTATATATTTTTGTATTTTTAGTTTAGTTAGTGTTTTGTAGTTTAGATATGTAGACCATAGTTCTGACTAATGTAATCATGTTATGATACTATATGTCTATAAAAGTTATAATAATATAGTGAGAGTTTTGGTTGAGAATGGGTGCTCAGCCCAAATGTTGTTTTTTTATGTTAATTTATTGCATGGGCCTTAATTTAAGGTAATCAGTCATTTGACCACTGCTTTGGAAATTATAAGATCCTAAATGTCCAATTCCAGTTCCCAAAGTTTTGTATTTATACCAACTGTTTAAAGGTATCCAAGGTGAATGGGCAGCAGTAGTGACAGGCCATAATAGTTCACCATATAGTCCATACCGCCCTGTATTACAGCCTGTACTTGATGGAAGTAGACCCTCCCTAAACATACAAACACAGGTAATACTTTTCCCAATTAACTGTTTCATAGTGATCTGAAACGTGCACCATCAATACTTTTGTACTTTTGTACAGACTTTATCAAGTTACAGCAAAATAAAAAGTATGGATATTTTTCCCCACCTTGTATATTTATGAAGACATTATAGGCTAAGGAATTATATTAGAGTCAACACATATGTGACATCTATAAAAAATTTCATACATTAATAGCAGAACCAGGCTGAAACAAAGCATTTCTGTGTGTGCATATGCAACATGGAGAAATGCCACCAGAGTTGGTTGGGTATTTAACCTTCTGTATGCTGACTTATTTTGGCCACTTTATCCATCAAAACTGACTTATTTTGCAAAAAATGATATACTGGACTTAATGATAAATATCTCAATAACAACTGAATAAATCTCGGTAAAATTTTCACAAAAAGAAGATTGTATTTCATTTATTTCTTTGAAAAATAAACCACACTGTGCATAATATACTATGAATACTATTCTGTGAACCATTGCTATGCCCATTAGAAGACTCAACGTTCAGTCAGAATCCAAAACTGAGTTTGCAGCAATTAAATGTTAACTTTTCAGTTCAAGAAATATTTTAGATGTCCATTTTCAGCTTCCAAAAGCCTTAAGAGCTCAAAATCACAGTCCATATCCTCCATATTTTCATTGTGGTTGTATTTGGCCACCATTTGTGTTTGATTTAATTCACTTTTGTCCACTAAAAACAATCAAAACTTCATTTAAATTGTTGAATTGGCAAATTTTTTTCAACACATCACAATTTCCCGTTTACCTGGAAGTCACAAACGTGTAGCATTGAATAAGATGTGTCATCTTATTGGATCATAAGAACGACACAAAAGAGTAAACTGTCTCAACCGGAGTCACCGGCACTTGCTCAGCAGCATGCTGAAGGTTAAATAGCTTAAAATGGGCATTCTAGGTGGCTCTTTCACATTTGAAATCTTGTCTGTGAAATCATTTCCATTGCCCTTTGGGATGAGTTTACTTTTTAATAGGTAATGGCTTGTATTGATTAATATACAGTATGTCAATATTTTACATGTGTGGGTTGCTTTTATTTTCAGAAAGCGGCTACATCTGGTTTATCAAAGTCTCCAACAGGCCTATCCCATAGTGTTTCTAGCCCTGCAATGACATTCCATGCCACTCTTCATACAGACAACACATCAACTGCCTCCACTGCACAAATAGAGTCCAGGAAACAAAAAGTTGACACCACTTCTATTTCAACATCAACACCATCTTTTTCTTTAGAATCAGACGAAGATGTGCCAAAGTCAGAAAGTTTTTCAAGTAATGATAGTGGAAATGTTAAAAGTGTCACATATGCTGATGTTTGTAGTAAATGTAAACATGAGATTTCGCCAAGCCATTCTTCCAAAGTGCCAGTACAGAATTGTCAGAGTAAATCACACTCAAATAGAATGAACCTCAATAAGGCCACACAGAATAAAAATCGCCAATCACCATCAAGAAGGGACAGTAACACTAAAGGCCCAAGAAGCCCTGCTTATTCTAAAGGGAAAGTTCAGAGTCAAAGGAGAGAGCAACTTGAGAGTCCTAATAGTTCCGATAGTCACAGTAGTGACCCTGAAGGTAGACTTCAGAGGCAGGGGAGTGGACGAATCAGGGGGAGGGGAAGGGGGAGAGGAAGACCCAGGGGACGTGAGCGAGGAACAAGTCAATCACAAGATAAAAGGAATGAATCTCCTTTACAAGGTGGGTCAAGGTCACCACAGAATGAGGGCTATAGGAGAAGCTGGAGTGAAAATCACATCAAAGAGATTGATATTCCAGATGCCATTGTGGAAGATCCTAATATAAGTCCACGATATAGGCGAGCTTTCAGTGGACCAGGGGGCAATTTGCAGAGGGATTTAGAAACCCCACATACTAGTAATAAAGGCATGCAAACTCCAGAGAAAGGGTTCCACAAAACTGAAGATAATCATGACAGGCCACATACAAAATACAGGACTCAACAAACAAATTCAAATGAAAGTCAGCATCACGGTTACATGCAGCACACTGATGAAAGGAGTAATTACAGATCATCTACTTCATCAGGAACAAATAGCAGAAGTGATAATATTGAGAGAATTACTGCTGGCACTGAATATTCAAGTCACACATCAAAATCAAGCAACGAAAATCAGAATGAACGACAAAGTCCACATTCTCGATATAATAATCCCTCAAATCAATATCACCACAACAACCATCATCACAACAGAAACGCACACAGAGATTATCAAAGAGACATCAGGGGTCATCATAATCAATCTCAATGTTGGAGAAATCGTAATTCAGGATCCGGACTTAAAGTTTCAATGGAACGCAACACAGTATCTCCTGGTGGCCATAGGGGGGAAGTATCACCAGGGCTGGAATGGATGCATAATGAAGGGCTTCACTCAGATAAACGCCCCCAGCCTGGGAGATCTTCTTCCTCACGGTCACGCAACCAAGGTCAAGGCCGAGTCTCACGAGGCAGGCCTCGAACTGTGAGACAGGTCACATTTGAGGAAAATAAAAATTTGAATGAGACTGATAGGACGAGTAAGAATAGTTATGCTGTTTATGGTGGGGATGCAAAATGGATGAGAAGATGAGAACAATGCTTTGCAAAAATTGAATGAGCTGCAATGTTTTATTTACTAGTAATTGTACATTATAATGTTTTACTTAATTGTACATTATAATGTTTTATTTAATTGTACATTATAATGTTTTACTTAATTGTACATTATAATGTTTTATTTAATTGTACATTGTAATGTTTTACTTAGTTGTGCATTATAATGTTTTATTTAATTGTACATTATAATGTTTTCTTTAATTGTACATTATAATGTTTTATTTAATTGTACATTATAATGTTTTATTTAATTGTACATTGTAATGTTTTACTTAGTTGTGCATTATAATGTTTTATTTAATTGTACATTATAATGTTTTCTTTAATTGTACATTATAATGCTTTCTTTAATTGTACATTATAATGTTTTATTTAATTGTACATTATAATGTTTTATTTAATTGTACATTGTAATGTTTTACTTAATTGTACATTATAATGTTTTATTTAATTGTACATTATAATGTTTTCTTTAATTGTACATCATAATGTTTTATTTAATTGTACATTATAAGGTTTTCTTTAATTGTACATTATAATGTTTTCTTTAATTGTACATTATAATGTTTTCTTTAATTGTACATTATAATGTTTTATTTAATTGTACATTATAATGTTTTATTTAATTGTACATTATAATGTTTTATTTAATTGTACATTATAATGTTTTATTTAATTGTACATTATAATGTTTTATTTAATTGTATATTATGTGTGGAATGATGCTGAATAAGATTTCAATTTAGATTTTCGAAAAAATATTTTATTCTATCACCAAATCTTTCTATGATACAACTAATCATTGTAGATTGTCCATTTGTGTTCTACTCAAGTTGATATGAGATAAATGATGATGTGTTCATTGCATACAAAAGTGAGTTTACATGTACTTGTTTATTTATCAATGCTCAATGAATTGGATTCTGCCAAGCAAATGTCGGCAACTCTGATTGAATTTTTTGTAAAGTGCATAGTGTGCATGTACATTCTCACATTTATCAATGCATGTAAAAATAATGAATACTGTAGATGTATTTGTAGTCTAGCTACAAGCCCCTGTGACCCCCCCCCCCCCTTACTACACACCTTCTCACACAGGGTCTAGTTATCGGTAGTTCAGACCCATAGCCAAGGGGATTCAATGCGTTTGAGCAAACCCCCCTTGGCCAAAAAATTCTTTCAAAATCATGCAGTTTTCACCATTCTGAGCACTTTGTAGGTGATTTTGGCCATTTTTGGACCAAAATTATACAAGTGAATTCCCCCTGGAATTTTTCAAAAAGTGAACCCCCATTGGCAAATCCTGGCTACGGGCCTGGTGGTTGGTACACACTCTAAGTAAACTAGTGGAGGTATAAAGTCAACTTTTTACTGTTTAAAATATTTCTTTTTTAACTACATGTATTGCTCAATTTAAATTACAAAAGTAAGCATGAATGCAACACTTGAATCAATTAGGAGGGAATCATCTGTTTGCTATTCATGGCTCACCCTCATTAAGCTTTTTCTACTTATATAACCATGCCACTGGAGGTAATGCCTTCCCTATATACCATGCAATATAATAATTCATATCATGTTACTAGACCTTATCGGGATGAACAGTGGGGGCGCCACTAGGTGTTGTAGCTTGACTAATGTATTTGTATCTTTACCAAATAGTGGAGGCTAGAATTTCTATGTATTCTTTGTAAAGATATTAAATTGTTTCAATCATGTTAGACTATATAAGTCATGTACTTTACACATTTTTTTGTTCTATTGATCAAGCTACATTTTTGAAATTCATTTTTCCAGTAAATTGAGGCAAACAATGAAACATATCAATATATATATCAAAGATATTAAACATGATAATGAAGAAATGGCTTTTAATATTGTGAGAAAAAGTATGAATTTGGAATTGTTTGTTATTGAATAATAAATGTAAAAAGGATTAATTGAAACTGATGTTGAAATATATTTTATAAGAATTAATTTGTTGTTGCTGTATCATAAATATATGTAGATTACTTTATGCAAATTTATTTCGATTGAAGATATATTTCCTGGGCTAGTAACTGCTGTCAAGTAGAGAATTGATATTTATCAATGTGTCTGCATGTTCATTCATGGATAACATGGTTATTCTTATAACCTACAGATCAGAAGCATACAGTTTATTGGCTTTGGAATGGTCTCCCAATACCTCCATAATATGTTATTCTTGATCTTTTATGATGCCAGGTAATTTCTTGTTACAATCCCTTATGACCCCTCCTGCAACACACCTCCTAACCTAACTATTATGAGATGGTATGTAGTCAAGTAGTGGTAGGGGATCAGGGGTTTGTATTTTAAAGAATGGGTATCGATATGGCGAACCTTTTGAACACACGTTTCTCTTAAACCAGTCATCAAAAAATTCTGAAAATCTTACAAATTGTCAATTTAATGGCCATCTTTTGAATGGTAACAATATAATTTGAAATAGATATACATACTTTCATCTATATTGTTTTAAAAACACATCAAAGACTTGTTTTGTTCTTGGTATCATGTTTCCAGAGTGAAATGAAACATCTTTCCGAACCTCATTGGAACAAAACGACAAAAACACAACATGTTTAGGTCTCTCAATATTGTAATTGTACAAAGGAAATTTTGGTTGATTTAAAAAAAGTATCTTGTTAATGAAATAAAAGGTTTTTCTTGATTTTTATCTATTTTGGGGGAATTTTGTTTGGAAAGACATTTTATTTCATTCTCAAGAATTGGTAGAAAGGAGTAAAAACAATTGCACTAAAACAAAATGGTAACAAAAACAGTTACATAAAATATTTCTAAATAATTTCCGCATTAAAGTGTTGTCAATCAGTCAACATTACATAATATACCATGTTTCTTTACAGAATGTTTTCAGTGATTGGTTTAAGAGAAAAACATTGTTGAATTCAGTTCTCCATATCGATACCTATCCTTTGAATAGATGTCACTGAAATCACCAAGCTTGTACTCTTCTGAAAAGTTGTTGATATGTTATTTTGCATGATTTATAGTTATCAGTTACAGCTTCTATCATCAAGAATTTCCTTTGTAAAGGAAATGTTAAACTCTGTTTTGGCATTGTTTCATTTCATTGTCATTGTTTCCATAGTTTTTTTAAATTCAAGTTTCACAAGATCTGATACATGAATAATGTGATTAATGCAAAAACGCTCTTACAATGGTCAGTAATGTGTATGAGTCTTCAACGGGATTTGATATCCTCTCCCTGTGTGTCTTTACTCACATATTATACATGTTTCTTTCCTTATGAAAACACCAATATTAATAGAGATGATCATGTTATATCATGTTGTTATTTAATTACATCATCAGAAAAAATGCATATGTATATTTTAACTGCTTTGAATTAATTTTTTGTGACAAATACACCTGCACTATCCAGGCATCTTCTATAATCTGTTTTTGATTAATTCAAAATATGCATTAGTTCAATTGACTTGTCAACCAAGATTTCATCAATCTGACTTAAATTTCTTTATTTGGCTTAACAGCAAATATGTTAATGACAAAAAGATTTCCTAGATTGCATGCATGTCAATTGATCGTGATTGTTATAGCTAAAGTGAATTGCCATCAAAGTATGAAATATCAAACTATTGTTAAAATTAATTGCTGATGTCATCACAGGTTTTCCTGATTTGAAGTAATGACTAATGCATTTCATTAAAACTGATCCAGAATGTGAAGTCAGTACTTCAACATCACAACCACTGTTTTTATTAGCTCGTATGGTGAGCTATTGCAATCACTCACTTGTCTGTATGTCTGTCTGTCTGTCAACAATTAATGGCTTCTGTCGTTTTAAGTTTTTTTTTGGTTCATTATCAATACAGATGATTTGTGGTTCAAAAACTCACTTATTTTCAAAATGGCCACCATTTTTGTTGATGGAAATTTAGTTTTTGATTGTTTAGTAGCTTAATCAATAATTTTAGGTGTCATGCATTGTAAAACCCAAGTCACTGTTGGAAGTAGTTTCATGAGATAATGTCAGAAGTTTTAATAATCTCATGTAATTTATGTTAACATGCATGGGCGTAGCCTAGCAACCCCCCTCCACCCCTCCAAAAAGAATAACCCTCGGGTGCTATATTGTCCTGATTAAATCTTGTCTACAGGTTTCAAGCCAAACTGTTACAGAGATTCATCTGAAATTTTCATGGATGTTTCTACAGATTAAAGTTCTCGGGCATTTTCTGTCATAGAATCTTGTCTGTCTAGGCTTGTCTACAGTTCCAGCCAAACTGTTGTTTGGATTCATCTTAAATTTTCAGGGATGTTTCTACGTATGAAACATTAGAACTGAATAGTTTGGGGCATTGTGGGTAAATTTTAAGGTGGTAATTTGGGATTTTTTGTCCTGAAATCTTGTCTGTCGAGGCTTGTCTACAGATTTCCAAGCAAACTGTTTAGGTTAAGTGATTAGTTTTTGGGCATTCTGGGTAAATGTAAATGTCGCCATTTTGGATTTTGGAAAATCTTGTCTGTCAAGGCTTCTTTACAGGTTTCCAGCCAAACTGTCGCATGGATTCATCTGAAATTTTTAGGGATGTTTCTACGTATGAAACATTAGAACTGATTAGTTTTTGGGCATTCTGGGTAAATGTTAAGCAGGCCATTATGGACTTTTCGTCCTAAACTCTTGTTTGTCGTTTACAGCCAAACCGTTCCATGGATTCATTTGAAAGTTTTAGTTATGTTTCTAGGTATGAAAGTTAAGAACAGGATAGTTTTTGGGCATTCTGGGAAAATGCTTAGGCAGTCATTTTTAAATTTTCCATCCTAAAATCTTGTTTGTCGAGGCTTATCTACAGATTTCCAGTCAAACTTTTTCATGGATTCATCTGAACATTTTAGGGATATTTCAACATGTGAAAGTTCAGAACTGATGAGATTTTGGGTATATGTTAGGGTGGCCATTTTGAATTTGCTGTCCTGAAAACTGTATTCTATTCAAGGGTGCGATCATGTTCACTCTGTGTCTTGTTTTAATACTATGTGCAACCATGGTGCAAATGTAAATGTCCAGTGGTATTTATGTCATAATTTTATGTCACCACCACACACCAGAAGTGGTGACATATTATTGTTATTTTCTCCAACTTTATTAATTACTTGCACAGTACTGCATTGAATTCTTACAGTTGTAATTCAATGGATACCAAAATTATGAAAGTTACATCCATAAATTAGGCATGTTTTACAATATTTTTGGTAGTAAAAATAAAGGATTCAAAAGATTTTTTCTAATGCATTGTCTCTATGCCAACAAGGTTAAGAACTAAGCCCGAGAATAATTCTATTTATATGACTGGTGTTGCTGGAACAAATTACTTATAAATATTACAAAAGTGTCTGGAGCCTGATCTCAGATTTATAGACATCATAAAACACAATGTTATGATCATTGTCAATATTGATTTAATGCAGTTATCATAGAACAATCATTGTGATTTTATTCCAGGGACTTTCCAAGTTAGACTCTTGTGTGTTATTTCAGTGAACTTATTGAAAGTGGAAATACTACACCTGTGTCTTGTCTCTAATTGGATCTGTCAAGGCAACTGCAGTCATCTGCCTACAGCCAAACATAGTGAGTAATGCAATTTTTTCAATTAATATTATTTGTCTAACATGCTTCAGATACTCAGATAGGCATCATTATTAAGCCTTACATTTAGTATTGTGGTTCTATGGAAGCATCTAATGGAATGATTCAATGATGATATTTTTCACACAAGGATTTTTTGTTATTATGAAAGTAATATCACAAAGGAGAAAGTTTTTGTATAATTATTTTAATAACTTTATCGCACCCTTGGGTGCTATATTAGACTATATCCTCTAGTCTGAAATTTTTTTGAAATTGAAATTTGGAATGAAAATATTCAGACAAAAGCCCACATATGTTAAAATCTGGGACTGAAAATTATTCGTTTACATGAGAAGTGCCATTCAAAATGGCCGATGGTGTAAATTGATTTGCATATATATTACTTCCCCTAGCTTTATTTCCATTTGACAATACGCTTTGTTACTTTTTATAGCATTTAATTGTACCTTACTACTTAATTTAATTGTTATAATGTTTATTTTTGGGAAGGAAAAAAATTTGATCAAAATTAGGCTAATTCGTGTGTTCCGCAAAGTCCCACAAAGTCCCCACATCCTTGGTATATGGCTTGATTCACCCTCCCCACATCCTGGGCATATGACTTGATTCACCTCCCCACATCCTTGGCATATGACTTGATTCACCTCCCCACATCCTTGGCATATGACTTGTTTCATCCTCCCCACATCCTGGCCATATGACTTGATTCACCTCCCGACATCCTTGGCATATGACTTGTTTCACCCTTCCCACATCCTTGGCATATGACTTGTTTCACCCTTCCCACATCCTTGGCATATGGCTTGATTCACCCTCCCCACATCCTCGGCATATGACTTGTTTCATCCTCCCCACATCCTTGGCATATGGCTTGATTCACCCTCCCCACATCCTTTGCATATGACTTGATTCACCTCCCCTCATCCTGGCCATATGACTTGATTCACCTCCCGACATCCTTGGCATATGACTTGTTTCACCCTTCCCACATCCTTGGCATATGACTTGTTTCATCCTCCCCACATCCTTGGCATATGGCTTGATTCACCCTCCCCACATCCTCGGCATATGACTTGTTTCATCCTCCCCACATCCTTGGCATATGGCTTGATTCACCCTCCCCACATCCTTGGCATATGACTTGATTCACCTCCCCTCATCCTGGGCATATGACTTGTTTCACTGTCCCTACATCCTTGGCATATGACTTGATTCACCCTCCCCACATCCTTGGCATATGACTTGTTTCACCCTCCCCACATCCTTGGCATATGGCTTGATTCACCCTCCCCACATCCTGGGCATATGACTTGATTCACCATCCCCTCATCCTGGGCATATGACTTGTTTCACCCTCCCCACATCCTGGGCATATGACTTGTTTCACCCTCCCCACATCCTTGGCATATGACTTGTTTCATCCTCCCCACATCCTTGGCATATGGCTTGTTTCATCCTCCCCACATCCTGGGCATATGACTTGATTCACCCTCCCCACATCCTGGGCATATGACTTGTTTCATCCTCCCCACATCCTTGGCATATGGCTTGATTCACCCTCCCCACATCCTCGGCATATGACTTGTTTCATCCTCCCCACATCCTTGGCATATGGCTTGATTCACCCTCCCCACATCCTTGGCATATGACTTGTTTCACCGTCCCCACATCCTGGGCATATGACTTGTTTCACCCTCCCCACATCCTTGGCATATGACTTGTTTCATCCTCCCAACATCCTTGGCACATGACTTGATTCACCCTCCCCCCATCTTAGGCATATAAATTGTTTCACCCCCTCCCATCCTGGGCATATGACTTGATTCACCCTCCCCACATCCTTGGCATATGACTTGTTTCACCCTCCCCACATCCTTGGCATATGACTTGATTCACCTCCCCACATCCTTGGCATATGACTTGATTCACCCTCCCCACATCCTTGGCATATGACTTGTTTCATCCTCCCCACATCCTTGGCATATGACTTGTTTCACCCTCCCCACATCCTGGGCATATGACTTGATTCACCCTCCCCACATCCTTGGCATATGACTTGTTTCATCCTCCCCACATCCTGGGCATATGACTTGATTCACCTCCCCTCATCCTGGGCATATGACTTTATTCACCCTCCCCACATCCTTGGCATATGACTTGTTTCATCCTCCCCACATCCTTGGCATATGACTTGATTCACCCTCCCCACATCCTTGGCATATGACTTGTTTCATCCTCCCCACATCCTTGGCATATGACTTGTTTCACCCTCCCCACATCCTGGGCATATGACTTGATTCACCCTCCCCACATCCTTGGCATATGGCTTGATTCACCCTCCCCACATCCTTGGCATATGACTTGATTCACCTCCCCTCATCCTGGGCATATGACTTGATTCACCATCCCCTCATCCTGGGCATATGACTTGTTTCACCCTCCCCACATCCTGGGCATATGACTTGTTTCACCCTCCCCACATCCTTGGCATATGACTTGTTTCATCCTCCCCACATCCTTGGCATATGGCTTGTTTCATCCTCCCCACATCCTGGGCATATGACTTGATTCACCCTCCCCACATCCTGGGCATATGACTTGTTTCACCGTCCCCACATCCTGGGCATATGACTTGTTTCACCCTCCCCACATCCTTGGCATATGACTTGTTTCATCCTCCCCACATCCTTGGCACATGACTTGATTCACCCTCCCCCCATCTTAGGCATATAAATTGTTTCACCCCCTCCCATCCTGGGCATATGACTTGATTCACCCTCCCCACATCCTTGGCATATGACTTGTTTCACCCTCCCCACATCCTTGGCATATGACTTGATTCACCTCCCCACATCCTTGGCATATGACTTGATTCACCCTCCCCACATCCTTGGCATATGACTTGTTTCATCCTCCCCACATCCTTGGCATATGACTTGTTTCACCCTCCCCACATCCTGGGCATATGACTTGATTCACCCTCCCCACATCCTTGGCATATGACTTGTTTCATCCTCCCCACATCCTGGGCATATGACTTGATTCACCTCCCCTCATCCTGGGCATATGACTTTATTCACCCTCCCCACATCCTTGGCATATGACTTGTTTCATCCTCCCCACATCCTTGGCATATGACTTGATTCACCCTCCCCACATCCTTGGCATATGACTTGTTTCATCCTCCCCACATCCTTGGCATATGACTTGTTTCACCCTCCCCACATCCTGGGCATATGACTTGATTCACCCTCCCCACATCCTTGGCATATGGCTTGATTCACCCTCCCCACATCCTTGGCATATGACTTGATTCACCTCCCCTCATCCTGGGCATATGACTTGATTCACCATCCCCACATCCTGGGCATATGACTTGATTCACCCTTCCCACATCCTTGGCATATGACTTGTTTCATCCTCCCCACATCCTTGGCATATGGCTTGATTCACCCTCCCCACATCCTTGGCATATGACTTGTTTCACCCTCCCCACATCCTGGGCATATGACTTGATTCACCCTCCTCACATCCTTGGCATATGACTTGTTTCATCCTCCCCACATCCTTGGCATATGACTTGTTTCACCCTCCCCACATCCTTGGCATATGACTTGTTTCACCCTCCCCACATCCTTGGCATATGGCTTGATTCACCCTCCCCACATCCTGGGCATATGACTTGATTCACCCTCCCCACATCCTGGGCATATGACTTGATTCACCCTCCCCACATCCTTAGCATATGACTTGTTTCACTGTCCCTACATCCTTGGCATATGACTTGATTCACCCTCCCCACATCCTTGGCATATGACTTGTTTCATCCTCCCCACATCCTTGGCATATGACTTGTTTCACCCTCCCCACATCCTTGGCATATGACTTGTTTCACCCTCCCCACATCCTTGGCATATGGCTTGATTCACCCTCCCCACATCCTGGGCATATGACATGTTTCATCCTCCCCACATCCTTGGCATATGACTTATTTCATCCTCCCCACATCCTTGGCATATGGCTTGATCACCTCCCCACATCCTTGGCATATGGCTTGATTCACCCTCCCCACATCCTTGGCATATGACTTGATTCACCCTCCCCACATCCTTGGCATATGACTTGTTTCATCCTCCCCACATCCTTGGCATATGACTTGTTTCACCCTCCCCACATCCTTGGCATATGACTTGTTTCACCCTCCCCCATCCTGGGCATATGGCTTGATTCACCCTCCCCACATCCTTGGCATATGACTTTTTCACCCTCCCCACATCCTTGGCATATGACTTGTTTCATCCTCCCCACATCCTTGGCATATGACTTGTTTCACCCTCCCCACATCCTTGGCATATGGCTTGATTCACCCTCCCCACATCCTGGGCATATGACTTGTTTCACCCTTCCGTCATCATGGGCATATGACTTGTTTCACCTTCTCCCAACCTGGGTATATGACTTTATTCACCCTTCCGTCATCATGGGCATATGACTTGTTTCACCTTCTCCCAACCTGGGTATATGACTTGTTTCACCCTCTCTCCATCCTGGGTTTATGTCTTGTTTGTTTCTTTGAGCATGATTCTTAGGTGTAATCCTTTGTAAAGTTTGAATTGTTTACAATATGACTGATTGATCTTAGGAGAAAGATGTGCTTATTTTACTTTCTTCTTCACCCAAGATTCAATCTTGTTGCATGAATTATTATGAATCATACACTATGCAATAGTTTGATTTTGCTTCTTTACGCGTGGAATTTAAAGAGAGCTCATTCTACAATGTGCTAAGCTCTGACAAGTTGTTAAAAATAATCAAGGATTTCCGAATCTACACAATAGTTAAAATCATCTTCCTTTACCACAAAATTATCATTGGACACATTGTCCAACACTAAGAATAAGACATCAATGAAAGCATTATCAGATATTGTTATCTGTCAAGGAAGAGAAGAAGCAGTTAATGCAGGTTTAATTATATGAACTCCAGTCCTTATAGACAACCCTAATCTGTTTCAGGTAACCTGATTGCTATATGGTGGGACTAATGCAGATGGATAAAGACATTACCAATCTTTCTCTGCAATATTCAAAGATTTGGATTTTACAAATTATTTTCCTGGATTTCTAAACTTCTTGGATATAACTTAAATTTTAGCAGGAGGAGATATAAATAACATATATTAATATGGCAGAGGTTGAAAATTGTGAGATGCTAACTTTTTGCAAGGGAATATAGAGGCAGATATGGATAAAGACATTAGTTACTGATTGATTGCCTAGTAAGACTGGGAGTCTCTCAACTTTGTGAGCATGATTTAGGAAAGTAAATAGTACACTCCAAAAGTCATATTCAGGTTAAAGCTTAGCCAATCAGGGCTTAGAGAGTTATCGGCCTAATCAGTGAAGTTTTTATGCAAATGGAGCCGAATCAGTAGCAGGCTAGCAAACTTTAACATGCAATGTAAACTGAACCAAAAACATTAGGAAACATATGACTGATGTATGCAGCTGAGACAGGAACACCACAGGGGTAAGGATCACCCCAAGGATCACCCACAGGACAGGATATGAGGACACCCGGAGACTTTATATCGCTGGTTACGCTATGGAGCCTTATATTGCGCTTAACTACAGGTGAGTGCTTTATAAAGAGCTCTTCAATATTGTATGTTTTTCTTTCAAAGGGTGCACACATGCTTGAATGATACCTATTGAAACACATAGAAAATTGAATATAAATATAGACCAAAGGGGATGTTTAAATCTGTTTGATCTATCAAGACTCTCATCTGGATTTCTGGGCTCCTTTTGTTTATATTAATCTAAACAATTGGATTTGAATTAAGTTGGGTTTTTATTAGTTATATTTTAGTCTATGTTGCTATATTCAAGTTCAAATAGACATCAAGCTGAGATAGTTTTATTTGTCCAAATCCCTTGCTGGATAAAACCAAAATGCTCAAACAAAAACTTATTCTACATGAAAAAAATAAGAACTTCCTATCTCAATGTAAGAAAACTATCACATTTTATTAGAATTAGAATTTCATTGATGGGAAATAATTAGAAAAAATTAGAGAATCTGAATGTATTGCAAGGACATTGGCTTGTGATGTACATCAATGTACATTGTTTGTCAATGGGAGGCATACTTCAAAAAATTATAAATTAAACATAATTGCCTTCTTACATTGTCCAGAATGTCACAGCACATGTTATGTTTCTGTATGAATCCTATTGCTTTATTGAACATTTTAAAA
The DNA here is from genome assembly GCA_903813345.2 of Owenia fusiformis. Taxonomy (NCBI): domain Eukaryota; kingdom Metazoa; phylum Annelida; class Polychaeta; order Sabellida; family Oweniidae; genus Owenia; species Owenia fusiformis. Next base: position 32,607,194 of record CAIIXF020000007.1, read on the forward strand.
CCCAGGACACCTACATAACATGAAAGGTTATATATCTGCGCTTTTCTAGGTTCCTGTCAGCAAAATTTACAAAAGCACTCAATATAAAAATCTCAACTTTAAGTATGTCAGTTTTAGTACTGACAATAGGACATACTGATTTGTTTGTTATTAATTTTTAGTTCTTATACATTTAACAGACAAAATGTCAATTATTAATGTCTCATGACTACTAGGTTTCAATTAATAATTTGTTTTGGCTACTTCATGATCTATTATTGATGAAATTGACTGGAACCCTAGCCTTGTTACTTAACCAACTTTTTCCAATAACATTGTTCAGTGGTTTGCACATTAACTCAGTACATAAATAGACATAAAATGTGTTTCAGCCAACAGTTAATAGAAATCTAAGAAAATGTTTCAATTGTGGTGTTATTTGATCATTAAGCTTGGCTATTATTTACATCAAATAATTAAACAATTAGCCATCGTTAATTGCATAAATTATGCAAGGATTATGTTACTCTGCTTAGAGTTTTGTGGAAAACTGAACCCCCCTTGTCAAAGCCCTAATTAATCAACTCCTAGTTTGTTAAGTTGAGTCATTTCACTAATGAGCATTACCTCACAGCACAGTCACAACTCTTCAGAGACCCCTATATGTTGCTACCCATATCTTCATTGGTTCAACTGTAATAAGTTATAGGATATAAATTGTTTGTTTGTTCATTTGGAGAGACAATGTGATGATGCATAGAGCTAGTGAAATAGCCACATCAAGAACATGTCCTTGATAAAATTACAAGGATTGAAACCTTAATAGAATATACAGTTGAGACTTTCCAACAGAGCACTGTTATTAATCAATTTGAGATAATCTAGCCATTGTGGGTTTGGGAGCCCCTACATTCTTTTATAAGCAGTCCAAGAGGGACTGATAAATCAGAATGTTTGCTACCCCTGTTACCAATGGGCATTATGATATCTGTATTATAACTATATGAAGTTGAAAAGAGTGAATGTGCTTAATAATATGGGCCAGGTTGAAAGTTTTCATGGCATGCTCTTTTGACTGATAAGGTTATTGCTTGATGGGCTTTTCCCCTCATTCTTTCTGTTTGGGTTGTTTTGTGGTTGTACAAGACATTTTACCTACATGCTCTATCCATATAGCCTTTGATGACATGAATTAAAGTAACGTTTTCGTAAAATTAGTGTTCTCGTATTATAATGATTTCAGTTCTTCTTGGAACTTTTAATAATGTAATTGTAATAATGATACAATCATGCATGTACCTTTTCATCTCATATAAACAATTGCAATAATTATATAATCATGCTTGTGCCTTTTTATCTCATCAAAACAATTGCAATAATGATAGAATCATGCATGTGCCTTTTCATCTCATATAAACAATTGCAATAATGATACAATCATGCATGTGCCTTTTCATCTCATATAAACAATTGCAATAATGATACAATAATGCATGTGCCTTTTCATCTCATATAAACAATTGCAATAATGATACAATCATGCATGTGCCTTTTACCTCATATATAAACAATTGCAATAATGATACAGTCATGTATGTGCCTTTTCATCTCATATATATAAACAATTGCAATAATGATACAATCATGCATGTGCCTTTTACCTCATATAAACAATTGCAATAATGATACAGTCATGTATGTGCCTTTTATCTCATATAAACAATTGCAATAATGATACAATCATGCGTGTGCCTTTTCATCTCATGAAATATTCAGTATTTTAGAACCTTGGATAAGTGTTTTAAAATAATGGTTCTGTTGGAATATATCCTATGTGTTACCATTGTTATGTGCTGTGACTACTTTTTGCATGTGTTTTGTTATTTCATAGAGTCAATAAATGTCAAGCAAATTGATGCAGAGAAAGTAGCATTAGAGTAGAGGGAAAACATGTCATTCTGAAGGAGTTTAGCAGATAACCCCATGATCCACTTGAAAAATGAGATTTATATGTTTTTGAAATTCAGTTACATGAGGATAATGAAGTTATGTGAAGTGGGCACTTGAATTCAAGATATGTTTTGGGGATTAGCCCTTAGTAAAAGATATCGATTTGTTTTTCTAACATTTCATTTATTATCTTTCATTAAAAAGTATGATATATTTAAATCACTTATCTGATGAAGCATAGTTTTAAATATATTATTTATTTATATGAAATTCAATTTTCTTCAAATTAAACTGTTGGTCTTTGGTAAAATTGGTCAAATGTATATTCCAGCTGCTAAGGGTTCAAGAGCCTAAATCCATCAAAATGTTTGGTCAGCTTAGTTTCTGGTTTGATTAAGTATGACATAAGCCATTATATTCTGGATAAAGCTCCTGTGAACCAACTAGCCTTTTAGCCTAGTTGACTTTGCTCAGAAGATTTATGATATTTTCATTATACCTTAACTAAAACTTTAGCAATTTTCTCATGAAATGACTCTCAGAAAAAAGTTTTCGATTATATTAAAAAATTCTACATATATGATACAATCATTATTCTTCTTCTTTATTTATTATTATTTAAAGCATAAGTTTTTGATGTCTTAGAATATTAGAAAATGGAAACTTGTCAGATTTCCTAGAAAGGACTGACTTTTGGGGGAGCTGTCAAACTGTCAAAACTGTCCAATGTGAATATTCTAGCATTGTTTGTTACATAGTGTGACAAAAATCACTTAGGAACAGTCCTCGTTTGATTTGCTTCAATTTGACAGGATCTGATATTGATTTGACATAGTGCAAAATCAATTTGTTTAAGTCCATGACCAATTAGGTCTTTGGTCATCACCAAGCACTGAGGTTGATGTACATGTATATGCAACTTGATATTTCATATATCCTCCCTCACTCCTGATATTGATATCCTATGATTTATGAGTGATATGATTTTTATCCACGAACAGATACACTTCAGTAGCTCATGGATACATATCAATGATCATGAGTGGATTAGAATAATACCATGAGAAAAATTGTATACATAGGATGTTCTCTTTTCATAGTTATAAAGTGTACTTGTCAAGTTCTTCAACTCTAATTATCCACAAGAAAAAGATAACAATGTGTAAATATCATGTTAACACTTTTATAAAAACCGTTATACGCTAACACACAATATTTTACAACTAAATAAATGAATAGATCAGTCAAAAGTAAATAGTTAACAGTTTATTGTCATCAACGATTGTGATTATTCATCATAAGATTCTTCAAAATCACCTGAAATTAAAATATTATATTTAACTCAAATTTCTCGGAATACTCGGCCATACCTGTCATCCTTGTTTTGAGTCAAGTAGTGAAAATCCATATTCCATATGATATGGCGCCGTATTCTATGGTCGTATTTGATGGTTTAGTGAAAATATGTCAAAACATCATATTTTACCCCTGATTACAAAAATACGATATTTTGACATGATGACATTGAATATATAGAGAATATCCTATTATTTATGAGTCATATGATTTTTATCCATGAATGGATATGATATCTGCACGAGCGAGCGTAACGAGAGAGTGTGGATATCAATATCCATGAGTGGATTAAAATCATATCACGAGTAAATCATAGGATGTTCTTTTTATTCCATAGAAGTCATCATCAGAATCGTCGGAAATTAAACCTGCACATTGCTCCAAAACGCAATATGTTGACATATATTGTTTTTACATTTTTAAGCTCTAATATAAAGTTTATGTAAATAAAAATTGTTTTTTTCTGCGTTATATCAAAGAACAATCATTTAGTTAAAAAAAAATAAAAAAGCAAATGCGGGATTCGAACCCGGGCCTCCCGCGTGCTAAGCGATAATTGTACCCCTTGACCACCGTGTCTTTATAACAGGTGCAGGTAATTAAACGCTACTTATTTTGAATGCTATGATTCGGAAGTGACGTCACGTTATTCATTTAGAACCCTTTCCAAAATCATATCGTCGGCGCCGATCGAAGCAATTCAATGAATAATCTTTGAAATGACACATTTATCCTAAGTATTTCTACACAAGATTTGCCCCATTTGTTCATCATTCTATAATCTTTCATTAAGCTCAAAATGATAAAGTTCACCCCCGAAACAACCCAAGATTGCGTTTTGGAGCGATGTGCAGGTTTAAGTGATTTAATTCGAATTTTCCAAACGATCCGGCGATGTTGACACTTAGCCTCGTTTTGAGTCTGAAGTAGCAAAAATCCATAATTCATTGCATATGGCGCCGTATCTCAAGGCTTAAACACCGTATGCTATGGTTAAGTGAAAATTTGTCAAAAATATCATATTTTACCACTGATTACCAAAATACCATTTTTATTTTGACATGTTATCTTTCACTAATTTTATCTGATTTGGCAAGGAACATTGAAAATAGTAGATAACAGTGACTGTATCTGTGTACACCATTCATTATCTTAATGAACGAAATTCGGTAGGGATATAGTGAAGCCCTCCATCTGTCAATCAGTCTGTCCATCCGTCAGTCCGTTTGTCTGTCTACCCGGAAGATAACACAAATACTAGTAGACTGATTTTCTTTATATTTGATTGAAAGATGCATATTCACCCTGGTATACCTTGACGGTTATGCCACCTCTGAAAACGAAGTTAGAATGCTACGTTCACTGATTTATCCAATAAAATAGCCACGATGGAACAGAAAGCTAAGGTTGGTGCATTATTTTTTTACTACTGCGTATCAATGAAAGCATGAAGGATTTATGTAAGCGTCACATTCGATGCCTGGGGATAACATGAAATAAGCGAAAAACTGTCGAGTTTGAAATTCAAAACTACATAAAATTTAGTGAGGTCTATATGCAGTATGGCATGTGATTTTAGACAGTCGTATCTTTAACCATGAATACTTTCTGGGCATAAATACAGTGGTTTCTTTCAAGGGAAGTACCCATGATGATAAAAATATCAATCAAACAATTCGAAAAATTATAAATAGGGACCCAATGTCCAACTTTTTTTCAAAATATTGAACCTATTTACTCAAAAGAGGATCTTCTTTATTTCTGTTTTTATTGCTTGAAAAGATTATTCAACAAGGGGTCTAAAACTTCTCCAAAAGTAGAATGGTATTGAGTCTAGTTTTTTTTGAAGATATCAATTTTCGAGCACCAAAATTATGCTGAAAACAATGGATAGCACGAGTTTTCCCTATGGACAACATGGGACATGTGGTTTTTAACTTTAGCGGATTTCTTCAGAAAGTGTTAATGTAGTGTAGAAGAAACTTTCGATATGTTTAAAATGAGAAAAACTAGATCCTCTTTTTAGAAAATGAGCCTACATTATTAAAAAAGTGCCAAGGTGGGGTCCTAATCCATAATTTTTCAGAGAGTTAGATTGATATTTTACTATCATGGGGACTTCACTTGAAAGAAATTTAATAAAAACCACTCTATTGATGGCCAGAAAGTACCCATGGTAAAAGATATGACCATCTAAAATCACTTGCCATACTGTACAT